>CM021107.1:127765381-128121057 GCA_007115665.2 Sequoiadendron giganteum | reverse complement strand
TTTAATTTATGCTATCTTCTTTATCTCCATCTCTATTTTCCAAGATTCCTCTTCATCTCTTTTCTTTTTCTCTTCCTCTTTCAATCGAGCTTCTTCTTCTTCTCTAGCCATGTGCTCAACAACCTATTTTTCTGCGCTTTTTATAATTTATCATTGCTCATCTCTAGTCAACACATTTTAAACTTCAACCTCCTTCCAAAGCTTCATTGAATTATGCGTCTTCCTCCTTAGATTCATCTTCATATAATTCCTTCTTTTCCTACCATGGATGAGTCTCTTCAAAATTTGAGGGGGGAGGATAATTGATGACTTCTATTACTTGCGCCTCTCCCCCTTTAGTAGTTGTCATTTTAGTCATTAAATGAATAGTAGAAGGACCTTCATCAGTTGTATCCTTAGTTGATAGTGGTGAAGTAGTAGAAGTACCCTCTTGAGTAGTCTCATTTTTTGGGTATATTGTGGTAATAGGTTGTGCACCCAACCCTAATACTACTCCAGCAGAAGCAACCTCAAGAGTGATAGTGGCCTTTTGAAAAGCCTCCACAATGTTCTCAATTGTTGATTCTAATTCCTCCACCCGAGCTGTATTATTTTTGAGTCTCCTATATTTATTTAGTTTAGTATTCAAAGATGATTCAACCTATGAATCCTTTCTCTTTCTTGTGGTTCTACCTTTCGTCTAGTTGATATGTAAGTCAATCTGCTTCAAGCTCCTATCAATAACCACCTATGAAACCCTTTTTATATCAAACTCTTCCTTCTCCATCCATTTGATGGGCTCCAAAAATATTGTTTCAATTTCATCTACCTTATATTGAGGATCAAGGGTGATGCTATCATTTGATATCCCTTCAGGTATATCCTACATAATGTTGAAATCCCTCATCTAAGGGATAGTCAACCTTTCATTTCCCTTTTTCCTTATCTCAAATTTATATTGAAGATCAGCCTATAACTCCTCAAGGTGATGCTCATGATAAGGGATAAAATATGCATATAGACTATTCATCTTCCCCTTTGGGTCAAAATTATTCCTTCCTTTATAAAAATTCAGATTGCAAGCTTGGAACTCCTCTGTTGTTGTTTTGGCTACTACTATTGTTGAACATAAATAAAAACCTAAGTCAATAGGGAACACACGAAAACCTACTTTGTGCTTGCTTGCAAAATTTGCATTCACCTCCACTACCTGATGGGGGAATTCCATTAGAATCATCTTATCACTACAACAGTTTGGAAACTTGAACGGAGTCTTATCAAAACCAAATAATCATATGTAGGTGGCCTTGTTATATTGGATAAGTTGATTCCCCCATTCTCCTATAAATTTTATGGCTGCCTTAGTTAATCAGAAACCAATATCCCCCATCAATTGATTGATAATAATATACAAGAAGTTATAATTTACTCTCCTAAAGTGTTTATCTACCTTCTTAAGCTCTAATTGATCATAATATTTCTATACTTTATTCTCACCATGTGCCTCTCTAAGGACCCCTACGGTGTTCAAGCCTAGGAAGTTCCCCGTTATTGCAGCATAATAGATAACATAGGAAATTATATAGAATACCTCAGTTTCCTTCACCTTCGTGATCTGATCATGAATGGTATTAGATACCATTTTCCCCTAGTCCAAGTATTGTTTCCCATCTAGAATAATTTGAATAAAAGAAAACATCCAGTTTTCAAATGCATCTAAATCTTCCTTCTCGAATGCTCTGGATAATAGTGTGATAACCTCCCATACTTTTGAAGAGAATTCAAAGCTCTTAGGCTTGGTAGGAATTTTGTTTATTGACCTTTTCTATGTTTTCAACCACCTCTTATTTATATATCTCTTATTTCCATCTACATTCACTTCATATTGTCGTAATGCCTCAGACTCTATCATGGTTTTGAGGTTGGGATGGGGAGGTAGGTCAAAGAGTAGCCTTATCATTCCCAATGTTAGATCAATAATTTTATTCCCCTAAGGATCAACACATTTTATTTGAATCAAGTTATATGCATGTGTAGTAACTAATATGAACTTAGGCCATTGCACAACTATTGGAAATGAAGCCACATGTGCTAATCCTGAATTAGCAATTTTCCTAGCCCTCAAACTGGCACCTTTCATGAAAAAATATTTGAAAAATTTCTCGAGGTCAATATGGAATCAATTTATCGGTTACTTTCATCACATCTGACCCAAACTTTGATACCACTAGAGAACCCTAGAATTTTTACTTCATGGTGAGTGGAAGTTGTTCTAGCTTCAACTTCTTGGCCTTTTATTCTGTTGGTACCTCCCTAGCACTAGTATCTCCCTTTGAATCAGACATTTAATACACCTACAATCATAACATTCATTAGGTTAGGGGGAGTGTTGAAATGAGTTAGACATTAAATGAATCCCATATTAAAAGACTATAATCTGAAATAAGTACTCATTTACAAGATATCTTTGTTTCTTTTGGGTGTTGTGTTCATAATAGAACTTGAAATAAGAAACTTACTAAACCCATTAAAATACTATTGGACATCCGATTTGGGGTGAAACTCAGCACTTGAACCTTTAGGAACTAACAAAAGTAGGGATAGGGATGAAAATTGGCATGAAAACCATATTGAGGGAGCAAGTTTATAAAGTTTTGTTTTGAGGCTTGATCCCAATCAAAAAAGGTGAGAAATAAAATTGGATTAGAACCTAGAATCATAAATTATTTTGGTGTAAATCTTTTGGTTTTGTTTCGAGGTCCGATCCTGCAAGTTGTGTAGAAGTAAGAATATGAATGACACTTGGAACATAGACTACCCAAAGGTGAAATTTCAAGGTTTCATTTTGAGATCTAATCCTACCAAAATGATGGAAGTAAATATTGGGATGGCACCAGGGTCAAGAATTGTTTATTATTTATGTGAGGTTCGGGTTCCATTCTAAAACCTGATCTTGCCCTACAGGTGGAAGTTAGAATCCAAACAACAAGTTCAGCGGTCAGAATCAGGATATAATCAAAACACTAGAACCTTCCTAAAGTCTAATTCAATATTTATCCAATTCAATTTCCTTAGGAATCAAACATGGGGATAGATCAAAGGTTCAAAACTTAAACCTATAAAGGCCGACGTGATTTAGAGATTTTCAAAATTTTGAATTGTCAACTAAGAAGTACATAAACCCTAGGTGACCTAGGGCATGATAGGAACAAGGAAACCCACCTATAAAGAGTGACAAAAATAGAAAGAAAAATACAGCACAAGAAAACCACAAAAAGAAGAAAAATAAACAAATGAGAAAAATGAGTAGAACAAACAAGAAAAAGAGTAAAAAATAAGAAAATAGAAACAAAACAAAACAAAACAAATAAAGAAAGAAAAAGAAAAACCTACCTCAAAATAAATGTGATGAAAAGATTAAAAAAACACAATTGAAGGCATTGAAGCTCAAACTTGTGCCCTATTGATTTCTCTATTATAGCTCTTACTCATGAAAATGAAAAGAAATTATGAGAAAAAATGCAAAGGCAGTCTGAATATATATGAGTCTCACATGTTTGAAGCAACCCATCATTAATGCAGGTGATTTGGGCATCTGGATCGAGATTGAACGAGACAAGTGAACCAATGTAAAAATACCAAAGGAAAGGTAGAGATTAGGACTGGGAATGAACTCTGCACATGAACCTTCAAAAATTGAAAGGTTCTAGTTCCATTCTGAAACTTGAACCTGATAGGAAAAAGCACAAATGAAAACATAAATTAGGATCAAGTCAAAACCAAGAATAGGAACCTTCCAAAGGTGCAAGGTTCTGATTTTGGTCTAAAATCCAATTCTGAAAAGACTAAATAAAACCAACAAGCGGAGATTGGAGTCAAGATGGAATAGGGAAGGTGAACCTTCACAAGGAGTGAAGTTCAAGTTCCAACCTAAAACCCAAATCCGAAACAACAAAGACAAGGAAAGGTAAAATTATAGGGATCAGATTCAAAATAGAGACAAGAACATGAACCTTGAAGGTTCAAAGTTCAAGTTCTAGTTTGAAACCTGAATCCAATAAGATAAAACAAAAAAAGGGCTAGAAAAATACAACTCCCAAAGCTAGAACAAAAACAAAAAGGGAAAAGAGAAATGAGGGGGACTCATTTTAACCAAAAGAAGAAAATTGGGTGGTTATACAAGGCATAAAAAATGGTGACATGATTTGGAAAATGGTTTACCCATTTTCAGAATACTACAGGATTCATTCACCCCAAAAGCTATGGTTTATGATTGCCTTATTTTAATCATGACTGGTTAGAACAAACAAGATCGAGTTGATATCTCAAATTGTGTATCATTATTAAAAAATTGAATCTAAGTGTGTGCTTCTCGTTCATTTTCTCTCCTAAAGACTTTAACTATCCCAAAAATGTTTGTATTTCCATTCAAGCTACATGAGGTTGGTAATTTTAGTTTTTGTGCAATGATCTTGGGTATTACTCCACTGCTAGCCAGGTGTCTATAGCCCTAACAGAGATACCTCTGGCTCTCTCAAGGAATGGATCTATTGTTAGCTAGGCATCCATAGCCATGATAAATATACTTGAATCACCCTTAGAGATTGAGTTTACTTCCATATTTTATTCTTTTCTTTTTTACTCAGGCATTGTTCTTTTGAAGCAGTATTTTTTATATTTTCCTCAATACTCAGACATTGCAATTTTAAAATCATGTTGAGAACTATGGTGGAGATCATGAAAATGTTAGGACACTAGTTTTTTCACTTGAGTCGGGAATACAACCACCTTATGACAGCTATAATCTCAAGGAGATAAATTATTCTAACTAATGAGTGATAGATTCAGTCATGTTTCACAAGATCACTCAGAATGGACCTGTTTATTTTGACCTTTCAAAATTTCATTAAAATAAACATAAAACATAAGTTTCAAAATAAAAAATAACTATAGGTATACCTGAAAATACCTAAATTGATTTATTTGGCATAGAATCCCTAGTATGCTTTGGATAACTACCCACTATTCCAAAATGATGAAAACGAAAGACCCCCACAATAGAAAGAAAACAACGAGAGAAAACAAACAAAATAACAACACACAAAAAAAGGGAAACAAGACAAAGAAAAAGAAACTAAACTAAATATATACAACTAAAGAATTTTCCAGCCTTCATGGGCCAAAGTAATGTTTGAGAAACTATACATTGACGGGAGATACAATAGGTTCTCCCATTAAGGTACTCAACTAAAAAGAATTTTCCCTGAGAATTTCAGCAATCTGGTATGGTCCTAACCATAATCTATCAAATTTTTGGTGATCACCTTTCTTCTCTCTAGATTTATCCCACAATAGGATGATATTCGATATCCTAAAGGCTTTAATATTGGCCCTCTTATCAAACCAACACTTGACTACAACTTGATGTTTAGAGAATTGTTGTAAACCAACATCCCTTTGTTCTTCTAAGTTCAAAAAATTAGTCAATTTGACCTCTATCCTATCGTCATTGGCATAGAAATCCTATATTAATCATAAACATGGATTTGGAGGTTAATAGGAAAGATGGGGTCTTGTCCATAAACTAATTTATATGGCAAATTTCATAGGGAAACTTTAATTCTGGTTTTATCCACCCATAAGGTGAATTTTAACTATGTATGCCAATACCTAGGATTATGTTCTAATAACCTCTTAATAACTTCCAAAAAAATGTTGTTGGTAGAATCAACTACCTCATTTCCTTGTGCATAATAGTTGGAAGAATATTTTAAGACTATTTTATACTCAAAGGCCCACTGAATAAACTATGTAGAAGAAAAATTTGGGTTGTTGTCACATACCAACACGAAGGGTACCCCAAACCTGGTAATAATATAATCATTCAGAAACTTGATGACTACATCAATGGTGTAATTTTTATATGCTTGAACATCTATCCACCATGTGTAGTAATTGGTCATAGTCAAGATAAATTTATGATCTACATAGGAGTTTGGGTTAATCACTCCAAAAATCCAATGCCCATTGGGCAAAAGGCCTTACCTCATACACTGGCTACAGTGACATTGTTGGGCTGCATTCTCTGGATGCCGATGTCTGACAAGAATGGTATGTTCATACGTGTTGGTGAGTGTCCCAAAATATGTGCAGCCAATACCTTGACCTCAAAATCTGATGAACCATGGAATCTGTTGAACTGATTCTAGTACCATTTTTTCCATGAAATTCTATTATGACTTTTTTTTTCTACTCGAGTAAATAGCGTAAGTAAAAACCTTCAAAATTATTTTTTTATAGAGCTCCATTCTTAATCATGTAATGAGCACTCTTTAGCCTAAATTCTCTTCTTTATGTAGCGTTCATCCCTTCTAGACACTCATTATTCGGTAGCAAAAAGATTAAATTAGTGTACCGGGGATCTCTAGTGAAAGAATACACTATATATTGTTGACACGTGATCTTGGAGTCTACCTCAACCATTTCTCTAGATAGACCCTATCCTCAAACTAGTTTCATGGTATAGATTTTTAGATCAAGCTATTGTAATATTTCCATCCACTTACCTCTTCTCTCTCCTAGTTCACTCTGCATGAGTAGGGACTTCACCGATAGATCTGGGACAATGGCCATGATTTTGTTGTGCAAGATATAGTTTCAAAATTTCTTGATAGCTCTTGCTAATGTAAAGGATTGTTTTTCTAATGGTGAATATCTTATCTCAGCATTCTTGAAAGGGGAATTCATGAAAATTATTGGTTGTTCATCCCCTTCTTTTCATTGCGTAAAAATAGTAGTGCATGAATGTTCAAATGCAAAAGAATAGATGAAGAATGGTTGTAAGTAGTCTAGACTGGTCAAGACAGGTACTTCTAAAATAGATTTCTTGATCTTCAATAAGGAAACCTTTGCTTCATTACTCCATTCAATTTTATCATCCTTATTCATCATTTATTTAATGGTTTGATGATCTCCACAAACCTAGTTATAAATTTTCTCACAAAATTTATCTTTTCAAAGAAAGATCTCATCTCCTTTTTGCTACCAAGAATAAGCAGTTTTAGAATTGATTCTACTATCTACAGATCAATAAAAATTCCTCTTTCTAGGATTATATTTCCTAGAAACTTTCCTTTTGAGACCCTAAATATATATTTCTTTGTGTTCAATGATACACCAAATTTTATGCACTTTTTGAGATCCTTTACTAAATCAACAGCATGATCTTCTCTATTTTTTGGAAAACATTGTTAAATCATCCTTATAAATAATAATGCATTTCCCTACTATATCTTTGAAATCTATGTCCATCGCACATTGAAAATTTTCTTCAGCATTGATGAGGGTGAATGGCATTCTCTAGCAAGAAAGCATTCCCCACTTAATTTTAAAGGCATTCTTCATCTGACCTTAGTACTTTTCCTGTACTTGATTATACCTTGAATAAACATAAAAAAATTACATCATCTATGATTCATTTACAATTTTCAAGACTTCATCAAGGGAAGGAGGACGATAATTATCTTTTATTGATGCTTTATTCAGATTTCTAAAACCTATGCACAGTCTGATTTCTCCATTTTCATTATGCATTGGAACTAGATTAGCTAGCCATGTGGAGTTCCTAATTAAAAAGATTATCCTCGCTAATAAAAAATTTTGTACCTCTTTCAGAAGAAGAGGTTCAAGTAGAGCCTTGAATGGTCATTGTTTCTAACAAAATGGTTTCACATGAGGCTTCAAGGGAATAGTATGGGTTATCACTGAAGTACTAAATATCTTCAAATCCTCATGCCCCTAGGTGATGGCTACAATATCATATTTTATCACTTTCAAAATCTTATCATGCATATCTATTGGATAAGTCTTTATGATGAGGATATTCCTTTCTAGGAAAAAATAAACTATCTTGTAAGTTTCATACTTACCTCCATCAACATCAATAGTCAATTTCTCCCAAGCTTGAGGATGGAAGTCAAAAATCCTCTCTAGTGCTACCATGCCTTTAGAAATATTGTTGGTTTTTAGGTTGATGATGTCTTCCATTTCTATATCCTTTGATTCCTAGTCCCCTAGATTTCTATCAACTTCATCAATACTTTTTCCTTCAAAAACATTTGAACTTGCCAAAAAAGCAAGAATATGTTGATCACCATCAAAAACTTGAAAATTATTTATATTATCTAGAATATCTAGGACTAAAACTAACTCCACTAAAAAATTCCTTTATTTGGAATCTTTCATGAGATCAAATGTAATTTTTATGACTTCTTATACATTTTCAATCTAATTATTCTCCCTAGGAATCAATTTTATGTCAAATGTATCAAAATCTTCAATAAGGCTCCACACTCTATTCTGATAAGGAACCAATCTCTTATTATGACATGTATATTGACTGCAAGCATGTTTCACAATCATTTCTGAGTCTCCCAACACTCTAAGGCTTTGTACTTTCTTTTGGTGGCAAAAAATGAGTCCTCTAGCTAATGCCTCCTACTCAGCCACATTATTAGTGCATCTAAACTACAACCTATAAAAAGAAAAATATGTTTTTCCTTTTAGATTAGTTAGTTCAACTCTAGCTCCACTTCCTTGTTTAGATATAGAACCATAAAATTTGACGATCCATAACTGATTCTGAGGTGAAACCTCTTTCTTAGGGTTTATTTTAGGTTGTTATGAAAATGGAGTGTATGATTGTTTCATTTGATTAGAATTGTTAGGGCTAGAAGATCTTTGTATCTGAGGTCTATCAGATACTTCCTTTAGAATAGGAAAGTGTACAAAAACATCTTCATGGTTACCCATCTTGTGGATCACTTTCCTCTTGATTAATTTTGTTGGAATCAAAAGGTGATTAGAAGGGGTAGCCAAAATTTATTGTAGTTTTCTAACCTTATTTTGTAGATCCTCAGATAAGTTTAGGGATTTCTCAATAAATGATGAAAAAATTTCCTATGCATTGTTGATTTTTGGTAAAACAGATATAGTATTGGTTTCAAGTGAAGAATGATTAAGGACTATTGTAAAATCTCTATTTCTATTATCTCCTAATTGAAAAACTTAATTTATAGTATCAATACAAGGTTGACAAGTTAACTCAGAATGGTTTTGATAGTGAACTCTACACCAGTTTGGAAGAAAAAAACTTCACAAATCTACATCTTCTCAAAGAACCAATTTGTCTTGATGTAGATTTTCAATTAACACTTTGTGGTTAATGGAAGCCATATAATAACTATCATCTAAAGGTTGCACTCAATCATAATTTGGTGCAAAAAGGGTCATTACCTCATCCATCCTATAAAATCTTGGTTCAGTTTCAAAGTAAGAAACCTCTTTGGGCTGATCATATTTTGTTATCATGTGTTTCAGGTGAGGTTCACTCTCTATCCTAATCTGACTTTTCTTACCTTTCCATGGAAGCCACATGTGTGATAATTCGACCACAAGATAGCCTCCTATAGTCTTTTCCCAATCCCTGCTCAGTAACATACCATACATCTCAGGGATGTCAAAAATTTGGATATCCATGTACTGTTGGATCCTTGGGTCCAATCCAATCTGCACAAGTACATCTTTCAATTCTCCCACCACATTTACTTTGGTTTTATCTAGTTGTATGACCTTTTGTGGGTTTTGATCAGGGTTAGGCCTGATTTCTTAAAAATAGAAAAGGGCATAACATTACTTGAAGCCCTAGAATCTATCAGACAATTGTGCAAGTTCTTCCCAAAGATTCTCAATCTTAACAAGAATAGTTGTACTCCCATCCTTCCCCTATGTAAGGTTGTGTTCATTTCAGCAACTGGAGCTACCTATGTTTTTCCCTTCAATTTATCTGCCTCAGATAAATCTTTCAACATGAGTTTGCATTGATCAAGACACCATTTTAGAATATGAAATAAAGATAGGGAAGTCATTTGTTTCTGCATTTCCCCAATCAATTTATACTTTTTATTGTTATTGTATTGTTTTTTTTTGAGGTAAATAGGATTCCCTCTACTGGGAGTTTTAGTTGGTCCCTTGGTTTGAGGAAGATTGTTATTTTCTATATTATTTAGTGGTACCATGTTGTTGGTAGGAGGAGTAGATGTGGTGAATGGTCCTTTGTTTTGGTTTCTCAGAAAATGACCTCCTTTATCTTGGAAAGCTTGAGCATCATAAGTATCAATTTCAGGTTCGTTTTCCTCTTGGAAGGGAAACTTAAACTCATCATAAGTTTCAAAGGCCATGGAATTATCTATAGACTCACCACTCTTGTTAACATTTCCTTATGTTTGTTGAGAACTAGATTGAGCTATTTTAACCATCTTCTCCATTTCTGGGAAATTCACCACAAAATGAGCAATAGTATCATGTAACCTACACTAGTTAATCACAAAGTTTAGATCTGCTATATTAGCATTGTGTGTCCTACCTCATTAGCCTCGTTATTGTGTGGGACTCCTCCATTATTTGGTCTTGTATCTCATTTTTCAGTTGTTGGGCCTCTGATTATATCCTTTGTTTTGGTTTTGATAATTTTAATTTTATAAATTCCTTTGATTTTTGATTTTGATTATAGTTTTGATTGGGAGAATTGTTTTGATTTAGACAACCTCCCTGATTTTGGTATTGATTTTGATTTTGGGGAGGGTTTAGCCTAAACTGGGCCATCTCGTTTGTAACTTGGGACATGGTTTTCTTCAAATTCTCTAGCTCTGTTGACAAATGTGTAATTTGTTTATTTTTGGTATTTGTTCTAGCTTGATTAGTTAGCTATGTAGTTGATAGATTTGTTTGCGGATTATGTCCTCCTATGTAATTTTGAGGATGTTGTGGCTAGAAGAAATCTAGGATTCTAAGAGTTGGTGCTATGCTGGTTTGAGTGTTGTTGTTTCAATTGGTAAACTAAGGAAACAAGGGTGGAGGATGCATTTTAGCAAGTAGTACATACACATAATTGGACATCCCTAAAATAGTATTCATGAGTGGAGTTCCACTAATCATCACATTATTAATCACCACCATCTAGTTAGGCATCCCAGGATATCCTATTAAATTTAATGTCACTCCTATACCACCTTATTAAGGGGTCATGTTTTGTTGCAATTTAAAGGGAAGATGGCATACTTTTGGGAATGAATCAATTTCTACCTCTAGGTAAGTTCTCTACAAGAATAGACCAATTAATGGGTCTATAGCTTTGATATATGATTGAATTGAAATGTTCTCAACAACTACATAGGGTGGCTACAATCACATGTGCATCCTTTGAAATCAAATGTTGAATAAAGGCAAGGGTTCATAGGGTTCCTTCCTAATTCTTGTTGTGAACCCCAATCCTACACCTGCACAAACACAAGAAACAAACAAATTAGTAATCCTATATGCAAGTTAGAACTAAGATTCCCCATGAAATCTATTAACAATGCTCAATAATAGGAAAAATGAAGAGCAAACATAAAAGATGAATAAAATCCTAATTAAGCAATGCAAACTCTTGATCGCATGGGGGAATTGGTGCCAACTATGTGTAGAAATTGACCCTTTCCCAACTCCTTTGTTGCAATGTTGATGAGTGATCCACTTTGATGAAGATATAATCAAGATCCATGATGAAAAATCTGCATAACTTAGCTAAGATCTTGATGAAATGGATGAAACTAGATGTTGATTGAGGATGAAGTTGAGTATAGTAAGTTTACTCAAGTTGTGGATGATAAAATGAGAGGAAGAGTCTCTCATTTATAGATTTCCAAATTGGAAAAGAGAGTAAAATTGAGAAATGTGGGATCATTCAACATCCAATGGCCAAGTGCCACTTGTTAAGATGTGAATAGGTGAAGGTTGTGCACATTTTGGTCAATGTGCATGATAAATTCTATGAGATTCAAATTTGAATGTGACATATTGGAGGGAGAAGGAAATGGAGTTAATATCAATTGGTTCAAGGCCAAGGACATGTAAGAGGCCTTAAATGTCTTGTTGGAAGTATCCATCCCCTTTTGGATGGATTTTTGAATGGGAAGAATATTCCATAAAAGATGCCCTTTTGAATAGAAAATGATGATTTAATAAATCAAATAAATTGATTTATTGTGCAAGTGGTAAAACCTAGAGGATGAGACATAGCTTAGGATTAAATTAACCAAAGGTTAGTTAATTTAATGGGAGATTAGGAGATGTGAGAATGTTGACTTGAATCTATGAGTTAATTTAAATCAAGAATTGAGAAGAAATATTTAATTAATTAAATGATTTGATTTATTTAACTAAAGGGGATAATGTTAGATTAAATTAAATAAGGTTTAATTTATTCAATTTAATAAGAAGACTTTAGAGACTTGATTTAAATAAAATGAATTATTTAAATGAACAAAGATATAAGGTTAATTAAATTAAATTGATTAATTTAATCAAAAAAGGAGAAAGACCTAATCAAATAAATAATGATTTATTTAATTAAGGGATGAAAGGTAATGATAAGATGAGAGTATGATTTGGGATGAAACGATGTTAGTAGTTAGGATCAAGTGTGTAGGATCAACTTGCATATTTTTTCGTGTCTACATTTTTCCCCTCTTTGAAGCAATGCACTTGTTGCATTGGTTCAAAGAATAAACTGTTGTGATCAAAATTCAGAATTTCTTGATTTTTTCGAATGCCCCACCATTGCCCCAGTGGAAGGATTATGTTGGTATATTTCCCCATTGAGAGATCGAGCGGAAATGTATGATTTTTTAATCGAGATCGCAATAAAATGTGAAAGGAGTGGTTCTATTGATCAGAGGATGAAAGATAATTCTTTAGAAAGATCAAATATTTGATGTAGACAACTTTGATGATGTATAGACAGTCATTGGCCATGGGTAGCCTCATGTATATTTTGATACAACACACCAAATTTAGATAGAAATTTTAGTAAAGATAGAAGAATAAGAAGAATAAGATGATGTAAGGAGGATCTACTAAGCCTACGCTATGAATGATGTTGATGATTTTCTTACCAGGAGTTGGGATTTTAAAAGGGCCAATTACTCTATGTTTGATAACACACATAGGTATGATGCATCAAGGTATAAAGAACCAGGATGGTGTTGTATATTGTGATGGACTTCGACTCAACAATTAGATAGGAGTATTTTTGTTCATGCCTGACATACAAAAACCTTGCTAGGTTGCACCTAACAAAGAAAGTATTTGCCAAGTTATTTTACAAGAATATCCAACAAGAAAAGAAGATAAAAGATAATAATGATCGTTGCCCCCATTCCTTTCTCTCTAAACCTATTTTGATTAGGCATCATCAAGAGGTCCTTGGAATAAGCGCAAAATAAGATAAGTCAAAAATACCAAGATAAAGTAAACAACCAAGCTAATGTTCTTCATATCGCTAGCCAAGGCTAAACTAAGGTGATACCTGATGCCAATGTCCATCATGGGAAGGATGCATCCTAAGACATGTTGTGATCAGGGTTTGATGAGATTGATTGGACGATAAGTTATTGATACTTAGAGTTGATCAGCTTGCTTGCTTACTGACCTAGACTTGAGACTTTGATGATTAGGGTGTTCACTTTGGAACTTGATATAATTTCTTCTAACTGACTCACCAAAGGATGAGGGCGATGATTGATTTATTAGGAATGATACAATCACGGGTGAAAGAGAGATGAGACAGATGCACCATTTTGGGTTTTTCAAATGTTTTGAGGTTGTTTTGATTTTTGGATTTTTCAATTTTTTGGTATTTTCAAGATTTACGATGAAGAGAATAACTTAAAAACCTATCCTAGGGGTGTTGGGAGTTGATCCATAGATGATATTTTCCTATGTTATATATGCAGAGACCACGTAGTTTGATTGAAAATGGACTTGACTCAATGATGAGATAGATGGGCAAACGAATTGCCAAATTGTGACAAATGCCTAAAGGACTGACCTAGGGTGTCTCAGGGGATGATCAAAGATCAACCTTGCCTACGTTCAAGCTCATAGATGACGTAGTTAGGATGAGATGATGTCACTTTTTGATTTTTTTAGATTTTTGACATGTTTTATATTTTTGAATGATTTGGATGTTTTTTGGATTTTTGATTTTTTGAATGTTTTGGATTTTTGACTGATTTTATGAAGATCACCAAATTATACATGAATCTAATCCAATGTAGGTATAGAAACATGCCCCCAACGTGATCTAATAGACTACTTCGATATAGGTAGAAAAAACTGTCCCTAGGAATATGCCAAGTAGTACTATGGTGGAACATGATATGAGCACAAGATCAAGCTATGGTACAAATGCAAATAGATGGTGGAAGGATGGATGGAATGTAATGGATAAGTGAGTGTGTGAAATAGGCCATGAAGATCTTGGTGGATGGAGAGTTCTTCATGTATGCTTGGCACCTATTTTCTAGGTTTTCACCAAGTTACTTGTCTAAAGAACCACCAAAGTGGTTTCCAGTAGGGGACGATTTTTTTCTTTATTATTTTCAATCCTTTTTCTGATTTTTTTGGATTTTTTTATTTTTTTATTTTTTTGTTGTCACCAAGATGCCTGTTTGCCAGGTTTTCATCAAGGTGACCATTTTTTCATGAGATTTTCTGATTTTTTGGATTTTTGGTTTTATACCTTGCAATTTTTTAGGCATAAAACTTTTTGAGATGGGAGTTGTTTAGGGGCTCCTACAAAGGCTCACCTTCTAGTGTTGACAACTGATATGCCCCTATTTATAGCTTGCTATGATGAAGAAAGGTCCCAACCAGTTGAGCTCAAATTTTCCTTTGCTTTCTAGATTTGGTACGTTCTTCTTATTTTCTTTTAGCACAAGTTCACCAACTTGGAAGGTGTGTCTCTTGATCTTCTTGTTGTAGTTGTGCTTTAGCCAGTTTTGATACACCTGTAGATGGTTTAGGGCATCCATGCATCATTCATCTAATAACTCTAGCTCATTTAACCTTCAAACTTGATATTCCTCATCTGTAATGAGGTTTTGCAGTGATATCCTTAATGATGGGATCTCGATATTGATTGGGAGGATGGCTTTTGATCTATAGACCAGGGAGAATGGGGTGATGCCTGTTGGTGTTTCGTTGCTAGTGTGATAGGCCCATAAGGTGGGATTCAGCTACAGATGCCAGTCACGACCAAATTCATTGACTTTTTTCTTAAGGATTTTCAAGATAGTTTTATTAGTGGCTTTTGCTTGGCCATTGCCTTGGGGGTAGTATAGAGTGGAAAGGCGATGTTGGATATTGAATTTGTGGAAAAGGTCACGCAAATCCTAATTCTTGAAAGGTGTTCCATTATAAAAGATAATGGATTGAGGGACACCGTATTGGCAAATGAGATAGTTTAGGATGAACTTAGATATCTACTTTCCGGTTATGTAGGTCATGGGAATTTATTCAACCAACTTTGTAAAGTACTTCGTAGCAGTGATGATGAATTTATGGTTGTTGGATGAGGTGGGTGTGAATTTTTTGATGAGATCGAGCCCCCATTGTCAAAAGGGTCAAGGTGTAACAATAGGATGAAGCTCTTGAGCTGGTGCATGAATAAGGTCTCCATGTTGCTGGCATTGTAAACACTTTCTAACAAAGTCGTGTGCCTCTCTTTCCATTGTTGGCCAGTAGTATCCGGTTCTCAGCAACTTCTTAGCCAAGGTCATACCACTCGAGTGCGAACCACAAATTCCATTGTGAACCTTAGTCAAACTAGTTAGGGCTTCCTTAGGATTTAAGCAATGCAATAAGGTTCCTTCAATGCTCCTACGATAAAGGGTTTCTCCTAGGATGAAAAAATGTAAGGACCTTTTGACAAAGGCTCATTTAAGGTTTGGGGTTATGTAGCTAGGAGGACTCCTATTTTCAAGTGGGTGTAGATTTCATGATACTAGGTATCACTGAGACCAACGATTTTGCACACGAATTCAGACTCTGGTACCTTGAATTATGGTACGAGAAGCTGCTCTACCAGAAACTCTTGTTTTGGAATATTGTGAGGGATATCCAATAAGGATCCAATTGTTGCCATGGCATCAGCTGCTCTATTGTTAGCCCTTGGTATCTACTCAAAGGTGAAATTAATGAATAATTTTTTGAGGCTCTCCACTAATTTTTTATATGGAGTTAGCTTGTCATCCTTTGTTTGGTACTCACCATTGACTTGGTTGATGATGATCCATGAATCTCCATAGACTTTGAGAGCCATGATTTTCCATTGTACTGCAATCCTTAATCCTATTACGAGAGCCTCATACTCTGCTATGTTGTTCGTGGATGGAAAAGATAGTTTGTAGGGTCTGGTTATACACTCTCCCTGGGGAGTGATGAAGAATATTCTGGCACTTGACCCATGTTGTGTGTATGACCCATTGAAATATATCTTCCAATGATTTTCTATACTTGTGTGAAAATTGACTCATCTAGAAATTCTGAGATAAGTGGGTTGTTGGCATGAATTGGAGCCTCTGCTAGTTGGTCTGCAATCGCTTGTCATCTGATGGCCTTACACTCTACATATTCAATATCATGTTCTATCAATATCATGACCCACTTAGTTGTTCATCTTGTGAGAGTGGCCTTAGAGAGCAGATACTTTAGTGCATTTATCTTTGCAATCAGCTTGATTTGATGAGTCAACATGTAGTGTCTGAATTTTTTGGTTACAAACACAAATGCTAGGCAATATTTTTCTATTGGTGTGTAGTTGATTTCATGCCCTACCATTGTCCTATTGATGTAGTGTATTTCTCTTTCTCTTCCATTCTTTTCATGCTAAGCTAGGAGTGCATTGAGAGCTTCCATGGTTGCTAAAATGTACAGGATTATTGGCTTTCCTAGGATTGGTGGCATCAAAACTGGTGGTGTGAGTAGATATTATTTGATTTTACTAAATGTATGATCACACTTGTCATCCCACTTATATGCTAATCCCTTGTGGAGTAGATGAGAATACAGGATCTATTTATCCACCATTTGTGCTATGAATTTATGGATGGATTGGAGCCTTCCTTGTAGTCCTCTGAGCTATTTTAGTGTCCTGGGTGCTTCCATGTCGAGGATCGGCCTAACTTTGGTAGGATCCACTTCTATTCTTCTCATCGATATTATATATCCCAATATTTTTCCTGATTGCACACCAAAAATCCATTTCTTGGGGTTAAGTCTAACCTTGTATTTCTCCAATCTATCAAACATGGCACTTAGAGCTACTATATAATCCCATCTTTTCCTTGCATTCACCAATATATCATCCACATAATCTTCCATAGTTTTGTGAATCATGTCATGAAAAATTAATTTCATGGCCCTTTGATATGTTGCTCCTAAATTATTTAGCCCAAATGGCATCATGTTCCAACAGTAGGTGCCCCATGGAAATGTAAACGTTGTTTTATGCTGGTCTTCCTTTGCGATCATAATCTGGTTGTACCCTGAGAAGACATCCATCATTGATAGCATCTCGTATTTGGACATCATGTCCACTATCATATCAATTTTGGATAGTGGAAATTCAACCTTAGGACACACTTTATTTAGGTCTCTAAAATCGGTGCAAATATGGATGCCCCCATTTGGCTTTGAAACTGGCACAAGATTGGACACCCATTTTGGATAATCAATTGGGCATATAAAACTGGCATCCAGGATTTTCTATAATTCCACCTTGGATAGCAAGGCTATCTAAGGGTGCATCTTCCTCAATTTTTGTCTCACTGGCTTTGCCCCTGGATAGATAGCTAAATGGTGAACCCAAATTCTGGATTGAGACCCAAAATGTCAGCGTAGGTCCATGCAAAGTTCACCTTTCTTTCTCTTAGGAATTTTGCTAATAGTTCTTGTTCTTCCATGAGAAGTGACTTAGTGTAGAAGGTGATGTGTGGTGTTTGTTATGTTCCCAGATTGACAGGATTGCATTATCTGAATGTGTTTTTGGGATTAGATTGTGATGTTAATTTTTATCATCAACATTTCAAATCACACTACATGATCCATCATTAGGATGAAAGAGAGCTAAAGGAATGCATTATTTTTCTAGAACTGTTGATTTCTCTTGATGAAGTGCAGTAGGGGGATATTGAATCCTTCATCCTTTGGTGCCTCAGAGAGGTTTTCACTGTTGGATGCATCCTTTATTTTTACTATTATATGGTTAGAGAGTGCCACAGTGTAGTTTTCACTCAATGACCTTGACCTTATTCTCATTCTTTTGCTTTTGTGACTAAAGGACTCAATCGTCTCCCCGTAATAAGCATGTGTGTCTAGTGTGATGTTGAATCCAACTTTATGATCTCTGCATGGTACCATATCCCTTAGTCCAATGAAATCCAAGTGAGCCTCATCATTTTTGAATGTTTCTAGAACTGGTGGTCCTCGTTGGTCATAGTCGATGAGTTGGGGATAAACTAGGTTTATTTTTTGAGTTTGGTGGTCTAACTCAATGAGTGAGGCACTAATCATGAGTAATGAGGAATCTTCAAAAAGCATGGGAAGACCTGCTATGGTATCGTTGTCATCACTACTACTACAGACCTCGGTTACATCTATACTCAGAGGGGTACATCCAAGGAAAATATCTCTCATTCATCTTTCTATAATGATGGGCTCCAGTCGCTCATCTTTGTTCCTTCCAAGGATTTCATTTATGTTGTATCCCATATCAAGCATCATTTGTAGTCCTCTGCTTGCTTTATCCATGGGTAGGGTGGGTGTGGGCCTTTCATCTTGGTATAGTGTGCTTAAAATTTCTCTTTTGTCCACATTTTCTTGACTTAGATCCCCCCAACAATGGAATATAGAAGGGTTTTCCATAAAAGTGTAGGAATGTGTTTCAATTGATTGAGGTTATCCATGTGACCTAGGAGATTGAGGTAATTCTCCTATAATAAAAACATTCTTCTTCATTATGTAATCTCCACACCCATTGTCTTGGATCATGAGCTTGATTTCAAATATGTCAGGGATGGAGGGTGTCTCTATCATAGAAGTGGCGGCGAGGTTGGATGGGTCTACATAGGGAGTGGAGGGCCTTCATCATTTTTTGGGACTCGGGGAATTTTGTAAAACTTGGCTTCCAAGTTTTTGCAATAGGCAAATGGCTTTGGATCACCATGTATTGTGACCTCCTCATTTTGATATGAAAATTTTCACATTGGTGAAATTTTGAGGTGACTACCTTCATCCCATGGATCCATGGGCATCCCAGGAGGATATTGTAGGGAAAATCAAGATCGAGGACCTGAAATGTGGTTTCCATACTGGCTAGCCCCACTTGGATTGGGATCTTGATAGTGCCTTGAGACATTCTTTCCTGGTCATCATATGCTCTAATGGTAATGCCTTTATTTTTGTCAGTGGAGTCTTCTAATATTCCTAAGTTCTTTATAAGTTTAAGTGAGAAAATATTGAGGCCCGTGCCTCTATCCACCAAGACCCTTTTGACCTTTTTCTTGTGAACCAGGACTTGAAGGTGAAGTGCACGGTTGTGAGATGGTTGGGTGGGTAAATCTTGATTGGAAAAGGTGAGGAGATTTGGGGTGATGATGTTACCAACCATAGCCTGAAATTGTTTTGTATCAAGATTAACAGAGACAGTGGATGCAGCTAATGCTTCATCAAGTGTTTCCCTATGGGTGGTGGAAATTTTTAGGTACTCCATGATGGAGATCTGAGCAAGGGTTCTTTTTAGCTGGTCAATGATGTTATAATTGTAGAAGTTGATAAAACTCAACCTCATATTCCCCAAGAATCACTTGCATGCAATCAAATGTCACATGCAACAAATATTCAGAACAACCAACAAGAGATGTTCTGTAAACCCTCAGAGAAAATATGTGCAAGTTAAAACCAAAATAATGATTATTGAATGATCTAATAATTACAATGTGATCAATCCTTATGAGGAGATCAATAAAACCTAAAATTAGGAAACCTTAGTGTGCACACTTAATAATTAATAAATAATTATTAATGTGCCTAAGTTTAGCTTATGCAACCTAAAGGAACAAGTGACTTAATTAATTAACCAATATGATTAAATTAATTAAGTATAATAACTTATTACTCTAACACTTCCCCTTAAGAAAAACACTAGAAAAAATATGCATGAAAGCAAAGATGGGTCCCGGGAACAAAGGCCTGATCAGGCACCCAAGTACAAATGCAATACAAACTAAACTAAACAAGGTAAAGGAGAAAACACAGTGGGAACAAAACTCCTCCCCAAAATAGAATTCAAAGAGAAACTAAGTGATGAAAGATGGAGGACTCCATAAGACCCCAAATGACACCATCCATCACTAAGATACATGAAAGAACCCCCCCAGAAGAGAGGAAGAAAGAAACCACAAATCCCCCCCGGAATGAAGTAGCCCCAAAAGAACTTAAGAAACTGCATCTCCTAAAATAAGTGAGAGGGAAGAGGCCAAATGAAAGAAATATTTGAAGGTGAAGTAGGTTTAGCCCATGATGTCTCCAGAGAAGTAGGTGTGACCTCAAAAAATGAAGAATTCAAAGTAGGTGAAGACTCAATAGAAACCTCCAATGATGGATGCTCCACTAGATCCTGCTGCACTGAAATAGAAGAAACCATATTTGTAGTCATAGAGGTATCAACAACTACAATAGTAGGTGGAGGAGATGGAATGGATGGCTTAAGAGCAGGATCTGAAATGAGAACTCCAATGTTCAAGAAGCCAAATTTCTCCTCTGGATGATGATTCACACTAGAAGTGTGATGAACAACTATAGGAATATAAGCACCATCAGTAGAAAAATCTACAAAGGAATACAACCGAGATGAGTGATCCACCACCCTAGTAGCAATAACTGCTCTACTCTTCAAGTCTTTGATGATAACTGAATTAGGTGTGAACTCCACAGACCTCCCATTGCCTCCATGTGTGATCTGATATATATAAATAAGGTTATTCATCAAATGAGGAGCACACAAGATATCCTAAAAAGTGTTGTCCCCAAAAATAATAGACCCCTTCCCTATAACACTCATGTATGTATTGTTTCCCATCAAAATAGGAGACATAGTGTGAGACTCAAAGGAACTGAACATAGTCTGTGTAGAAGCCATATGATGAGATGCTCCTGAATATAGAAGTCATCTCCCTGATCCAAGACTTGAAGAAGCACAAAGAGCATGTCCCTTTATATTTGATGAATTATGTAAAATGGTTGTGCCCCTGTCATGTTGCGATGAAGAATAAGAAGAAGGGGGGGAAGGAGATGATGCAGACATCCTAGAAGGAAAATCAATATGATGTTTCTGAAGAATATTTTCTCATCTCATCAATGTCCTTCTTGTAGCAATTATGTTACGCATGTCCTTCTCTCTTGCAATATGCACATGGGCCCTTCTCCTTCCTAAATGATTTCCCATTGAAGAGGAAGATGAATCTGAGGACTCCTTCTACTGCTCATAAGATTTGGAATCCTTTTGTTTCTGTTTCTTTCCTTTTCCTATAGAAGTCTTCTAATCTTTGGGCTCCTATGATGCAATAAGTGCCTGTGATGAAGAGGGCTTCAGTTTTTCCATATTGGCCAACTTGGCTTTCTCTCGAGTGAGAGAAGATGCAAAATCATCAAAAGAAGGCATAGTAAATCTGGTGCCAAGTGCATCCCTAGTAGCATAAAAGGTAGAAACAAAAACTGAATAATCTAGTCCAAGCTTCGAAAGAATGGACAATATCAATTGAGAGTCTTCCTTCTGAACACCACACTATGAAAATTGCAACCTAAGAGACTTGAGTTTGGTGAAAAACTCCTGGATGATGTCAAAATCCCTAGGATTTAAGCCAATAAGCTCATTCTCTAACTGAAACCCTCTTATAGTATCCTGCTTCCCAAACAAAGACTACAAAGTAGTCCAAACCTCATGGGGCGTAGTGGAAGACTCAATATGAAAAATAAGGTTAGAAGAAATAGAGAGACATAATGTACGATAAGCTTCATCACACCTATTAAACCACTTTCTCTTTTCAGCAGCACCTGTAGGCTCAATTTATGTGCCAATGGTTACCCTATACAACCCTTTGTGTTTCAAGTGAATCTCCATTTATTTTTTCCAACCAAAATAGTTGAATGGAGTAAGGGATGCAATATTATGTCTATCCATGACAGAAAAAAGCAATATATACTCTCAAATAAAAAAACAATGCTCATTGATCTCAAAAAAATAGCCTGATTGCACGCTTCCCAAGAGAATAATTGAAAAACTAAAGGCTAAGATCAAACAGTAATATCAGATACCTGGTAAAAATTTTGGAAAATCAGATTTGAGATATGTGTAGAGCACTGAACCAGCTTTTCGACGCCTTTTTTTTTTTCGCAAAACTGAGTCCGAATGCAAAAGATATGCCTCCCGGAGTGAAAACAACAACTTCTGGCTTTGACAGGTGAAAAAGGCACCAAAACAGAAAAATCAAAAAGTATAACCTCCACCACTACGAATTTTGTCGAACCAGCTTTTTAACAATATTTTATTTTCAAAAAAATTCCTCTGTTTGCCCAAGTTATGAGAAAATGAAAAAAATGCTTGTAAAAAGACACATCCAACACTAACTAGGTGCAAAACTTTAGCACCCAGGCTTTGGCTCTCAGTCTGTCATACAACTACAGTAGGGCCTAAGGTGGGCCGATGCAGCTCCTAGTCTACAATAGGACCCTGGCAGGGGCTGATCGCTCGGCTCTCGGACAACAATAGGACCCCAGGAGGAGCTAAGAGAGCCCTTGGGGCTAGAGTGGTGGCCGACGATGGAGGTGAGCTAGTCAAGTGGCACCACTAGTGGTAGAGAAAACCGGTGGATGCCACCTATATGGGTGGCATGATTGGCACAAAAAAAAAAAAAAAATTGAACTTTTTTTAATATTTTTTTCCTCAGATTGCGTGCTGGGGAGGCCATACGGCTTCCCTGGGAAAAAAGTTTTGCTTTTTTTTTCAACAGGTCCAAAATTGACCAAATGAAAGGCATTTCTAGGGTTTTTGGGCATCCTGAACATGATGGCGATGTGTGTTTTTCCCAAAAATGCATAGGAAATATGTCTACCCCTAGATGCAAAAAAAATCACTCTAGCTTGAAACCCTTTCATAGAAAAAAAATGTTGTGAGAGAATATCTTCAAATCACGAACAAGCATCCATAGGTCTGGAGCTCTGATACCATGTAGAAGCTGATAAAACTCAACCTCAGAGTCCCCAAGAATCACCTGCATGCAATCACCTATCACATGCAACAAATATTCAGAACAACCAACAAGAGATGTTTTGTAAACCCTCAGAGAAAATATGTGCAAGCTAAAACCAAAATAATGATTATTGAATGATCTAATAATTACAATGTGATCAATCCTTATAAGGAAATCAAGAAAGACCTAAAATTAGGAAACCCTAGTGTGCACACTTAATAATTAATAAATAATTATTAATGTGCCTAAGTTTAGCTTAAGCAACCTAAAGGAATAAGTGACTTAATTAATTAACCAATATGATTAAATTAATTAAGTATGATAACTTATTACTCTAACAATAATCATAGAGAATGTCTTTCATATTTGAGATGGGGTTCTTAGATGGTTGTGATTCCCTTGCAATAGTAACCTTACCACCACGTGTGGTGACTCCACATTTAGCGTTAGCTCCTTTGATTCTAATGATAGTGATCATTTCATCTATGCATGCGACGATGCCTTCATATACAAGGTTTGCACTAGCATAATTTTGTTTACCATTTTTGTTTCCTTGGTTATTTCCTTGATTGTTTCCTTGATTATTTCCCTGATTGTGATTGGGCATTGGATTCGTGCATATTTTGAGATCTTGATTACTGATAGGTTGCTCGGCATTTATGATTTTGTCCTCAATGAGATCTTGGCAGATATTTTTCAATCTCATGCAATTAGTGGTTGTATGCCCTTTGATTTTATGAAAATCACAAAGGATATTTTTATTGTACCATGGTGGTTTTGTCATGGGTTCCACATATTGCTCCTAATTGGAAATTTTGGAAATTTTGATAAGGTTGTCTTTAACTAGTTTCTTCATTATAGATTTGATTGGCTCCTCAAGGGCCATTAGCTTCTGCTTGGGAGGATACTTGTTTCGGGGAGGTGGCCCCCCTTGATTTCTCAGATTATTGATTTGGTTGTTTAGAGGTGGTTGTTGTGCTACCATATTGGTTTCCACATTATTGTGGTTGTGATTTTGTGGTTGATGATGGGTTTGAATATTTTTCTTAGGAGCATTGATGACAACCTTAGTATCAACCACTCCATCATTTGTGACATTTTTGTTCCTTGACCATGTGCAAGGTTTATCATTATAACTGGTGGATGGGAAATTATCCTATTGTGCAAGAAACATAGATGCACCCCCTTGCATAGTAAGGGCCCTTTTGATATTGAGCGCTTTTGGGATCAATTGATCATATGTTGTAATGCACTGCATTTTTAGATATAAAGCCAAGTTTTTAGTGAGATTGGCTATGATAGTGAAAACTTGTTTCTCTTCTAGCATGGTCCACTTGCTCTGATTGGCCTTGGATCTCCATCTTTGTAAGAAGGAGGTGAATATCTCTCCTTTTCTTTGTTTCAATGTTGATAGTTCTTCCAGACTAACGTCCATACCCATGTTGAATGCATAGTTTTTGAGAAATGCATCCATAATTTCCTAGAATGTTTTGATGCTTGTGGGTAGGTGAGAGAACCATTCCATGGCAGGAACAGTCAGACTCCGAGGGAATAGTCACATTAAATATTTTTCATCATATACAACTTCCATGCAATGAACATGAAATTCCGTAACGTGATTTTTAGGGTTTCCTGTACCATTATATTTATCAAATTTGGGGATTTCAAATCCCTTTGGGAATGGTACCATTGTAACACTTCTATCAAAACGATAGGGACATAAATTTCCTAACATTTTGTTTGTTTTTCCTAACTAGAGGTCCAACACTTGTTGTGATAGCAGTTTGATCTGTGCTGCAACATCATTTTAAGGATCAGGAGGTGGAATAAATGTGTTTTAAGGCACTTGCTATGTTTGATTGATGGGTGGGGTATTGATGGGGGTTTGATGTAAGCTCTTCTATTTTTTGAGGCCTGTTGATATGCCTGCATTTGTGCCAACAACACTTTTTGTTGTTCCTATTGTTTTTGTTCCAACAAAGCTTGTTGTTGGTCCTCCTATTGTTCTTCCCACAAATCTTGTTGTTGGTCTAGTTGTTGTTGCACCAACAAATCTTTTTGTCGGTCTAGTTGTTGTTGCACCAACAAAGCTTGGTGTTGGTCTAGATTTTATTGCACCAACAAAGATTTTTTTTGGTCTAGCTATTGTTGTGCCAACAAAATCTTGTTGTTGGTCTAGTTGTTGTTGTGCCAAGAAAAGCTTGTTGCTGGTCTAGCTGTTGTTGTGCCAAAAAATCTTTTTTTGTGCTTGTTGTTGTGCTTGTAAGTCTTGTAGGGCTTGTCGATATGCTTGTTGGTGGATTTATTTTAGTTATGCACAATAATGTGCTTGTTCTTGTTGAGCCTATTGTTGGGATTGAGCCTAAGCCTGCACTTGTTGGGCTACTTGTACTGCTTGTGTGGATTTTGTGGCTTGTGTAGCTTGTGCGACTTGTTGAGTGGATAATTGTGTTTGTGCTTGTTGAGAAGCAAACTATGTAGCTTGTTGATTTTGTTGAAGTACCCTTTGGTGAGTGGCCTTTTGAACTAATTGAATCATGGTGATGAATGAGTTTTTCATGTTGAATTTTGGTGGAATCGGCAGCAGATTGGGAATGGTGTTAACCATTGTGATGATCGGAATAGTCATGTTGGTGATTGGGATTTGAGTTGTGGATGGCATGCTCGAGATACTTTGTCCTTGGGAAACCATGATTTGAGATATTTTGGGAATGGTGGATGTGTTGACCATTGGCATAGCTTGGATGGTTATCATTTATTGCAATGTTGATGGAAAAATGAGAGGGTTTGATGTGATTCTCTGATTTCTTTGGTTTGGTAAATTGGTGGTGGGTACGGGAGGAAGGCCCAACCCAAAAGATGATACGGATGTCAAAGGTGATGGAAGGAATGGTGGTGTGCTCCCTTGGAAAAGTGATGATGAAGAAGGATCAATGACTCCCTCTATCCTAAATAACCCACCCTCTCCTTGCGAAATCATGGGGAGAGAAGTTTGTACATTCAGTGGATAGATTGGCATTGCATGAAATGAGGATGAGTCTACATGATTATGGAAAGTAAGTGGAACATATGGGTGTAATGAATTTATCAGGATGGATTTATCTAATGTGATGCCTATATCCACTTCTTTGTTGTACACAAAGTGATGATTTTGGATTGTGCGAAGCATGGCGCTTCCCTTGTTAAAAACTGGTGGGGTTGAAGCGATTATTGATATGACTTTGGGAATATCTTAAGTGATGTTTGGGAGTGATACTGGAGGTATGCTCACAAGAGGCCTTTCCATATTGGTACTCATGTAAAAGTCAAAAGGGATTTTCTCCCCTTTTAATGCATGTATATATAGAGAGGGATTAAGTTTCAACACGACATTTACGATTCTATGATTCTCAGGATTTTGAACCATTTCAGTTATTTCCTCTTGCATCATTCCCAAGTCATCATTGGATGTCCTTTATATGACCCTCCTCTAGAGGGTTTTGTGATGGTAGAGAGGAATTTTTTGGAGGGTTGCTTGATTCCACTATATTCTTCTCGGGGGACGTTGACTTAAATCACTTGAAGTTGATGTTTCTTTAGTGATTTCCATGTTCTTCTTGTATTGGGATCTCATTTGAACCATAAAATAGATCATTTGATCTTGATATTTAGGCACAAAAGAGAAGAACTAGGAAAGTCTAACAATCAATAGTTATGATGGGGATGAGATTTAATGAAAGATGAATGATGTGGATGAATGGAAACTCTTTAAAGAAATTTGGGGAGATGCTAAACATTTTAGGGCTTGAAATGATTTTTTTTTTTATTAAGGATAGTTTGAATATGTGGATTAAGCAAAACAATATGAAAAAAAACTTGCAAACCCTAAGAAGTTGTGTTATCCTAGAGAAAACTCATTCGAGAGGGTGATTTGACTAAGTGTGTTAAGCCAAATGAAGTGATTTTGAACTTGTAAACCTTAGGAAGTTGTGTTATCCTAGAGGTAAATTTTCTCAAGAGGGTTCCTAATTTGACTAAGTGTATTAAGTCAAATGTGGTGATGATGATTTTTCCTATAAGTTTAGCATGAATGATGTTTCAAAGTTTTCAAGATTTTTTTGGTGAAATGGAATTTGATTTTGATGATTGAGAGATGGATGAGAGTGACTGATTTTGATCCTAAAATTGACCTAGACAAGACTCTTTCTTATAAGACCTCAATATTGAAGAACATGCCATACTTCTAAGTGAGAAAAAAAAACTTTTCAAAATGAGCTAGATTCTGTTGATAATAGAACTAATACAAACTTGTGTTGTTCTTTGAGGCCTTCTTGTAGAAATTATATAACAATATTTCTCTAACTTCAAGAAGCATTTCAAGACACTCTTCACAAGCCTTTGGACTAAGCTTCTTGAACCTTGGTTTTTTGGATTTTGATTTTATAGGAAATCATTTGAAAGAACACATGTGTGAAGTCCAGTTTTCCTTATCTTTGTTTAATGAGCTCCTTTTATCAAGAACACTCTTCTCAATTATGATTTCAAACTAAATTTCCATGCCTCAATTCCTTTTCATTCCACAAGGTCCATTATGTGAAGATCAAGGTGTTAAGAGCATAGTTTCCTAGGTTGAATTTAGTGAAAACAAATGATGATTAAACCTAAGTACTTAGAAACCTCTAAGGATATAATCCCTAGGGCAAGCAAGAGCACTTAGATTCGTCAAAGTATATTTTCTTCCTCCAAAGGGTTTGAAATAATGAAGTCTTTTATGAATGATCATTTTCAAATGTTTTGAGACCGAAGCAATGTATTTTTTGATTCCAAGAACATGTACAACCCTAGGATGAAGAGACAATATTTTGTTGGGTTCCCACTTGGACAAATCCAGTTGTGCATATTCAGTGTGAATGATTAGATGCTTGACCAGACAGGCTCCCCCTCATAGTGCACTTGTTTCTTAGGTGAGCCAAGCATCAGTACCCATGAATCTCCCATGGCATACATTTAATCTCTACAACAGAACCACATGTATACATGGGGTGGTTTCAAAGGACATGACCTTTTGTACCAACAAAATAGTTAAGGGTTTTGGCTTTTTCTAAAAAAGGGTTTTAATTCAGACTTTCCATTTGTAGGAGTTGACCCATGCGGTGAGAGACCATTGTTTCCCTTCTTGTCAAAGCCAACCATGTGATATTGGCTTTTGTTTCAATACCCACTTTTATATCACGGCTGGAAATACACTTGTCCTTAGTGTGTTATTGGTTGGGTCATTCCCTTGGGTGAGTACTTTTTCCCACAAGGCAGGCCCTCTAAGATAACCAAAAGCGAGCAAACATACTCATAGTTCGATCAAAATTTGTTTAGAAACAAAGGGAGAACATATGCAATAGGCTTACTCACACTCACAAGATGTTTTTTTCAATTTTAAACCCAAAATGAAATGTGGAGGTAATTGCTTTACTCAACTTAAGATCACCAAAATTCCTTTTGATTCTCAAGATCATTGTGAGGCACGAAAGAAGTGCATACGTACTTTTGATGGTATAACTTTGAGTAAATAATTACAGAAAAAAATAACACTTGTTCATTTTAAGTCCACAAAGTAAAAGTGAGTTCTTTTTATAGCACCAAATCAAATGTGGGATTTGCCTTGTTCAATTATTAAATCTGATAACTAACTCTAGTAAGTTTGTCCTAAAATTAATTTTAAGCCCTTTGTTTGCAAACTTTGAAAGAAAATTTGTATTGTTCTTTTTAGAGCCCAAAAATAAATTTAGTGTTCCCTAGAGCATAAAAGATGACAAATTTCTTAAGAGAGATTGAGAACTCTCTAAGAGTGTTGAATAGCACTAAAGTGTTTAAAAACACTTGGTATAAGATAAGAATGATGTCATAATTTAGCCTTCCATTTTTCTTTCCTCCTTTCCCTAACATGCAAAATGATTAGAACTAGAAGATACAGAGACAACAAATAGGTTAATAGTTCAAAAAGCTGAAAACAAAAAGGAACATGTCAAAAACAAAATCAAATTTGAATTTTTTACTATCACTCAGCGGTGCAGTTAGCAAATGCACTGGAGTTTAGAAACTATAGTGGTGTAATATAGCACCTATGACAACTGAGAGCGACACTCTATAGCAGGACAAAGAGTGCAAAGGCGACGCTATCTCCAGCTAGCGGCGTAGTTTAGAATTTAGGAACCCGCGACGCAGTTTGGAATTTCAAATTTGTGGTTGGGAAGACTCCAGTGGTGGAGTTTGGAGTTTGGAGCGGTGCGATATAGCATTGGTGAACTAGTAGTGGTGCAATATGGCATCACTAAATTGATAGTGGTGCAGTTTCCTATAGACACAAAATTTAACAAAAAACAATGGAATTTAAAAAAAAACTGTTGAAATCTTTCATCAAGCCCTCCTTCTAGTGGGAAAATGTGAACCCCAATCCTACACCTGCACAAAGACAAGAAAAAACACATTAGTAATCTTATATGCAAGTTAGAACTAAGATTCCCCATGAAATCCATTAACAATGCTCAATAATAGGAAAAATGAAGAACAAACATAAAAGATAAATGATATCCTAATTAAGTAATGAAAACTCTTGAGCCCATGGGGGAATTGGTGCCAATTATGTTTAGAAATTGTCCCTTTCCCAACTCCTTTAATGCAATTTTGATGAGTGATCCACTTTGATGAAGATTCAATCAAGCTCCATGATGAAAAATCTTCATAACTTAGTTAAGATCTTGATGAAATGGATGAAACTAGATGTTGCTCGAGGATGAAGTTGAGTATAGTAAGTTTACTCAAGTTGTGGATGATAAAATGAGAGGAAGAATCTCTCATTTATGTATTTCCAAATTTGAAAAGAGAGTGAAATTTAGAAATGTGGGATCATTCAACATCCAATGGCCAAGTTCCACTTGTCAAGATGTGAATGGGTGAAGGTTGTGCACATTTTGGTCAATGTGCATGATAAATGCTATGAGATTCAAATTTGAATGTGACATGTTGGAGGGAGAAGGAAATGGAGTTAATATCAGTTGGCTCAAGGCCAAGGACATGTAAGAGGCCTTAAATGCCTTGTTGGAAGTACCCATCCCCTTTTGGAGGGATTTTTGAATTGGAAGAATATTCCACAAAAAGATGCCCTTTTGAATGGAAAATGATGATTTATTGTGCGAGTGGTAAAAGATAGAGGATGGGACATAGATTAGGATTAAATTAACCAAAGGTTAGTTAATTTAATGGGAGATTAGGAGATGTGACAATTTTAACTTGAATTTATGAGTTAATTTAAATAAAAAATTGAGAAGAAAGATTTAATTAAATAAATGATTTGATTTTTTTAACTAAATGAGATAATGTTAGATTAAATTAAATAAGTTTTAATTTATTCAATTTAATAAGAAGACTTTAGAGACTTGATTTAAATAAAAATGAATTATTTAAATGAACATAGATATAAGGTTAATTAAATTAAATTGATTAATTTAATCAACAAAGGAGAAAGACCTAATCAAATAAATAATGATTTATTTAATTAAGGGATGGAAGGTAATGATAAGCTGAGAGTGTGATTCAAGATGAAACAATGTTAGTAGTTAAGATCAAGTGTGTAGTATCAGCTTGTATATTTTTTCGTGTCTACAGTGGTGAAGGGATGGTATAAAATGATAGGGTCTACAAAGACCCGAATTTAGTTAATAAATGCATTCTCCAAATTGTTCTAGCTAAATAGGATCTAATGGGAAGGTTAAGGTACCAATTATATGCCATATCTCCTAATGAATACGAGAACATCTTGTAGGCTACAACATGATGTTTTAGATGATCCCTCATACATGCATCTTTGAATGCTTGAATGTGTTCCTTAGCACTTCGTGATTCCCCATGAGCATATATATGGAAGAATAATTTTATGTTCTTAGGCATCCCATGAATACTGTCGAGTGTGCTTCCCAATGGTGATGCATTTCCTACGAAGAATGCCACTAGTGGGAGAAAGTTAGGTTTCTATATTTGTGGTATTAATGGAAACCCTGGTGGAGTTATTGGTGGTGTTAACAGTGATGGGATTAGAGTTTTGTGTTTTTTGGGTCAAGTAAGAAATTGGAGTTTTAAAAATGGATCTTTGTTGGGAGTAGATCTTAGAACCCATTCAAACCTGTCTGGTGAAAATGACCCAATTCGCTCCAATTTGTTCCTTTAGGCCCTCCTTCTAGCACTAGTTCTATTAATGGTCAAATTGACACAACAAACATTAAGAATAATATTTCTATCCTACTTCTCCTAAAAAACACAACTAATAATAAAATCACCTATCTTTCAAAATCTTCATAGTTGGTTCACAACTGTATTGTATTACTCAATGGTAAACATGACTATAATATTCAAGGGGCCTTTGTTGGTTAAAAAGTAACAAAATTATATTTTAAACATTCCCACAAAATTTCCTTAAATTCAAGATTGAAGAATGAAACAAATCATAGTCATTTGTGCAATTATATCCATTCACAGTGCAAATTTAACAAGCATACATGCAATTTATTTTACCAAAATTAATTAAAGACACATTCAATTAACTCATTATAGATTTTATAGATCAATAAACTTAAAGAAAATACCATTCACAAATGACACAATGATGGTTTTAAATTCAGCCCTTTCTATTTATATTAATCAATGAAGTAGCATTTACATCTAGAAAAACCAACTGGCATAGATAAAACTAATGTCTTTTATAGCGTTGCTAAACTTGAGAGATTACTATAAAAACTAACTGTAAAAGTTTTCAAAATTTTCTAACCTAAGGCTGAAAATCTGACTTCAATTTTTGCAAACCTTTACAATGAGGAGAGATATCTAATTTATAGAAAGTAAAATCACTAAAATATCCTCCCTAAAATCCTAGATCCACAACTATAGGTGCACTCAAGTTCAACTAGAGTGTCTATCTAATTGAAACTACATATATACAAGGAATAGTACTTCTTTCTTGGCTTCCTAAAGATGACCTGTAGTTAATTGCTATTTCCTCCCTATAATATAGGGCACTTGGCAAGGTTGACTTCTATTGACATGATTATGTTTCAAAAAAAGAATATTCTCTTCTTTTACTTGGAAACCTTCTTCTAAAACCCATGATACTCATCAAAATTGTTGAAAATGTATCCCAAGACCTCTTCTTTAGGTCTATCAATCCATTCTACCTTAAATCTTGATCTTTCAAAATCCCTTTTAGCTACAAAAATAATTTCTCATAGTTGACTGACATCCTTTACGACCCACTATGTATCAAATTTGATGGCCATTAGCTTGTCTAGGAGTGTCTCTTTAGGACTATCTCTTTCTTCCATCAACATTTCTAACCATTTACCCCAATTATCTTTTATTTCCTATGTTGAGTAAGACAATTGAGAGGTGGGATAAATCAATTTTAACAAATTTTAACATTTAAGAACTTCCACTAGAGATTAGATTAATTATCATCCACAAATCCTTTATTCTGCTAATGTGACTAATTATTAAGTGCAATAGTAAAAACTAAAAAACATCACACACACACAGAATAACACCAGATTTATGTGGAAAACCCAATAATGGAAAAACCACGGTGAGGATTAGCTCACTCTAAACCAATTACAAAGGCTCACTACTAGAGCAAGCTCATTTCCAAAACATGACTTACTATCTGGATAAGGACTCATTATCTAACAAGGGTTAACCACTCTGAGGGCTCACTGCCATAGAATTACAAAGAAGATAGAAGAGATTTATTATAGAGAGAAAAAAATATTGATGCAATAGATATTTCCAATATAATTCACTCGCACACTTGTGGATATGCTTGCATGATAGAGTACACCTTTAGCTCACTACTTCTAGAAACTCAACAATTATATTTCACACTAATATGCTCAAACTTGTTGAGAAACATGCCTCAAACTCACTGGTTGAAGCCCTGATATTGTCTTTGAGCATAAAAGTCACTTACGAGTTTAGATTAAGCACTTACCGCCATACCGTTGGAGACCATTCACTAAGGTGCGATAGCACGATTACTGCTATACCATGGAGCCTCTTATTGATTGTAGTGGTTAAACGGTGGAACAGTGATACTGCGAGGACATTCAAGACATGGTGTGGTCAAGCGATTACCACCACACCATGGAAGCTCATCTCTTGATCTACAGTGGAATGGTTATCGCCATACCATAGGTGAGTGTCAGTCAGTAAATAGTGGTGTGGTGGGTCTTGCAGTCTATCTGATAGTTCACCATCTTACCATGGAGGTTTGTGATCTAAAGAGCAGTAGTGAGGTGAACTGGCACACCACGGAGACTCAATGAATACGAAGCGGTAGCACAGTATAAAGGATAAAATATTTGACTCATTGATTACCAATGTGTACATTGGTTAGTGGTCATTTGTTGACTTGGATAGAGGTAGTTTGGATTCCTGGGATGTTCGACAGTTGGTCTGTACAGGGAAAGCTGAACTGAACCGACCAAATAGAGAATAATCAATCATGTTAGTTACTCTACATTGTAATGTATAGAATAGTAATGGGTTGGATAGTTCGACAAATGGATGATCGATGACTTATCATAATTGTGAATTTTTCCATTATATGTTGTAAGAGACATTGTAACAGTGTAATTATGTACAAGGTTGATCAGAGAAATTTTGCTGCTATAAAATTGTCATCTAAAAAGAAGAGTCTGTAACTTGTATGTAAATTCATTTACTCTAATACAAGTGATTTTCTTTGGTGTGGTGGGTTTTCCTCCCATAATGGTTTTCCCACGTAAATCTGGTGTCAATTGTGTTATGTGTTTATTTCTCCATTTTGTTATTTCCTTCATGTGCATCTTAATGAAATGTAATTTTAAACTTTAGAAAGGCTTATCTCATTCTCCTCTGAGTCTTGGCATTAGGAAAATTTGTTCTGCAATCGAATTTTTCCTAACAAGTGGTATCAGAGCCTGGCCAGTTGTGTTGAACTTGTAGGTAGGTTGGTTTTTTGTGTCAATTTCTATTCAGTGGGATTTTTGTAGAATTCTTGATTTTTTCTAATTATAGTTTGAGATGCAAACGACAAGTACATTTGGAAGGATTGAAATTGAGAAATTCAATGGCAAAAATTTTGAGTTGTGGAAAATTAAAATGGAAGAACTGTTGGTGGATCATGATATTTGGATTGTTGTGTCTAGAATGAAATCTACCGGAATGAAGCAAGAAGATTGGGAACCTAAAGATCAAAAAGAAAAAGGGTTGATAAGACTCTATTTGGTAGACTATGTTCTCCTGAATGTTCATGAAGAGAAGACTGCATCTTCGTTGTGGAAGAATATTAGAGATATTTATCAGGGTAAATCCTTGGTAAATTTATTTTTCTTAAGGAATAATTTATACTCTTTGAAAATGCAGGAGGGGGCGTATGTGGTTGATCATCTAAATATGTTTTAAATGTTGATTGCTTAGTTAACATATGTGGGTGTGAATATTGATGATGAAGATCGTTGTATGTTATTGTTATGTTCTTTTCCAGATTCTTGGGATCACTTGGTGATGGCGATAGGGAGCACAACAACCACCTTCAAGATGGAAGATGTGGTTTCTTCTTTGTTATTAGAAGAGATGAGAAGGAAATCTTCTGAGATGGCAAAGGAGTCTCTTGTTGTTCGAGGAAGATCAAAAGAAAAAGGTAAGAAAAAGGACAAGAAGTCTAAATTGAAATCAGAAGGGAGATCGAAGTCTCCTAGCAAGAAGTCCAAGGTGAAGTGTTGGAATTTGGGGAAGCTTGGTTAGGTCCGAAAGGATTGCAAAGATGAGAAAAATAAGTGGAAGAGGAATTCTTCTGAAAATGAATCTTCTTAGAGTGATGTAGATTCCTTTATTGCAGCCTTGGCAACTCATGCATTAGATGATGTCTGGTTAATTGATTTTGGAGCATAATTCCACATGACATCTCATAGAGACTGGTTTACAAAGTATGAATAATGCAATGGTGGAAAGGTGTATCTTGAAAGCAAGCCATCTCTGGAGATAGTTGGTCGTGGAAGAGTTAGAATTTAGTTTCCTAATGGAAGAATTAAAGGAATTGATGGCGTAATGCATATACTAGGTCTGGCTCAAAATTTACTTTTTTTAAGCAAGGTGAATGATGTTGGAGTGCAAGTCTCATTCTATAGCAATGGCTGTAAAATGACTAGAGGCTCAATGGTGCTAGCTAGGGGTACCCGGATTGGTACTCTGTTAAAGCTAGATGCACTGGTTGTTCAATGCAATAGCATCTCTGCAAAGTCACAAAAGGATATTTGTAAAGAGAAGAATGAAAATGTTCCTATTGGGGTAAATTCCTTGGAAGTTAAACTTCTAGTAGAAAAGACTATGCTCTGGCATCAAAGGCTTAGTCACATCGGTGAAAAAGGTTTGAAAGCCTTGAAAAATAAAATCCTAGTTGAGGGGCTTGATGATTGTAACCTTGAATTTATATTTTGTGAGCATTGTATATATGGCAAACAATATTGTGTTTTATTTTACTCTAGTCCTCACAAATTTTCTGGTGTTCTAGATTATATTCATTCTTATGTGTGTGGTCCAGTGGATATTCCTTCGCTATCGAAGTCTAAGTATTATGTTTCTTTTGTTCATGATTATTCGAGAAGGGCATTTGTGTATTTTAAAACAAGTAAATCAGAAGTATTCAATCGTTTTAAGGAATTTAAAAACCTTGTGGAAAATTGGACTGGAAGAAAAATAAAGTGTCTAAGGACCGACAATCATGGTGAGTTTTGTTCTGATGATTTTGAATGGTATTGTAAATACCATGGAATTAAGAGGCATAAAACTACACCTTACACTCTGCAGCAAAATAAAGTTGTTGAAAGGTTGAATAGGACACTGATGGAGAAGGAAAGAAGTATGTTGAGCAATGTTGGTCTGGAGTAGAAGTTCTAGGCTAAGGTTGTGGCTACAACATGTTACTTGTTGAATCAATCACCTTCTTCAACACTTGTTGATAAAACACATATGGAAGCTTGGTCGGGTAAGAATCCCTCTCTCTACCATATTCGTTTCTTTGGCTACGAAGGATATGTTTATGTGTTGGATGTAAAAAAATCTAAGTTGGATAACAAAGCTGAAAAATGTATCTTCATTGGGTATGGACTTGGTGTGAAATGATACAAACTTTGAAATTCTATGACTAAGAAGGTATTGTACAACATAACTATAATCTTCCAAGAACTGAAACCTTCTTCAGTAGATCTGTAGTCAGGGATGAAAGAAAAAGAAGAAAATAATGATGTTGTTGAGATACCTCTAACTCTAGAGAAAGAGGAACAACACATTGAAAGTGTACCTAAAACTAAGGAGAGTTCGAGCAGCTCTAAGAGTTCTGAACAAGAAGAAGAACCACAACCTCAACCTCGGCCTATGAGGAGGTCTACAAGTGAGAAGAAACAACTAGATAGGTATGGATTCTCTATGTTAGATTATAGTTGTGCCCTTGCTTTGATTACTAACACAAATGAGCCTAGGACTGTAAAAGAGGCAATTTAAATGTCTGATTCAGATTCCTAGTTGGAAGCCATGAATGAAGAAATGGCATCGTTAAGGAAAAATTATACATGGAATCTGGTTCCATTGCCTAAAGGTAGAATCCTCTACACTGCAAATGGGTGTTAAAAAATAAAATTGGTCTGGATGGCTGTGTTGAAAAGTATAAAGTGAGATTGGTTGTGAAGGGTCATTCCCAAGTAGAGGGAATTGATTATGGGGAAAAAATTTCTTGTGTAGAAAAGCTAGCATCTATCAGATTTCTTTTGTCAATTGCAGTAGCATATGATTTGGAGATTGAGTAGATGGATGTGAAGACAACGTTTCTTGATGGTGATCTTGAAGAAGAAATTTAAATGTCCTAGCCTGAGCACTTTGTGAGAAAAGGTAAATAAAATATGGTTTGCAAGTTGAAAAAATATTTGTATGGTTTGAAACAATCACCTAGAATGTGGTACCAAAATTTTGACACATTTTTTTGTCATTGGGATTTGTAAGATCAAAATAGATCATTATGTGTACTATAAGACTAAAAATGATCAAATTCTTATTATTTCCATTTATGTTGATGATATTGTGCTCATAGGAAACAGTAAGTTAATGATTTCTAATCAAAAATATCAGTTGTCTGCACATTTTGAAATGAAAGATCTTGGTGCAGCTAGGTATATTTTGGGGATGGAAATAACTAGGAATAGAAAAAGAAAAAAACTTTGTCTTATCTAGAGTAAGTATATTAACATTGTTCTAGAGAGATTTGGTATGAATGATTGCAAGCATCTAGTTGTTCTAGTTTTGCAAGGAATGAAGCCATCATTTGAAGATTGTCCAAAATATCCTACTCAGATGGAGGACATGACCAGAGTGTTGTATGCTAGTGTAGTTGGTAGTTTAATCTATGCAATGGTTTGTAAAATGCTAGACATTTCCCAAGTAGTGGGAGTTCTTAGTCGATTTATGGCGAATCTAGGAAGGATGCATTGGGATGTTGTGAAAAGAGTGTTTAGATATCTGAGGGGCACTTTGGGATATGCTTTGTGTTACCATGGAAATTTGGTTGGATCACAAAGGACTCTCAAAATTCATGGATATGTTGATTTTTATTGGGTAGGGGACATTGACATCAAAAGATCCACCAGTGGATATTGTTTCCTAATGAATGGTGATGCAGTTAGTTGGATGAGCAAGTGGAAGGCTATAGTTGCTTTATCTACTATAGATGCTAAGTACATGACAACAAATCATGCCTGTAAGGAAGCCATTTGGATTAGAAGATTGTGTTTTGACATTGTTTTTGATGCAGGGTAGATTATTATTTATTGTGATAGTTAGAGTGCCATTTATCTGGTGAAAAATCCAACTTTCCATGCTAGGACAAAACATATCAATGTACAATATCACTTTGTTCAAGATGTTGTGGAGGATGGAAAGGTCAATTTAGATAAGGTTGATACTTTGAAGAATGTTACAAATGCATTGAAAAATCCAGTGAGCATGGAAAATTTTAGATGGTGTGCAAGTTCAATGGGCCTTGGGGTCCAGAATGTTTGATAACTTTGGGAATTGAAGAGGGCTCAGTGATTTCTTTGTCAACTAGGAGATTGTTGAGAAACGTGCCTCAAACTCACTAGTTGAAGTCCCGATATTGTCTTTGAGCAAAAAAGTTGCATACGAGTTCAGATTAAGCACTTACTACCATACCGCATGCGACCGTTCACTAAAGCATAATAGTGTGGTTACCGCTATACCGTAGAGCCTCTTATCAGTCACAACGGTGGAACTGCTATACCACATGGAGATTCAAGACATGGCGTAGTCAAGCACTTACCACCACACCATGAAAGCTTGTCTCTTGGGCTACGATGGTGTGGTTACTGCCATACCACAAGTGAGTTTTGGTCAGTGAGTGGTGATGCAGTAGATCTTGTGGTCTATTTGATAGTTCATCATCTTACTACAGAGGTTTGTGATCTAATGAGCGGTAGCAAGGAAAACCTCCACATCACGAAGAATCAATGAATACAAAGTGGTAGTGTGATATAAAGGAGAAAATATTTGACTCAATGACTGATGATGTGTACATCGATCAGTAGTCGTTTATTGACTTGTATAAAGGTAGTTCGGATTCCTGGGATGTTCGATGGTTGGTCTATATATGGAAAGTTGAATCGAATAGACTGAACAAAGAATAATTGATCATGGTAGTTACTATACATTGTAGCATATGGAACAGTAACGAGTTGGATAGTTTGACAGATGGATGATTAATGAGTTATCAGAATTGTGAATTTTTCCATTGTATGTCGTAAGAGGCATTGTAATAGTGTAATTTTTGTACAAGGTTGATTGGAGAAATGTTGCTGCTATAAAATTGTTGTTTGAAAAGAAGAGTTTTTAACTTGTATGTAAATTCATTTACTGTAATACAAGTGATTTTCTTTGGTGTGGTAGGTTTTTCTTCCATAAGGGTTTTCCCACATAAATCTGGTGTCAATTGTGTTATGTGTTTATTTCTCCATTCTGTTATTTCCTTCATGTGCATCTTAATGAAATGTAATTTTAAACTTTAGAAAGTCTTATCTCATTCTCCTCTGAGTCTTCGCATTAGGAAAATTTGTTCTACAACCAAATTTTTCCTAACAAAACTCACATCACATACACACTATTTTTCATCTATCTCACATCTATATTGCTCGCATTCATGCCTCTTCACAAACATCTCAACCATACGCATCCAAAGTCAACCACACACCACTTGCATTTACAAATTCCTATTATGTTGACACAAAAATATTCTACATTGGAATTAGAATGATGGCGACCCAAACATACACTTCAACATGCTTCCATAAACTTTGAAATTAGTGTTAAAAACAAGGTCAAAAAAACCAATGTAAAACACATAAGCAATTAAGCACATGCCACCTTAACACGATCCAATCTTTCTAGACAAAAAAATAAACTTGATCACAACCTCAACATATTATCTTGAGAACTGCAAGTCATAAGACTCAAACAAGAAGAAATTTGAAGCAAAAAATTTCTTTTGGACCTCAGCGAGATACATAGAAAAACATAGTTCACAACTGGTGAACATAACTAACACTATATAATGATCCAGAAACCCAAAATCTAGATATAGAATATTTCAACAACTATGAATAATACCTAAAATCCTTACTATCATAGAAGCAAATCCCAAAGAAAAAACGAGAGCAAACAATTAACACCTACAACCTTTCTTTATTACAATTTTATCAATATTTGTGACATATGCAACCAATAACAGTTATCCATGACATCAATGACAATAGAAACTAGTTGAAAACTAGTTAACCCATTGACATCAATGATAACACCTTCATACTTCATTCATACTTGCAATAATCTCCCCCATTCTCATTTATGGAAACACATGATGTGGGAAACCATCAAAGACAACACAATAGCTTTGAACACATTTTCCATTATTTTACTTTCTCCCCCTTAGTAGATAGAATTTTTCAAATGATACTTTCTCCCTTTTCACATATTTCTCTCCCCCTTTGAGATCAATGACAAAGGAAAATGATGTTTTACATTGATTTCCCCTTTGACATTAAGAACAAAAAACTCTTTCAATGACAACACATGACACTACCTACTCCCCTAAGAGGTATCCACAAAACATTATTCTAGAAGAAAGATAGATCCATATACCAACTAGACTGATCCATCTCCATATGCATATAGTTCAAGAAATAGGGGGAAATAATCCCTAACTTCTCTTAGAGATACTAAATAGTATTTTTAGGAAGAGAATTCATAAATATGTCACCAACCTGATCCTTTGTAGGTACATACTCAAGCATTAATTCATTTTCCACAACATTTTCTCTCAAGAAGTGATACCTTATTGGTATATTATTTTTCTTAGAGTGCATCTCATGATTATTTTAAATGTTAATTGCACTTGTATTATCACAAAAGATATAAATATGATCATCATACATTACTATGATATCTTTCAATGTCTATCTCATCCAAAAAAATTGTGTATAGAAAGATTCCACAACAATATACTCAGTCTCTATAGTGGACAAGGAAACTAAGTCTTTCTTTTTACTTAGCCATGCCACCAATCTTCAACCAAGAAAGAATGCGCCACCACTAGTACTTTTTTTTGTCATCAACACAACTTGCCCAATCTATATCTAGGTATAAGAACTTATTGTAAATTCAATATCCCTAGGATACCATAGGCCATAATATGGAGTTTCATTCAAGTATTTGAATACCCTCTTAACAAAACCAACATGTTTTTCTCTAGGATCTTCTTGAAATCTAGTCACACGAAAAACTGAATGCATGATATTTGGTCTAGTAGTAGTTAAATATAACAATCCTCCAATCATAGATAAGCATTTTCTCTGATCATCCTTAGGTGAATCATCATCCTTACTCAATTTGCAACTAGCCACCATAGGAGTGCATACCAGTTTGGAAGCATCCATCCCAAAACTATTCAACATTTCTCTTACATACTTTGATTGTGAAATAAAAATCCCTTTCTTTGTTTGATTAATTTGTAACCCAAGAAAGAAATTCATCTCACCAAACATAGACATCTCAAATTATTTTTTTATCTCTTTAGAAAAAATCTTGCACATGGTTTCATTTCCTTCAAAGATAATCTCATCAACATATACAATCACTATCAATATTTTGTCATTTTCAATTTTAAAGTACAAATTATTGCCTACCATACCTTTATTGAAACCAAGTGTTGAATCAAATATCTGTCTAATCTTGCATACCAAGATCTAGGAGCTTGCTTCAATCCATATAAATATTTCTTCAATCTACAAACCATATGTAGTTGATCTAGAAATTGGAATCCTTCAAGTTGTTTCATGTAGACCTCTTCTTCTAACTCACCATTCAAAAATGTATACTTAACATCCATATGATAAAATTTAAAATCTTTATGAGAAGAAAACTAAAAAAATTCTAATACCTTCCATCCTTGCCACTAGAGAAAATTTTTCTTGAAGATCTATACCTTCTACTTGTGATTAACCCTTACACACAAGCGATTCTTAATTTCTAACCACTTCTCCATTCTCACTAAACTTGTTTCTGAATACCCATTTTGATCCAATCATATTTTTATCAATCGGTCTAGGGACAAATTCCCAAGTTTGATTCTTCTCAATTTTCATGAGTTCTTCTCTCATAGCCTTCATCCAATGCTCATCATTACATTCTTCACTCATAGTCTTCGGTTCAATTTTAGAATGTAAGCACAGATCTATTTCACCACCACCAACAACAACAACTCTACTTCTTGTCAATACTCCTTTCCTCTTGTCTTTAATGATTTTACTTTTTGAATGATATTTTTGCACATATTTATGTGTCTTTGGGGACACCACCAAAGCTTCTTATTCTTCATTCTGCTTCTCTTGTTCCTCCACAACTTCTTCTACTCTTATGTAATCAGTTTCATTAGATACATATCCATCAAATTCAATTGATTTCTTCATTGCTTCATCAACCTTGAAATTTCTCTTCTCTTGGTGCAAGTGCACCTATACCTAACAGAGACAGAGAGATGGAACTTGAAGGTTCAATAGATGAATTTGAAGAATTAAATTATATACAATGAGGAAGTTGTAGAAAATGCTAAAATGAGATGTAATGTCACAAGTCCATTTTTATGCCATGTTGGAAATATGATCCAAGTGCATAGGATATAGTGTAGGTTTGGGTCTTATGTTTTTCCTTATAATAAGGTCTCAATGACCGTTTTCAATTGTATTTAAAATTTTGATAGGTCAGTTAAGAGGGATCTTTAAAATCAAGTTGTAAAGGGATGGTGATTAGGAACAATATTGGGAAAATTGCCATTTTAGAGTATAACTAAAGGTGGTTAAAGTGTTTTGTTAGTTATCAGAGGCATTTAGTGATGAAACATTTAAAATACAATGTAATCCCTTGAGAAAAGTATGATGATTCAGTTTGGAAGAAGATTTTTAACTATTGGAAACACTAATCTCTGCAATTTTTTTGTTTTTCTTGAACTATTATTCTTAGTATAAACCCATATAGAACTTTCATGTCTTCAGACTGTGAATGCCTCTAAATACATGTGTGTGCATTCATATTAATTTTCTTTGGGGGTCTAGAATCATTATTTTATGTGCAGGTCAATCAAACTTCAGGAACTACTCTTTTTTCCTAAGTCAAGGGTTTGAGAGGAGTTAAAATAATGATCTAAGACTTCCACCCACTATGAAGACTTTTTTCCTGGTGGATAGGCTTAGATAGGCGCATTAGACATGTTATTGCTTTCATTTGTGCAAGTAATATTAATATCATGACTTTGGGGTGCTTGTAGGGTGGAAACCATTGGAAGAGTGAGTAATTTGATGAGGACAGTCTTGACTATGGTCAAGAAAAGTTAGGATTGGTCAATCTTATGAACTGAAAAGCTTGAGGGGACCATTTTAGACATTTTTGAACCATTGGGGTGGTTTGGAGAGATTGGGAGTATGTATTTTCAATAAGGGGTTTCCCAAAACCCTATGTTTCTAGGATTCAGAGAGGTTTTTGGAATTGGAGGTTAAGATGAACCTTTAGAGTCTTAGAACCTAGAAAATAAGGAGTTTGGATACCTTCCCTAAGAATGTTTCAAGTTATATTGGGTTGGTAGTCATTTTGTAGAGGGGTCCCGTTGAAAAAAAGGGCTAATTGTGAAGCCTAGACTGAGGTAGGTGTGCTGAAAGTTCATGTTGGTCCAAAAGAGTAACCACTAATTCTTATTTATGTTGTGTAACCAAATAAAGGGTATCTTAATCCATCTTGTAGTTTTGAGGTGTTTTGGCAAGACTAAGTAAAAATTGGCCTAAATCGGTTTTGGAGTGCTACAAGGGTAGGGTGATGTGTAGTTTGCTAAATGGAGGAACTTGAGTGATTGAACTCTGAGATTGTGTAGAAACCTCTATAGTGACATAGAAAAGGAGATCAACACCTTGCCTCTGCATCATAGTGGTATCAGAGCAAGGGAGTAGGTCTTTTGTGAAGATCAAGATTGAAGTTTGTGAGCAGGAAGAAGAAGGTAGTTGGAGGGAACAAAATGCCTCCTAAAAACAATGCTATTGCAAGGAAACTTGATAATCATGAAAATGATATAGATACATTGAAATGGGAGATGGCTGAAATAAAGGCTAAGGGGTCAAGGAAAGTGATTCTGAAGAGGAAGAGACCTCTGGTGAAGAAGAGATCGATCGAGATGATATGAGAACAATGAAGCTTCTGAAAGTTGTGAAGAAGGATCAACCTGGAAAAATGGATGTGCCTATGTATGGAGGAAAAATTGATAGTGAAGAGCTCTTGGATTGGATAGGGGCTTTGGATAACTACTTTGACAATGAAGATGTTGATGAAGGACATAAAGTGAAGAGAGCAAAAACAAAACAGAAAGGACATGCTTTGGTGTGGTGGAATTTTGTGCAATAAGATAGGGAGAGAAAGGGAAAAAGAAAAATCATTTCTTGGTAGAAGATGAAAGAAAAGATAAAAGGTAAATTTCTTCCTTTTGATTACAATATTCAATTGTTTAAGAAATTGGAGAATCTTAGACAAAAGGAGTTAGATGTACAAGCATATACTGAAGAGTTTTATAGGCTAAGTATAAGGGCTAAACATGAAGAATATGAGGAAGAAATGACTTCTAGGTACTTGAATGGTTTAAGATTCAACATTTAGGATGAAATCAACTTGATGGCACCAAAATCAGTAGAGAAATGCTTTCAAATGGCAATGAGGGCAGAAGAAAAGCTAAAGAGGAGACAAGAAAACGCAGAAAGAAAAAGAGGTAACACCTCTAGGGGAAGGGGATTCAATCCTAGTTGAAAGACAAATAATGATGGCCAAGGAGATGACAAGAAGGACAAAAAACAATATGATTCCAGAGGTGGATGGAGAGGTTCAAGAGGCAGATTTAGTGGAGGAAGAGGTTCCTATTAGTTCTGAGGGAGATGCTACACTTGTAATAAGCCTAGACATCTAGCCTTTAAATGCCCTAAAAAAGAAAGGCTCAAGCTCTAATGGTGGAGAAAGGAGGAATCAACTAGTGCATGAAGATGAAGAGAGTTTGACTTCACCTATAGTGAACCTCACATCAGAAGAAGGAGAGGCACTCATGATAAGAAGAACTATGTTGCAAGCATCCAAGGAGGAAGATTCAAGTCAAAGAAGGAGCCTATTCAGAACTACATGAAAAAGAAAAGGTGAATTGTGCCAAGTTGTCATTGATTCTAGTTCTCAAGATAATTTAGTGTCTATGGAGATGGTGGATAAGTTGAGTTTGGAAAAATTACCTCATGAAGCACCTTATAGAGTTTCTTGGGTCAATGATAATCAAAATTTGGTGGTAAAAGAGAAAGCATATGTTGATATTCAGATTGGAGAGTATAAGGATAGGGTTCTATGTGATATTTTTCCAATGGAATGTTGTCATGTACTCTTTTGGAGGCCTTGGAAATTTGATAGAAGGTCTATATATGATGGCTGGGAGAACACATACACCATCAAGAAGGAGGAAAAAACTTTTAAGTTACTTCCCTTGAAAACAAGTGTAAGGGATAAGGGTAAGGCTAAAGTAGTGTTGCTTGGAAAGAAGGAGCCTTTAAGGCCTGAGGATAGTAGGTCTTATGTGGTTGTAGGTATAGATAAGGTTGGTGGAGTTGTGACAGTGATGAGAACACCTACTAATGGTGTTAAGACAATAGGAAGTTTTTTTTTGCAAGAGGCAGAGAAGGCACTCATGCCTAGGTCTGATTTGGTCAAGGGGAATAGTGAGAAGATAGTAAGGATTTTGGTCTTACAAGGAGTGAGAGATGGTTTCATATCTAGGTCTGATACAATCAAAGAGAAGGATGGTAGGATAGTGTATAAGCATGGCAAACAAGGTGGAATGTTTTCAAAGAAGACTGAGATTATAGTGAGGACCATTGTGTGTCCTATCAGCATGAGAAATGGTTACAAGCATGTGAAATTTGCAAGTGTAGGGGTTGGTGTGTCTAATAAGGAAGTGATACTTGGCAATGACAGTGTACAAGGTCTGATTACACTAGGCAAAGATCAACAAGAACAAAGGTGCAAAGGTCTGATGATAGTGATAGTAGGACAGAGTATAGAAGCCCAGTTGGATGGATGCAAGTGTGGAGATGAAGCAATGGAGGAGTTGGAATAGTGTGTTACTATCCATTGTTTGTTTTCAGGTGTAAGGGATAGGAGGATGTCAACCTTTGATCCAGGAGTGAGACAAAGGCAAGTTGTAGGTTTGGATATGCATGAAGCAACACTGTGGAAACAAAGAACAATATTTCCACTCTTGGGGGGGTCTCTTGTGAAAGGGAACTTATACCTGGCAGAGACACACAGATGGATCTTGAAGGTTCAATAGATGAATTTGAAGACTCTTAAATTATATGCAATGAGGAAGTTGCAAATTATGCTAAAATGAGATGTAATGTCACAAGCTGTACATTTTTATGGCATGTTGGAAATATGATCCAGGTGCATAGGATATAGTGTAGGCTTGGGTCTTATTTTTTTCCTTATAATAAGGTCTCAATGACCATTTTCAATTGTATTTAAAAGTTTGATAGGTCAATTAAGAGGGATCTTTAAAATCAAGTTTAAAGGGATGGTGATTAGGAACAATATTGGCAAAATTGCCATTTTAGAGTATAAATAAAGGTGGTTAAAGTGGTTTGTCAGTTATAAGAGGTATTTGGATGTTGAAACATTTAAAATAAAATGTAATCCCTCAAGAAAAGGATGATGATTCAGTTTGGAAGAAGATTTTTAACTATTGGAAACACTGATCTCTGCAATTTTTGTGTTTTTCTTGAACTTTTCTTCTTGGTATAAACCCGTATAGAACTTTCATGTCTTGAGACCATGGATTCCTCTAAATAGATGTGTATTCATTCATCTTCATTTTCTTTGGGGGTCTAGAATCATTTTTTTGTGTGTGGGGCATTCAAACTTCAGGAACTGCTTTGTTTTCTTGAGTCAATGGTTTGAGAGGAGTTAAAATAATGATCTAAGCCTTTCACCCATTTTCAAGACCTGTGGATCATGGGATAGGATTAAATAGGCCCATTAGACATGTTAGTTCTTTAATTTGTGCAAGGAAGATGGTTATCATGACTTTGGGGTGCTTGTAGGGTGGAAACCATTAGAAGAGTGTGTAATTTGATGAGGAGAGTCTTCAGTATGGTCAAGAAAATTTTGGAGTCGTTAATCTTATGAACTAAAAAGCTTGAGGGGACCATTTTAGACATTTCTAAACCATTGGGGTAGTTTGGAGAGATTGGGAGTATGTATTTTCAATAAGGGGTGTCCTAAAACCCTATGTTTCTAGGCTTTAGAGAGGGTTTTGGCATTAGAGGTTAAGATGAACCATAAGAGTCTTAGAACCTAGAAAATAAAGAGTTTGGATACCTTCCTTAAGATTGTTCTAAGTTATATTGGGTTGGTAGTCAGTTTGTAGAGGGGTCCCCTTGAAAAAAGGGCTAATTGTGAAGCCTAGATTGAGGTAGGTATGCTGAAAGTTCATGTTGGTCCAAAAGAGTGACCACTGATTCTTATGTATGTTGTGTAACCCAATAAAGGGTATCTTAATCCATCTTTTAATTGTCAATTGTTTTGGAAAGACTAAGTAAAAATTGGCCTAAATCGGTTTTGGAGTGCTCCAAGGGCAGGGTGATGTGTAGGTTGCTAAATGGAGGAACTTGAGTGATTGACCTCTAAGATTGTGTAGAAACCTCTATAGTGACATAGAAAAGGATATCATCACCTTTCCTTTGCATCATCTCTACAATATTTTTTAGTTTTTTGTTAAAACATCTGTAAGTTATTTTTCTAGTAGAGTATCCAAGAAAATACCTTCATCACATCTAGCATCAAACTTCCCTAGATTTTATTCATCCCGTTCGATATAAAATTATCTTGAAAATACCTTGAAATAATTGATATCAGGAATTCTTCCACACCATATCTCATAGGGGGTCTTTTTACTATTAGCTCTTTCTTGAAATTGATTGAACACATAGACAATAGTGTGAATAGCTTCTCTCTAGTAAAATTTTGATAGGTCTACCTCTGTAATCATTGATCTAGAAGTGTCTTGAATCATTTTGTTCTTTCTATCAATAACTCCATTCTATTGAGGAGTTCTAGGAGCATATAACTATCTTTTTATTCCATGAACTTCACAAAACTCATTAAACTCATGGGAGGTGAATTCATCACCTTTGTGAGACCTCAAGAATTTAATTCATTCTCAACCATAGCTCTAAATGATTTGAATCTATCTAAGGCATCAAATTTATCTCTAATAAAATTAACCCATATATACCTAGAGTAATCATCAATCAAAAGAATAAAGTACCTTTCACCTTGTATAATTTTCACTCTTGTAGGACCACAAAGACCTGTATGAATCAAATCCATTAGTCTAGTAGTAGATTGTTCCTTTGATCTAAAGTTGTTTCTAGCTTTCTTTCCAAACTAAAAATTCTTGCAAATAGCATTAACAAGCTTTGTAATCCTCAATAAATCTCTCACAGCTTGTACTACACTAATTCTTTCCATATTATCAAAATTCATGTCACACATCCTCTGGTGCCATAACCAATTGTCACTAATCTAAGTCATAAAGCAACTTCCATCAGCACCCTTAAGTCGATAATTATTTCCTTCAGATTTCTTACAAGTAGCAATCATAGTTCCAAATCCTTTCTTAATTTCACGTATATCATCCACAAATACAAGATTATATCCTTTACTACACATTTTTCCAACACTCAAGAGATTATGCCTTAAACCCTTAACATAGTAGACATCATGAGTATTATGCTTGCCATAAAAACTTACTAAACCTATCCCACAAATCTTAGCACTAGTATCATGTCCAAATTTAACTAAACCTCCATCATATTTTTCAACTTTAACAAAAATACTCTTATCACTAGTCATGTGATGTGAACAACCATTGTCGACAACCCAATAGTTCTTCTCTTATTTATCAAGTAGGGAAGAAATTATAGTATCTTCATCTTTCTCCAAAGGGCTTTCCTTCACCTGTCTTTCATAATTAACAAGAGTAGATTCATATTCTATAGCCAAGAACAAGCATTTATTATCATTAAAATCTTCATAATCAGGCTCTTCATCAAAAATACCAACATCTTCATTTACATAATATGCTCACTTAATCGTCTTTCCTTTATTTTCTTTGATCAATCTATATGTAGACACTAAAAAATGACCACTTTCATTTGGCCAATTTACCCCTAATTCAACCAATGTCGTATCCTCTATATTAATTAAATAATACCCTATTATTTAATTAATATTCATTATCCCTTATCCCTTCATCCTAATTTATTCCTTCTATCATCTTTAAATCCTAGCCTAAAGTAAATAATTACTTTTAATTATTTACTCCCATCAATTATTTCTTTCCTAGAAAAAATAAATCAATAATACATTTATTTAATTCCCCTCATGTCACATCATGCCTAACCTTTTTCTAATCTTGATTAATTTGCATAATCTTAGATTAAGAATGTGCACATTCTTGATCCTTGATTAGGGAGGTGTCACATCCTCCATAATATGCAAGTGGATCATTAATCCTCATTACCCACCCAATAATTTTCCTAATCCATCACTTACACAACCTAATCATTAATTAGTATCCTAACCTACCCCTTGGTCAACTCTCCACATCCAACAAGGAATATTAATTCATTTTTATTTTCCCAAGGTCCTTTTGAGGAATTTTAATTTTTCTCTCATCCCCCAAGGAATATCAAATTCCTTTTCTCTTTCCCAATGAATATTAAATTCCTTTTCTCTTTCCCAAGGAATATTAAATTCCTTTCACCCATTCCATGCATATTAAAAAGGAATTTTTAATTCATTTGGTAAATCTATTGATCTCAACCCTTGATCCTTTTCCAAGAATCAATCTTGACCATCCATTTCAATCTTCCTAGCTAAATGACTAACACTTAGAAATTTTTCCATTTTAACCACTCTCAACCATATGCAACCACAATCTACTAGATTCAAGCTCACACTACCATCTTGCATCCATCTTGTGACCAGATCAAGAAAAATCAAGTTGTTATGCTGCTAAAATCATCCTAGAGCACACATATCAAGCCATCGATGAGGGGAAAACAACTCATCGAGCTCAAACAAGGTAATATTTTGGGATTTTATTAACATGTTTGAATTTCATCTTTAGCCCAATCTCAAGTGTTTTGCTTTGTTTTTATCTTCTTTCTTGAGTTTATTTCTTGCATTCTAGATGGGGTAAAAAAACTACACACATTTATGGCACGCCCTATGGGACCCACGTCACGAGTCTTCATTTTTACGTTCTCTGTTGTTTGAGTTTTGTAGGTTCAAAATTTACACATAGAGGTGAAATTGCCTTAATGGGAGAATTTTCTCAAGATAGGCGAACTTGCAAATAGGGGTGAACTTGCTCCTTATAGGGGTGAATTTTCTCACTCGAATAGGCGAGAGTGTATTCACCTCTTTCCATAGCGTGTTAGCCTCTTTTCAACCAAATAGGAAAGAGCACATTTACCTCTTTCCATAGTGTGTTAGCCTCTTTTCCACCGAACAGGTGAGTGCATTTTCCTCTTTCTATAGTGTGTTATCCTCCTTTCCATCAAATAGGAAAGAGCACATTCACCTCCTTCCATATCATGTTAGCCTCTTTTCCACCTAATAGGTGAGAGCACATTCACCTCTTTCCATATTGAAATAGCCTCTTTTCCATTGAACAGGTGAAAGTGCATTCGCCTCTTTCCATAGTGTGTTAGCCTCTTTTCCACCAAATAGGTGAGATCACACTCACCTCTACTTTCCATAGCATGTTAGCCTCTTTTCCACAGAACAAGCGAGAGCACATTCACCTCTCTCCATAGCGTGTTAGCCTCTTTTCCACCTAACAAGCGACAAAGCATTCACCTCTTTCCATAGAAAATTAGCCTCTTTCCATATCAAATTCACCCATCCTCAAAGAATAGCCAAATTTTCTCACTGAAGAGCCAAATTCGCTCACAGAACAACCAAATTTGCTCACTGAACAACCAAATTTTCTCCCAATAAAATTCGCCCATCCTCCCAAAATAACCAAATTCACTCCCTGAATGACCAAATTTTCTCTCAAGAAAATTCTCCCGTCCTCCTTGAATGACCAAATTTTCTCTCAAACAAATTAACTCATCCTCCCAGAATGACAGAATTCGCTCCCTAAACGACCAAATTTGATCTAAAGCAAATTCACCCATCCTCCTGAAATGACAAAATTTGTTCAACAAAACAACCAAATTTTCTCCTGATAGGGGAAAAATTTCTCATCTAGATAAGTGAATTTTCCTCACACAGAGGCGAATGTGAGGTAAATCTGAGGCCTAAATCTCCAATTTTCAACATTGTTTCAGTTCTATTTTTAGGTACTAATCCTCTAGCTCATTTTTTTCTGAGTGTCCTTGGTTTCTTCTAAAAAATTTTGCAGCTTCTCTTCATTTGTCCAAGACTGGTGGTTGCAAACTACTAACACATTTTCTGTAGAATGATTAGTCTAAGACCTTTTATTTAGTCTGTCATTTTTCCATACTATCTAGGCATACATAGCTTTAATTAGAGGGTTAGTTAACTTGTATGCCATTCTTGTGAGTGGAATATTGACGTATCCAATCCCCTTGCACCATTTGGCGATCCTAGGTGATGAGAAATCATAGTTCATTCTAGTCCAGTCCAGTCTACCTAGGAGGTCCTAGTGTGTCTAAGCTCTCCCCTTGCACTACGTGCAAGCCTGGGAACCAGCCAAAGCATCTAGTATCTTCTTCCTTTTGTAGGAACTACCTAGGATTTGATCACCCAGGGGATGATTCCAACCACATGTTACCAACAGGGTATATAAAGGGAGGAGAATGAAAGTTGTACCCCAATCCAATCATATCGTGTCTAGCAAAGCATCAAAGCTAGGGTGATACCTAGATAAGATGTGCATAGTTGGTTTGAGTTTCCAATACCTCGCTAGGTTTCCTGACTCACACCTGTAATAGGTTGGTGTTCACGGTTGTGCCTCACATACCTTGTGTATATCGAGGATGCACAAGATTGACTTGTATAGCCTAGATAGAGACCTGTGTTTTAGCCACAACTTGGTGTCATGTAGGGGATGTAGACCGTACCCTGAAGTTACTCACCACATACTCCCTTGGGTTGAGATAGGAATCCTTGTGGTAGACTATGATAGTCCTCAAGTGAGAGTGTGAAGGTGAGCCAGTGGCGTCTGTTGATGACCCTGTGCCATTGTAATGCTAGCTATTTGTCTTTGTGAGAAAGGGTGATCCAAAGAACCACCCTAATATCACTGAGTATTAACAATAGGTTGTTCGATCAAGGTGGTATGCCTACATCGAGTTTGTAAACCCTTATTAACAATTCTAGAATTGTGCCACCTGACATGTCTTCTTTGTGTGATACTAGTGCTTTCATTTTTAGTTGAATTAGCCTAGCCTTTTTTTTGTTGTTTGTCATGCTTGTTGTCCTTTTCCACAGGCGTGCCCTACCTTCCAAGGTGAATTGGCACCACAGACAAGAAATTTTTCCATGCAAAAGGGTGATTCTATGTCCACGTCTAGTCTAGGTCATCCGTTTGCATGAATTTGTCTTTGTTAGAGGTGAATTTTCTTGTGATTCAACTTCTAAGGTGACCCCATTTTCACTCGTTCTCCGAAATAGGTGAGTGTATCCAACCTTCAAGCAAGTTCTATCAATCGTTATCCATCGAATTCACCCACTTTCAACAAATCAACCAAATTTTCTATCTCTTAGGGGCGAACCTACTATCCATAGGAGCAATCCTACTTTCAGTCCATGTCATCGCCAGTCATCCTTTGTCAAATTCAACTATTTTCATAGAATAAGCAGATTTTCCCCCTTTCGGAAAACCTGTTGTTAGTCTTGGTCAGTTTGGCAATCCTTTTTCCTGTCAACTTCGCCAATTTTCTTAAAATAGGAAAATTTGTCACATCCTTGGGTGGATTTTCTCTCTATAGGGGTGATTTTTCTTTCTATTCGAGTCTTTCATCTGTTTGTGTTAAGATTTAGGAAAATCATTTTGTCGAACAGGTGATCTTGAAAGTCAAACCCACCTGTTTCCCTGAGTTTAGGAAAATTTGCAAGAGTTTGGGTGAACCTACTAGCATTTTGGGTGAATTTTCTCCCCAGATAAGTAGATTTGCTTGGCTTGGAAAATTCACTCATTTCTTATGTCAGCCCGAACAGAGGCAAATTTTCTCCCCAAGATAGGCAAATTTTCTTCACAAATTTGCCTGTTTCTTGCGTCATCTAAGTTTTGGGTGAATTTTCTCCCCACATAGGTGAATTTTCCTAGTTTGGAAAATTCACTTGTTTCTTGTGTCCACCCAAATAGAGGCAAATTTTCTTAGGTTAGAGAGGTGAATTTATGTTACACAGAGGCATATGTGATGCCCATACAAAATCCAAAGAGTCAATCCTTCATGTCACAACTATATTGTATATTCCTTAGTCCAAGATCCTAATACAATCACTTATCTTCTTATTCATCCCCAAAGTATCAAATTTTCAAAAACAACTAGGAATTTATCTACCTTGACTTGCTGGGGTCATAACTTTCTACTCATTGCTCAGAATTCAAAATCGTTTACACCATTGGAAAGGTGTCCAAGAGTACTAAGGCAGCCCATATTTAGGGGTAGATGCAAGTTTCAACCCCAAATTCTACTCTAAAGACCTCCAAAAACATGATTTACTACAACATAGAAAAAAAAAAAAAAAAAAATTTTTTGGTTTTTGGTTTTTCTCAATCCTACCACTGTTGAACTATTCTAGACCATAATATGAGCTTTAATGTAGTTCTAATCTAAGCTCCAATCCAATTCTAATCTAAGATTTAATCCCATTATCCTGATCTGGGCTTCAATTAGATCCCAAGCTAACCTTAATTCACATCCCAATTTGAGCTTTAGTCCATCCACATCTAAGGTCTTCTAATATCGAAAAAATATTAAGATCCCTCCTTAAAAATTCTTATAATCCATTCTATTTATCTTGTCATCATCTATTATTTTCTTCCAATCATCTATTCCCATCTTTTCAATCTAAATCCATCCAATCCAACATCATGAATCCTTATCCTCTTCTCGCCCAACCAAAAATAGTAAAGGGAAATCCTAATTGTGTCAATGATGATAATGAAAGTCTCGTTAATTACGATGAGTATTAAATAGATCCCCTTGATTCTATTATTGGAAGAACAAGGATAAATAACTTGAGAGGGGGGTGAATCAGTTGTTACAGAATTTAAACTTATTCAACCTTAATCATCCTTTAATCTCAGATCTAATAATTAATAGTGAAAGCATAAATCAACACATCAAAAAAACATGAACACCAATATTTAATACGTGGAAACCCTATAATGGAAAAAACCATAGTGGATGTTAGTCCACAAGATTATACCTTGTTAGAAGTATAATGAAAAATGAATAGGGAATGCACATGCATTTAGGAACACTACCTAGAGCTGATTGCTCAAAGGGAAGGCTTTCTACCTTACATAGAACAATTAGATTAAATCCATCCGATGAGGGTGAAATAAGAAATTAGCTTCTACAAAAGCTCGATGATAGTTCTAGTTAGGCACATAAACACTTCTTCACACATCGCTCAGTCTTGTTAACAATTTCCTCTAAAATCAAATGATATGGTCTTTATTCACACATTTTTCATACATCCATCGATCATACACACAACACACACTCTCACACGCTTCAAAATGAAAAAAAAATCACTCTTATATATCCACTACATGAATTTACATCAACAACTTTGTAGGCCACAAATAAAAGAATAAATTATAAATGTTGGCCCAATTCATGAAAAAATCTCAATGTAAACCAACCTAAGTTGGTCATAGCATAATGAGGACCTAAATCAACATCCTTGAACATGACAAACAATAAAATGTTATTCCATAAGGATCCGCAACATGCTACCACCATCATGTTGGCCAAGAACATAAAAACCTTTGAATACAGAAAGGAAAATATTCAATCACGAGCACAACAATCAATGTGGATGTACCAAAATGATAGAGAATGATCTAGAAACATCAATAAATATGAAAAAAACATACACAACAACTCAATTTACCATAATTGCATTCTCTTCTTCTAGAAACACGTGCTACAATAACAAAATAACTATAGGAACTCAGAAACTCATAACTTTCTCCAATCTTGATGCATACCATTGAAAATTCCATAGAAAATACTAGATAGACTCAGAAACAAACCCTTTGATGTGTGACTTTTGATTAACAACTTACAAAACTTACCACCATTCTGATCAACATAGCTTCGTAGACTATCTGTAATATATTTATTCAAATTTTCTCAATATCCTCGACATATTAAACCTTTAGAATCATCAATGTTAATAGTGTTGAAAACAATGACAACCACATATCAGGAACACAACAACAATCTCCAACAATATCCCCATTTTGTATTAATGAAAACACATGATGTGAAAAATACCATCAAAACAACTAACTCTTCACATAGTACTCTTCTCCCTCTTCTACACTTCTTCCCCTTACACTTATCCCCCTTTATAGTACAAGGTTTTTCACATTATACTTCTCCCCATTTGACATCAATGGAAAAGGTACACAAGCTCTAAACCACATATCATCTGAATCATTTGACTACTCCCCCTGAGTAGCAACCACCACAACATCAATCTGAAACAAGATCTGATTGTGAGTGCACAAATTGATGCAAAGACTTGCATCTTAGTTTAGATTAGGAGGGGAAATCACCCCTAACTTTCCTTTGAGATACTCAAAATTATCCTTAGGCAATGGTTTAGTGAAGATATCTACAATTTTTTCCTTAGTGGGCACATATTCCAATCTGACTTCTTTATCACTCACTTTGTCTCTCAAAAAGTGATACTTAATAGATATATGTTTTGTCTTTGAGTGTAACACCGGATTATTGGAAATTTTTATGGCACTTGAATTTTCACAAAATATAGCAATAGGCTCATTGTACTCAATTCTGATATCTCTCAGCATTTGTTTCATCCATAATACTTGAGTGCAATTATTTGTAACAACAATATATTTTGCCTCAACAGTAAATAAGGAAATGGAATTCTTCTTTTTACTTAGCCAAGACACCAACTTCTTCCCTAGGAAGAATGCACCACCACTTGTACTTTTCTTATCATCTACATCTCCTACCCAATCTACATCTATAAAGGCATTTAGAGAAATATCATCATCCTTAGGATACCAAAGACTAAAATCAACTATTCCTTTCAAGTATCTAAAAATTATCTTTATTGCAATCACATGTGATTCCTTTGGATCAGCTTGATATCTAGCAACCATGTGCACAACATTCATAATGTCTGGTCTATTCTGAGTCAAATATAGCAATCCACCAATCATTGACCTGTACCTTGTTTTATTAGCCTTAGGAAAATCATCATTTTGTGTTAACTTGCATCTAGTTACCGTGGGTGTACCAAATGGTTTTGAGTCTATAATAGCAAACTTTCTTAGTAACTCTTTTACATATTTGGACTAAGATATGAAAACTCCATAATCTAATTGAGTTATTTGCAATCCTAAAAAATAATTTCAGCTCTCCTATCATTGACATCTCAAATTCACTTTTCATTTCATCATCAAACTTCATGCATAAGTCATCATCACCTACAAAGATAATGGCATCAATAAAGACTTCAATAATCAACTCTTTGTCCTAATCCATCTTGAAATATAGATTGTTGTCAACAGTATGTTTATTGAATCCAAGCTTCAATAAGTATTTATCTAGTCTTGCATACTAGGCTCTAAGGGCTTGTTTGAGTCCATATAGTGATTTCTTCAATCAACAAACCATTTCTTTTTTATCAGTTACTTGAAATCCATCTGGTTGGTCAACATAAACTTCTTCTTCTAACTCACCATTCAAAAATGTTGACTTCACATCCATTTGATATACTTTGTAATTCTTGAAAGTAACATAGGAAAAAAATAACCTTACTACTTCAATTCTGGCAACAAGGAAAAAGGTTTATTCAAAATCAATACATTCCATGTGTGAGTATCCTTTACATACTAGTCTTGCTTTATTTCTGACAACTTCACCTTGTTCATTCATCTTATTCCGAAAGACCCATTTGGTTTTAATCACATTTTTATCCCGAGGTTTGGGAAGAAGTATTCATGTATCATTTTTCTCTATATGCATTAGTTCTTCCTTCATTCCTTCCATCCAATACTTATCTTTGCATGCTTCATTGACATTACTAAGCTTATTTTTGGAAATCAAGCAATATTCTTCTATAGTTTTGGTTCTAGTCTACACACCTTTATTCTTGTCTCCTATAATATTATTCTCAGAGTGATTTAGCTTTACATACCTTGGAAATTTGGGATTCTCTCAAAACTTTTGGTTCTTTTTTTCTCTCTTCTACACTTCCACTAGCTTCTTGTTCGTGATTCTCTTGATTCATTGGAACAATTTGAACTTGATTCTATGTCTATGCATTCTTTCCATTCTTAGTACTATCTTGTTGGTCATTTGAATCGTATCCACAGTATATGGATGATCTAACAGTGTCTTCATCAACTCTCACATTTTCACTTTCAACCATTCTCTTCAATATTTTATTATAGCATCGGTAGGATTTTCTCTTAGTAGAGTATAGAGTAACCCAAAAATATTCCTTCATCACTTCTAGCATCAAAATTTCCAATATCTTCATCTCTCTTAATATAACATCTACCTCCAAATATTTTGAAATACTTAACAGTAGGCTTATAACCAGACCATAGCTCAAAGGAGTCTTACCATAATTTCCATTAACATTTACCCGATTGATAGTGTATACAATAGTTCTTACAACTTATCTCCTATAGATATGAGGAACATTATCTTCCAACATCATAGTTCTAGCAACATCTAGAAGTTTATTGTTCTTCCTTTCAACAACGTTGTTATGTTGAGGGGTCTAGGAGTAGATAACTGTCTTTTGATTCCATGCTCTTCACAAAATGTATTGAACTCTAAGAAGTGAATTCAGAACCTTTATCTAATCTTAAACATTTGATCTTCAAACCTCTCATTTTTTGCCAAATTTGTGAAACATTTGAACTTTTCTAGTGCTTCATTTTTTTGTCTTAAGAAAGCAACCCATATCATCCTAGAGTAATCATCACTAATCAACATAAAGTACCTTTCTCCTTGTAGAATTTTGATTATGGATGGACCAAATAGATTAGTATGAACCAACTCTAGCACACCATTAGAATGATGATGTTTGCTCCTAAAATAAATTTGTTTCTACTTCCCCATCTAACATTCCTTGCACATTATGTTAGTAGGCTTGACTAACTTAGGTAGATCTCTGACTTCTTGAGTGGAGATTACTTTGATAATGTTATCCAAATTCACATGAAACAACCTCCTATGCCATAACCAGCTTACATCAACTTGAGAAATTAAGAAAATTTCATTAGCAACACTTAGGTGAAAAATATTACCTCTTGTCTTTGTACCTAAAGCAATTACATTTCCAGAGCTTCCCAATACCCTACACTTTCCATCTTTAAACTAAATATTTTATCCCTTTTCTACCATTTTTCCAATAGTAAACAAGTTATGCTTCAATCCTTCAACATAAAGAACATCATCGGTATTACATTTACCACTAAGAGAAATAGTGCCTCTACCACAAATCACACCAAAATTTTCATCTCCAAATATGACAACACCACTTTCATAATTTTCCAATCTTAGAAAATTTATTTTGTCACCAATAATATGATGTGAGCATCTATTGTCAATTACCCATTCATCCTTTTCATCAATTTTGGCTCCAAGAGCTTTCTCAATATTCTGAATGCTAGCAGATTTAGTGGACACCGTACCATTTTCCTTGATAGAAATGAATACCCATCCATCTTCATTTCTAGTTTCTTTATCAAATTCATCATTAGTAACACCTTCTTCAACATAATAAAATTTCTTTTTAAATCTAGAATTTTCAGGTTTATACTTAGAAAATATTTCAAGACACCTTGATGCAAAATGACCTATTTTACTACAAGAGAAACATTTAATAGTCATATTTCCTTTGTACTTACCATTTCCTCTAGATTCTCTTCACAATCAATGCTTCCAAATCTTCTAGATCTCTTTCTTCATCTTCAATTTGTCTCATCTCATCTTCATACTTGAATGTATTTCTGGAACTTTCTCCTGGATCATATCTCTATTGGATTTTTCCGGATATAGTAGCTTTGAATGTAGATTCTATCTTAGGAGTAGACTCACCAAATTCACTCAACTCAAAGGCAACAAGTTTACCAATCAATATTTCTCTTGTTACATTTCTTACTGTTCTATTCTCTTCAATAGCATGAGATTTTATTTTGTAAGAAGTAGACATTGATTTGAGAATGATAGCCACAATCTCATCTTCTTCCATAACTCCATCGGCACACCTGATACCCATCACTAGTTCATTTACCTTCTACATGAAAGAAGCAATGTTTTCATCTTTAGTCATCTTCAAGTTCTCCCACTTTCCTTTTAGACTTGTTAGCTTAGCAATCTTCACTTGTGCATCTCCTTCATACAATGTCTCCAATTTCTTCCAAATCTTATGTGATGTCTTCAAATCTATCACATTTGTCATCTCTAAATCTTTCAAAGCACTTATCAATGCTTCTATAGCCTTGATATTATTTTTAGCTTCTTTGATCTCATCAAGAGTAGTGAGACCATTCTAAGGAATATTATATATGTTGTTTGTAATCTTCCAGATGGGTTCACCAATGCACTTGAAATGACACTCCATTTTGACCTTCCATAGAGAGTAATTTGTACAATCCAATCTGGGACTATCCTTCTTGTATGATTCCATCTTAGATCACCTCAAGCTATTAAAATTCTTCAGAGGAACCAACTCTGATAAAAATTATTGGAAAAACAAGATAGACAACTAAGAGAGGGGGTGAATTAGTTGCTATATAATTTAAAATTATTCAAACTCAATCATCCTTTAATCTTAGATCTAATAACTAACAGTGAAATAATAAATCGACAACACATAAAAAACATATGAACACCAATACTTTATACGTGGAAACCCTATTAGGGGAAAAAACATGGTGGATGTTAGTCCACAGGATTATACCCTGTTAGAAGTATAATGAAAAATGAATAGGGAATGCACATAAATTCAGGCACACTACCTAGAGCTCACTGCCTTACATAGAAAAATTAGCTTCTACAAAAGCCTGATGACAGTTTTGGTTATGCACAAAAACACTTCTTCATACTTCTCTCAATCTTCTTCACACTTTGATCTGAAATCAAATGATCTGATCTTTATTCACATATTTTGCATACATCCATAAAGAATACACACCACACACACACTTTCACACACTCTGACACACTTTATAATGAAGAAACAATCGCTCTTATATATCCTCTACATGAATTTACATCAAAAACTATATCGGCCACAAATGAAATAGTAAATTACAACTGTCGGCCCAATTCATGAACAAATCTCAACATGCATGAACCTAAGTTGATCATGGCATAATGAGGACCTAAATCAACATCCTTGAACATGCCAAACAATAAAATATTAATCCATAAGGATCCACAACACGCTACCACCATCATGTCGGCCAAGAACATAAAAAACTTCAAATACACAAAGGAAAATATTTGATCATGAGAACACCAATCAAGACAGACATACCACAATGATAGATAATGATCTAGAAAAATCACTAAACATTACAACAAAATACACAACAACTCAATTTACCAGAACTATATTCTCTTCTTCTAGAAACACCTACTATAGTAACAAAATAACTGTAGGAACTTAGAAACTCATAACTTTCTCCAATCTTGATGCATACCATTTAAATTTTTGGAGAAAATACTAGATAGACTCAGCAACTAACCCTTTGATGCACAACTTCTGATTACCAACTTACAGAACTTACCACCATTCTAATCAACATAGCTTCACAGACTCTCTACAACATATTTATTCTAATTTTCTCAATATCCTCGACATATACAACCTTCAAAATCATCAATTCTAATAGTGTTGGCATCAATGACAACCACATATCAGCAACACAACAATAATATCCAATAGCTATAATTACTTGTAATCTTTCCCCAATTTTCTTCCAAAATCCAATCACTCCTCTGAACTATCCTATCACACCTTCATCCACACCTAATAACAATCCTTATGCTTCCTTTGACAAGGGATATCCAGTATCTTCCTCATCCACATATCCATCATATCCTTCATATACATCTTTCTACTATCCAACATCCACATCTTCCCACCTTAATCCAACATCCACATATTTCTATCTGAATTCCCCATCCACTTTCTCTAACATCAATCTACCATCCACATATTTCTATCCTAATCCTCCATCCATGCCCTCTTATACTAATCCACCACCCACATCCTCTTATTGTAATCCTAATCAATTCCAACATTTCCCTCCTAATCCAACATCCACATCCTCCTATCTTAATCAATCATCCCAATACTCCTATAATAATCCACCATCCCAATCTTCCCAACCTAATCCAACATCCACATGTTCCCCTCTTGATTGACCATCCACATCCTCCTAAATCACTCCATCTTCCACTCCATTATATTTTAATCCTCTCTCTAGTCCATCATACCTTAATCCTCCATCTAATCCTAATCCACCAATTTCTAAGTCTAATCCTCCACCTCCTATTAGTCCTACATCCAATCTCATCCCCTCATCTAATCCTAATCCATGAATCCCTAATCCTAGTCCCCCACCCATTCATAATTCTTCATCCATTCCCATCACTTCACCTAAAACTATAATTCCTAAAGACCTCATTCCAAATGTCATACAAGGACTCATAACAAAGAAGACATCCTCAAATCTACATCCTGAAGTCATGGATTCATCCAATACCACTCCATCATGTACAACCAGTAGCGATGAGGCCCTTCTCCATCCCATATCTATCATTACTGTTACCACTCCTAGAAACACCCAAATCATTGAACCCATCAAACCCATAAAATTAATTGAATCCCCATCTCCTACTCCTAGGACCACCCAATCCATTGAAGACACCCAAATATAATTTTCTCCTCCTACTCCTATAATCACTGAAATCCAATCCCATAAAGTTCATGAATCCTCCATCCTTCCATATCCCTCACTTTAGGAGTCCCTCCAACATTCCATCGTCATGCCTCCCACAAGGTAATTCATTCCAAGAACTTGATCCAAAGAATACCAACATATCCCCTCCTTCATATTAGGATCCAACCATTCTACTCCATCTCAAGATCATAGTCCCTCATCCATTCCATATCACGATCCCTCTCCTCAAGAAAATAATGATCCCACCATCCCATCCACCCCATCTCAAGATCACACTAGCTCATCTACTCAATCCTAGGATCCCCGTGGCATTCAAGCTCCAATCACTCCATCTCATGAGATCTTATAAACCACTACCACAAATCTAGATCCTGTCATACCACCTAATCCCTCTCCTAATCCCTTATCACTCATTCCTCTCGATCAAGATTTTTCTATCCCCTCATCTCCATCTCATGATCCTCCATCACCATCTAACCCTACCATCCCAACCCCACTTTTATATCACCTTGATACCATTACACTCATCCATGGTGGTTTTATTGTAGAAGAAAAAAAAACCATATACACCACCCCACCTCCTCCACCTAATAATGGAATTATATCATGTTTCAAAAATAACAAGCATCTTACCATAGACCGAATGATCAATATCATGAAATATCAAGGAAAAGGTTTAGGCCTTCATGAGAAAGGTATTTAAGAGCCCATCCAGGTCAAAGAACATCTGTGTACAAGTGGTCTTGGATATATATCCCAAGACTCACAATCCAAAAATGTTGGTACAACCTTTGTACATCCTATAGACATGGAAAATATACATGCACCTGATTCTAATCCTACTAACATCGTTTCATCTTGAATCATACTCTCAGCTTATCAACACGTTTCATCCCTTAATTAAATAAATCAATTTAATTTAATTAATCATCTTTTTCTATTCATTTAAATAATTCATTTTATTTAAATTAAATCTCTTAAGTCCTCCTATTAAATTAAATAAATTAAACCTTATTTGTTTTAATCTAACATATTCCTCTCTGGTTAAATAAATCAAATCATTTCCTCTCAATTTTGATTTAAATTAATTCATCTATTTAAGTCTAAATTGTCACATCTCCTAATTCCTCATTAAATTAATCAAATCCTTGATTAAGTTAATCCCTATCACTAAAATCCTCTAGAGAATGTAACTTGCATAATAAATCAATTACTTTGATTTATTTAATTCTCCATTTTTCCTCATAAAGCATCAAAAGGGAATATTCCCAAATTTTGAATTCAAAAAGGCCAAGTGGACTTGGTCCTTCCAACAAGGCATTCAATGCCTCTTACATGTCCTTGTGCATTGAGCCAAGTGACATTAACTCCATTTCTCTTTCCCTCTCACATGTCACATTCAAAATTCAAATTTGAATCTTATGGCATTTATCATGCACATTGACCAAAATGTGCTCATTCTTCAACCATTCACATCTTGAAAAGTGGCACTTGGCCATTGGATGTTGAATGATCCCACATTCATCCAAATCCCTCATTCTTCCAGCTTAAAAATGTATAAATGAGAGACTCTTCCTCTCATCCAATCATCCACAATTTGAGTAAACTTATTATACTCAAATCCATATCATCCACAATACACATGCAAAGTTACTCTCTTCAATTGAGAACTAATTTTTCCCATTTCATCCAAGCATACCTCACATTTTCATATTTGCACCAAGATTATGCTCAAACCTCTTTGGCGATTTGACCATTTCTTCATCAATATACATTGCAACATAGAAATTGGGAAAGGGCCAATTGCAACACTCCATTGGCACCAATTCCCCCATGGGATCATCATTCTATTAGCTTTTATTAGGATTTAAGTTTATCTTTTGTGTTGTGTTCTTCACCTTTGTCCCTAATTTTAGCTTTAATAGATGGATTTTGTGGGGAAACTCTCACTCTTGTATGCATTTTGATCTAAAACTAACAATGTTTGTCATCTTTATGCATTTGCAGGTTTAGGGGTTCACATTTTGGTGCTAGAAGGAGGGCGGAATCAAGAATTTAATCATGTTTTTTAAATTTCTACATTTTAAATTTTTTTTTTTGTAGGACACAGGAAAACTAGCCCGCGTGGTGCTATATCACGCCGCTTGCAGCTCCGCGGTGCAATACTTCACCGCGTTCAGCTTCGCGGCCCCATATTGACCCGCTGTTGAATTCTCCAAACTCCACTGCGGATTCCCGCCTATCAGTTTTTAAATTTCCTAAGCCCGTTGCACAGGTCCTAACTCCGCCGCTTTCACCACTTTGGTTCTATATTGAGCCGTGCCTTTTCCAAACTCCACCACGTCACCTTTCCCGTCCATTAAATTTTAAATTTTTAAAGCAGGCCGCTTCCAAACTGCACCACGGACCTTTGTCGTGCTGCTTTTGCACTTTCTACCTCTGTAGAGTGCTGCCCGAAGTCACCTGCACGGTGCTATATAGCGCCGCTTTTCTTCCTAACTTTACCGCTTCTCCAAACTCCACCACTTTTCCAAACCCCACCATGGGAAGACAGTAAAATTTTAAATTGACATGTGTTTTTTAAATTTAGGATTTTTTAACCTTTAAGTCTGATTTCCTGTCTTCATTGCTCTCTGTTTTTCTGTCATTTTGCAAGTTGGAGCAAAGGAAGAAAGCGTTATGATATCATGTTCACAAAACCAAAGTGTTCCTAAACACTAAAAGTGTTCTTTAACACTTCTTAAGAAAGTTTGTTAAACATCTTTGGCCTTAGGAAAACTAATTTTACTTTGGACTTTAAAAAGAACAATCAAATTTCTCATGATACCATGCTTATTTTGTACAAAGTGTTTTTAAACGCTTAAGTGTTCTTCAACACTCTTCAAGGAACTTGTTAAAATCTTTGATCTTAGGACACTAAATTTTCATTGGGCTCTAAAAAGAATAATCAATTTTATTTTTCTAAAAGTTGCCAAGGGGATAAAAAGAACTTTAGGAAAACACACTAGATTTGGTTTAAAAGGTAACAATTGAACAAGGCAAACTCACACTTCATTTTGGTGCTTAAAAAGAAGTCATCATTGCTTTGGGGTTTAAAATGAACCAATGTTTTCCATGTTTTGCAATCTTTTTTACAAATTAATATTATCCAAAATGTGTATGCGCTTCTCTCGCACTTCATTGCGATCTTGAGAATCAAAATTTTTTTGGTAATATTAGGGTGTTAAAAAGATTGCCTCCACATTTCAATTTGGGCACTGAAAAAATAAAAAAACATGCGAGTGTGAATAGACTTATTGCGAGTGTTCTCCTTTTGTTTTTAAACAAAAGTTGATCGAACTACGAATAATGTTCGTTCGCTATTGTTTATCTTAGAGGGCCTGCCTTGTGGGAAAAAGTACTCACCCAAGGGAATGACCCAACAGAGAACATGCTAAATCCAAGTGACTTCCAACTGGTATATAAGTGTGGATTCTTGAGGAAAGTTCAAGAATCACGAGGATTATTCAGACGAGATGGACAACAATGGACTCTCGTCGATGTTGGATAATCCCCCATGAATGGAATGCCCGAATTAGAACCCCTTGTTTAGAAAAATGCCAAAACCTTGTCTATCTTGTTGGTGCAAAAGTTCATGTCCTTTGAAGCCGCCCCACATTATACATGCGGTCTTGTTGTGGAAATGGAAAGTATGGCATGGGAGATTCATGGGCACTAATGCTTGTCTGACTCGAATAAGTAAGTGTCATGGAAGGGAGCCAGTGTGGTCAAGCATTTAGCCATTCGCACAAGATATGCATAGCTAGATTTATCTGAGTGGGAACCCGACAAGATATTGCCTCATCAACCTAGGAGTGTAAAAGTGCCTGGAAGAAATACATTGCTTGATCTTGAGAACATTTGAAAAACAAACATCCACAAAAACCTTCAAATTTCAAACACCTTGTGGGAAACAAATACCTCTTTATGAATTTGGACGCTCTTTCTTTCCCTAGGAATCATATTCCTAGAGGTTTCTAAGTGCACAAATTCTACCATCATTTGTTTTCAACAAGGATAAACATAAGCAACTTTTGCCCTATTTTCCTCGATTTCACCACAAAGGATCTTGTGGGATGAGAAAGAAAGTGGGACACTAGACATATAGTTTGAAACCATAAACAAGAAAGTGTCTTGGATAAAAATAATTTCATTAAACCAAGATAAAGAGACAAAGTGTACTTCATACGTGTTGGTTCCAATGATTTCCAACAAGATCAAAATTCCAAAGCCAAAGTTCAAGAAAGTTAGTCTAAAGATCCATGAGCAATGCCTTGAGATGCTCCTTGAAGTAAGGGAAAGACTTGTATACAACTTTTACAAAAAAGCCTCAAGGAATAATCCTACATTATATGCATTTTATTGTCAACGAAATTATGAACTTTTTGAAAGGTTTTCTTTTCTCCCATAGGAAGTCTAGCATGTTCTTCAATACCGATGTTTTGTAGAGAGAGTCATATCTAGGATAAGGTTCAAGATCAAATTTGTCATTCTCATTCATTCCTCCATCAACCAAGTCTCATTTCATCATCAAGACTTTTTGTGAACTCTAGAAACAATCATCACGCTAAACTTAGAGGGCTAAAAACAACATCACCCTATCTTGGCTTGACACACCTAGCCAGCATAGTCTCAACCATTGGACAAATTTTCTTTAGACTAACGTAACTTCCTAAATTCTATTAGTGCACAACTACATTGGCTTAACACATTTAGCCAATTCATCCATTTGTGCAAGTTCCCCTAGGATAATGCAACTTCCTAGGGCATAAAACTTCACAAAAAGCCTGTTTGACTTAACGCATCTAATCAAATTATCACAAATCAATCAATTCAAAAGCCCTTGCAAAGTTTAGCGTATACCTTCAAAAGTTCTTCAAAAAGGTTTTTCACTCACTCATCCCATCCATTTAACCCATCACCATTACCACCATCTTTGATCTTTTGGCTTCCCTAGTTCTTCACTTTTGGGCCTAAAAAGTTAGGATCAAACAAATCCCTATTTTTTATGGTCCAATTAAGATCTCAATACAAGAAGAACATGGAGAATATCATGGAAATACCAACTTCTATGGAAATGAGTCAGTTAAACCCCAAAGTAAACCTATCAGGATCAAGTAATCCCCCAAGCAACTCTCCCTTATCATCACAAAATCCTCAAGAGGAGAGTCATCAAGAGGACATCACAGATGAAGAAATGGGGATGACACAAACCGAAATCATGGAGGTGTTTCAAAATCTAGACAATCACAAAATTGTCACTGCTATGTTCAAATACCTAAATACAATAGCAAGAGGAGGGGTCTTGCCCCCTCCTAACCTTGACACAAGCACTAGTACAGATATGCCTATTCCAAGTGCATCCCCAATGTCAAATGTCAATCAAGAAGTAATTTGCACCACATCAACCATCACATCATCCTCGTTGAACGTGAACAAGGGGAGTGCCATGTTCCAAGAATTACAAAGGCATCACCTTGTGGCTAACAAAGAAGCAGACATCATCACCACGCTAGTCACATCGGTTCTGAAAAACACATCCCACCCATACATCCCACTCACCTTCCATAACCATGTGGGCTCATCTTCATTCATTGCAACACCAACTAGCCAAACAAACATACAAAATTCTCTATCACTTGAATAAGGAAACTTTTTTAAGACAACTGACATTGTGAATCCTTTTCTTCAAGGTAAATTTCCACCTCTTCCCCCATTTTCATTTACCACCACTTCACCTCTTGGATTGGGTTTTCCTCCTCTCAACATTGACGGGTTCTCGAAACCTAGCAATCTAAGCATCATGCCCAATTCCCTCTTTTCACCCACATCACAACAACAAGTGGCAACCATACCAGCCGCCACCACAATTGGTCCTCAAGTATCCCAAAACATGCCATCTCAAGGACCAATCATCTCAACCACCCCTCCAACAACCCAAATCCCAATTGCCACTGTAACCCCTTCATCAGTCACAATAATTGGCATGATTCTTGTTCCACCATGAATCCCACCAAAAGCCAATATGACAAACTCATTCATCACGCTAATTGAAACCCTTCAAAAGGCCAACCAACAGAGAGTACTTCAGCAAAAGAAGCAAGCACAAGCTCAAGCCCAAGCCCAAGCTCAAGCACAAGCCCAAGCTCAAGCCCAAGCTCAAGCACAAGCCCAAGCTCAAGTCCAAGCTCAAGGGCAAGCCCAAGCTCAAGCCCAAGCTCAAGACCAGGCTCAAGCACAAGCTCAAGCTCAAGCACAGGCCCAAGCTCAAGTGTGAGCTCTAGCACAAGTTCAAGCCCAAGCGCAATCACAAGCCCAACAAAAAGCACAAGCACAGTACCAAGCACAATTGCAAGCAATTCATCTACAAGCCTACCAACAAGCCTTGAAATACTTTTAGGCACAACAATAAGCTAAACAACAAGCTTTGTTGGCACAACAACAGCACGACCAACAACAAGCATTGTTGGCGCAATAGCAGCTAGACCAAAAACAAGCGTTACTAGCTCAACAGTAGATTGACCAACAGCAGGCTTCATGGGAACAATAGCAGATGGACCAACAACAAGCGTTGTTGGAACAATATCAATAAGATCAACAACAAGCGTTGTTGACACAAATGAAAGCATACCATTAAGATTTGAACGCACAACCAAGCTCGCAGCAAATGTGGACTAGTACTCTCCCCACCCATAAAACACCTCCAACACCTCACCACTCATTCATCCCACCTCTTGATCCAAGGAAGGATGTCGCAACACAGATCAAACTGCTTTCGCAGCAAGTGTTGGACTTACAACAGGAAAAACCACAAGGACACTAGGGAACTTATGCCCTTACCCATTCAATAGGAGTCTCACCATGGTACCATTCCCAAAGGGATTTGAGATCCCTAAATTTGACATATACAATGGAATGGGAAACCCTGAAAACCACATTAGGGAATTTCAAGTGTACTGCATGGAGGTCGCATATGATGACACATATCTAATGTGACTCTTCCCTCATAGCTTGACTGGTCCAGCCATGGAATGGTTTTCTTGCTTACCCATGGGCATTAAAACATTCGAGGAAATTGTGGAGGCTTTCCTTAAGAATTATGCTTTCAATATGCGTGTGGATGTTAGTTTGGAAGAACTATCTGCACTCAAACAAGGAAAAGGAGAGTTTTTTGCATCCTTCTTACAAAGATGGTGATCCAAGGCCAATCAGAGCAAGTGGACCATGCCAGAGGAACAACAAGTTTGCACCATCATAGCCAATCTAGATCAAAACTTGGCATTCTACCTAAAAATGCAGTGCATCACATCTTACGATCAACTGATTCCAAAGGCGCTCAACATCGAAAGAGCCCTTACCACATGGAGAGGCACACCAACATTCAATCCACCACAGGATAATTGCCCGTCTAACAACTACAAAGATAAACCTTAAACATGGTCAAGGAATAAAAATATCATGAATGACAGCGTGGTCGATACTAAGGTGGTCATCAGTGCCCCTAAGCAGAATACTCAAAACTATCATCAACCACAAAATCAAAATCACAATAATGTGTAGACTAATGTTGTAGTAGCACAACCACAATCACCTTCCACCAATATAGTCAACAATTTGGGTAATCAAGGAGGACCACCTTCCAGCAACAAGTTTCGCCCCAAGAGGAAATTCACAGCTCTTGGAGAATCGATTGAGTCCATAATGAAGAAGCTGGTCAAAGAGAATATAATCAAAATATCTAACTCTGAGTAGTACACGGAACCTATGACCAAGCCACCGTGGTATAATGAGAACCTCCTTTGTGACTTTCACAAAGTTAAAGGACACACCACTGCCAATTGCATGAGACTCAAAAACATCATCCAAGATCTCATTGAGGACAAGGTCATTAACATCGAGTAGCCGGCTGGAAACCAAGACCTGAAAATATACATGAATCCGATGCCGAATCATAACCAAGGGAACAATCAAGGGAATAACCAAGGTAATAATAAGGGCAAGCAAAAGTACGCTAGTGCTAATCTAGTATACGAGGAGATAGTTGGATGTGTTGATGAAATGGTCACTGTCATAAATATCAAGGGAGCTAACAATGACTATGGAGTCACGACATGAGGTGGAAAGGTTACCATTGATGGGGCACCTAATAAGACCCCCATTTCCAACACAAAAGCCATCCCCTATGATTACAATGTCATAGACCAGCTGAAAAGAACACCCACCCAAATCTCCATCATGGAATTGCTGAAAATCTCCGCCGCCCATAGGAAAATCTTTGATGAAGCACTACCTATGTCTACCATTACTGCCACCCTTGACACAGAGCAATTTTAAGCTATGGTGGGTAACATTGTTACCCCAAATCTCATCACATTTTCGGATCAAGATTTCCCTCCACAACCATCTCACAACTGTGCACTCCACCTCCAAGTCATAATCCACAAAAAGAAAGTCAAACGAGTCTTGGTAGATGGAGGTGCAGGCCTTAATATTTGTTCTCTAAAAGTCATAAAGAAATTGGGATTCACTGAGGATTCCATCAATAAGAACAAAAGCATTACCATAAGGGTGTATGATGACCAAGAAAGAGTATCTCAAGGAACTATCAAGATCCCCATCCAGGTAGGGCCAACGACTATGGAAACCACCTATCAGGTCCTCAACCTCGACTTACCATACAACATCCTCCTGGGATGCTCGTGGATACATAGAATGAAGGCAGTGGCCTTGACTTACCACCAATGTATCAAGTTCTCACATCAGAATGAGGAGGTCACTATATATGGGGATCCCGAACCCTTTTCCTACGGCAAAAACTTGGAAGCTAAGTTTTATATGATTCCCCAAGTACCCAAAAATGATGAAGGACTGTCTACTTCATACATAGACCCAACCAATCTCACCTCCACTTCTATGAAAGAGACACCCACCATCCCAGATATATCTAAAATCAAAAGAATGATCGAAGACAATGGATGCGGTGAATATAGAATGAAGAGAAATGCATTTGTTGTAGGAGAGTTACCACAATCTCCTAGGTTGCATGGGCAACCCCAGCTAGTTCAAACACCTGTCTGAACCATTAGAGCATAACCCTCTAGATTCCACCATTGGGGGGATTTCAGTAGGGAAAATATGGATGAAGAGGACATCATGAACACACTTTACCAAGATGAAAGACCCACTCCCACCTTACCCATGGATGAATCCAGCAAAGGGTTACAAATGATGTTTGGTATGGGCTATAACAGGAATGAGAGCTTAGGAAGAAACAGTGACGGATGGTTAGAGCCCATCATTGTAGAAAGAAGAATACAGAATATTGGCCTTGGGTATACTCCTCCAAGTATAACTGTACGTGGCAGAGGTACTCCCAGAAGAGCAGTTTGGTCCTCTCCCCAGGTAACAACAACCACTCCTAGACCACTCGTTTGCTTAGGTATCCCACTCGATAATTACAACTTTGACGTTACTGATGTTCCTAGTAGTGACAATGATGATACTATAGTAGGTATCCCTAGACTTTTCAAAGATTCCACCTTGTTAATGATAAGTGCCTCCACAGCTGAGTCAAACCAACCAACCCACTGAATCACCTTAGTGCACCCCCAACTCATCGATCATGACCAACAGGGACCATCGATTTTGGACTCGTTCAAAAATGATGAGGCTCTCTCAGAATTCATGGGACTAAGGAATACAGTTTTGTGTGGAGACCACAAGGTTGGATTCAACATCACACTGGACACACAAGTGTACTATGGGGAGATGATTGGGTCCTTCAGTCGCAAAAGGAAAAGATCGAGAATAAGCTTGGAGTTATTGAGTGAAAACCACACTGTGGCACTCTCTAACCATAAAATAGTAAAAATAAAGGATGCATCCAATGGTGAAAACCTCCTTGAGGCACCAGAGGATGAAGGATTCAATCTCCCCCCTACTGTTCTACATCAAGAGAAATCAACAGTATTGGCAAAATAGTGCAACCCGGTCAACTTAGGAACAGAATCAAAACCACAAATCACCTTCTACTCAGAGTCCCTCCTGGTAGAAGAGCAGGAACTATTGGCAGCATTCCTAAAAGAAAGAAAGGTAAATTTTGCATGGACCTATGCTGACATGCCGAGTTTGGATCTTGAAGTAGTGGTTCATCACTTGGCTATTTACCCTAGAGCAAAACAAGTCAGACAAAAGTTAAGAAAGATGCACCCACAAATAGCCCTGCTTGTCAAGATTGAACTACAAAAACTTCTGGATGTTGGCTTCATACACTTGATTGACTATCCAGAATGGGTATCAAATCTTGTACCTATCTCAAAACTGAAAGGGGGCATCCGCATCTGTACTGATTTTAGAGACCTAAACAAAGCATGTCCTAAGGATGATTTTCCACTACCCAACATTGACATGAGATGTTGTCCCTAATGGATGGCTTCTCAAGGTACAATCAGATAATGATAGCAAAGGAGGACCAACATAAAACAACCTTTACATGTCCTTGGGGCACCTACTGTTGGAATGTGATTCCGTTTGGGTTGAAAAATGCAAGAGCTACATACCAACGAGCCATGACATTGATATTCCATGACATGATCCATAAAACAGTCGAAGATTATGTGGATGATATATTGGCTAAATCAAAGAAAAGGCAAGATCACATAGCAACTCTAAGTGCTATCTTTGACAGGCTAGAACAATACCAGGTTAGGCTCAATCCAAAGAAGCGTGTCTTTGGAGTACAATCACGAAAGTTGTTGGGATACATAGTTTCGATGAGAGGGATAGAGGTGGACCCTACAAAGGTAAAATAAATCATTGAAATGGAAGTGCCAAGAACATTAAAGCAACTAAGAGGATTGAAAGGTAGATTCCAGTCCATCCGGAGATTCATAGCACAGCTAGCAGATAAACAAACTACCTATTCACACTGCTTCACAAGGGAGTCGCATTTAGGTAGGATGACAAGTGCGAGCAAGCATTAAGTAAAATAAAAGAATATCTACTTACACCACCTATGTTGATGCCACCAATTGTCGGAAAGCCATTAATCCTACACATCTCAACAACAACAACCACTCTTGGTGCCCTTTTAGTCCAACATGATGAAAAGGGAACTGAGTGGGCCATCTACTACATCAGCAAAACAATGGTGGGCCACAAGCTAGATTACACATCAATAGAAAAGGATTTCCTAGCACTGGTATTTGTAGCACAAAAATTCATACACTACATACTAGCTCACCAAATCAAGTAGATTGCCAAGATAGACCCTCTAAAATACCTATTGTCAAAAGCAATTCTTATAGGTAAAATGGCTAAGTGGGTAATGATATTGTCCGAACATGATATCGAGTATGTAGAAAGAAAAGCCCTAAAGGGACAAGTTATTATGGACCAGCTAGTAGAAGCTCCCCTCTACATAGACAAACCACTCATATCAGAATTCCCACATGAGTCCCTTTTCAACCTTGGTGCAGCCGACCACTGGAAGCTATACTTTGATGGTTCCCACACACAACATGGATCAGGAGCCGGCATGTTCTTTATCACCCCACAAGGAGACTATATACCTAGATCATATAAATTGGCATTCCCATGCACTAACAATATTGCAGAATACGAGGCTTTGACCATAGTTCTTAAGATTGCAGCATAGTGGTGAATCATGGCATTAAAGGTCTATGGGGACTCGTAGCTTATCATCAACCAAGTCAATGGTGAATACCAAATGAAGGATGATAAGCTTACACCATACAAAAAGGTGGTAGAAAGCCTCAAAGAATCATTCATCGACATCACCTTTGAGTAGATACCAAGGACAAACAACAGAGCAATTGATGCAATGGCAACCATCGAGTCCTTACTGGATATTCCTCGCAACGTCTTGAAACACGGATTCCTAGTAGAGTAGCTTCTCGTACCCACCTTTGAGGTACCAGAGTCAAAATATGTGTGTGAACTCGTTGGTCCCAGTGATCTTTGGTACCATGAAATATACACCTACCTAAGATTAGGAATCCTCCCCACTGACATCACCCCGAACCTAAAATGAACCTTTGTCAAAAGGTCTTCACGATTCATCATCCTAGGAGAGACCCTCTTCCATAGAAGTATTGATGGAAATTTGTTACATTGTTTAAAACCTGAGAAGGCCTTGACTGCTCTAACTAAGGTACATAATGGCACATGTGGTTCACACTCGAGTGGTATGACCTTAGCTAAAAAATTGCTGAGAACTAGGTACTATTGGCCAACGATGGAGGGAGAGGCACACAACTTTGTCAGGAGATGCCTACAATTCCAACAACAACATGGAGACCTTATTAATGCACCAGCTCAAGAATTGCATCCCATTATTACACCTTGGCCCTTTTCACAGTGGGGGCTTGATCTCATCGGTAAAATCTCGCCCACCTCATCCAATGGCCACAAATTCATTGTCACTGCCATTGAATATTTCACAAAGTGGGTTGAAGCAATTCCCATGACCTACATCATGGGAAAAAAAATATCCAAGTTCATCCTGAATTACCTCATTTTCCGATATGTTGTTCCCCAATCCATTATTTTTGACAATGGGACGCCCTTCAAGAATCAAGATGTCTATGATTTATGTGAAAAATTCAAAATCCAACACTACTTTTCCACTCCATACTATCACAAGGCAATGGCCAAGTAGAAGCTATGAACAAAACCATCCTGAAAATCCTCAAGAAAATAGTCAATGACTCTGGTCATGACTGGCATCTGTAGCTAAATCCCACCTTATGGGCCTACCACACTAGCATCCACATGCCAACAGGTGCCACCCCATTCTCCCTAGTCTACGGATCAGAAGCCATCCTCCCCATCGAGATCGAGCTCCCGTCACTGAGGATATCATTGCAAAACCTCATCATAGATGAGGAATACAGGGTTACAAGACTAAATGAGCTGGAATTACTAGATGAACTGTGCATGGATGCCTTGAATCATCTACAGGTTTACCAGAATCACCTAAAACAGAGCTACAACAAGAAGATCAGGCAATGTACTTTCCAAGTTGGTGACCTTGTGCTGAAAGAGAACCAAAAGAATGTGCCAAACCTCGATACAAAAGGAAAGTTTGAGCCTAACTAGCTAGGACCTTTCATCATCATGGCAAGTTACAAATTAGGGGCATATCGGTTGTTGACATCAGAAGGCGAGCCCCTACAGGAGCCCATGAATAGCTCTCACCTCAAAAAGTTTTATGCCTAAATCTTGCAAGGTATAGAAGCAAAAAATACAAAAAAAATCAGAAAAAGTCCTAAAAAAATGGTCACCTTGATGAAAATCTGGCAAATAGGTGTCTTGATGACAACAAAAAAATTAGAAAAATGCAAAAAATCCAAAAAAAATTAGAAAAGGGATTGAAAATAGTAAAGAAAAAATTTGTCCTCTAAGTGAAAACCACTTCGGTGGCACTTTGGACAAGTACCTTGGTGAAAACTTGGCAAACAGGCACCAAGTGTAAATAAAGCACCCCCCATCTACCAGGATCTACATGACTCACTCATTCTATCACATCTCAAAAAAATCATCCATCCACCCATCTGCTCGCATCCATACCATAGTCTGAGCTGGTGTCTATATCATATTCCGCCATAGTACTACTTGGCGTATTCCTAGGGCCAGTTCATCCAACCTTCATCGAAGTAGCCTATCACACCATGCTAGGGGTAGGTTCCCACATATATCGGATCTGATTCATGTATATTCTCGAGATCTTCTTTAGATTCATCCAAAAATCAAAAAACATCCAAATCACTCAAAAATCTAAAAAACATGTCTAAATATCAAAAAATATTCCAAAAATTCATCATTGAGTCTTGTCAGTCTTTCACCTTGTCAAACTACGTCATCTCTGAGCTTGAACATAGGCAAGGTTGATCTTTGATCATCCCCCAAGACAATTAGGGTCAGTCCTTAGGCATCTGTCGCATTGGCAATCCGTTTGCCCATCTTTTTTTTACATCTAGGTCAGTGCTTAGGTGTCTGTCGCATTGACAATCCATTTGCCCATCTATTTTACAACTAGGTCAGTCCTTAGGCATCTCGCGCATTGGCAATCCATTTTCCCATCTATTTTGACAGTTAGGGTCAGTCCTTAGGTGTCCGTCGCATTGGCATTCGTTTGTCCAATCTTTTTCACATTTTAGGATTTTAGGCATCTGTCGCAATGACATCCATTTGCCCATCTAGTTAGGTGTCCATTGTAGGGGCACCTATTTGTCCATCTAGTTTATATTTTAGGATTTTAGGCGTTCGTCGCAATGACATCCATCTGCCCATCTAGTTAGGTGTTCAGCGCAGGGGCATTCTTTTTGTCCATCTTTTTCACAGTTTAGTATTTTAGGAATTTTCCCATTTATCTCATTAGCAGTCAAGTCAATTGGAGTCTGAACTACATCATCTCTAAGCTTAAACATAGGCAAGGCCATCCTTGATCAACTCTTGAGACACAAAATTCAAAAACATTCATAAATCTCAAAAATACCAAAAACATTGGAAAATCCAAAAATCAAAACAACCTCAAAACATTTTTTAAAACAACAAAAAGATCCAAATATCTAAAAAAACCAAAATGGTGCATCCATTTCATCTTGCTTTCACCTGTAATAAATTTCTCTCATAATAAAATAATCGTCACTTTCACCCTTTGGTGAGTCAGTCAGAAGCAAGTCTAGCAGGTTTGAAAGTGAACACCTAATTTTCAGAGTCTTAAGCCTAAGTCAGTAAGAAAGCATGTTGGTCAACTCAGAATATCAATAGCTTATCACCCAAATCAGCCCCATCAAAACCCTGATCACAACATGTCCTAGGATGAAGCTTTCCTGCGATGGACATAAGCGTCAGGTACCCCACAATAGTTAGTCTTGGCTAGCGGTATGAAGAACATTAGATTGTTTGTTTACTTTATCTTGGTTTTTTTGACTTATCTTATTTTTCACTCATTCCAAGGACCTTTCAATGATGCCTAAAAAAAAAAAAGGTTTAGAGAGAAAGGAATGGGGTAATGATCATTATCTTTTTTATCTGGTGTGCTTGTTGGGCATTCTTGTAAAATAATTTGGCGAATACTTGCTTTGTTGGGTCCATCCTAGCAAGGTTTTCGTATGTCAAGTGTGAATAAGAGAACTCCTATCTGATTGTCAAGTTAAAGTCCATCACACTAGGTACAATGCCATCCTGGTCCTTTATACCTTGATGCATCGTACCTATGTGTGTTATCAAACAAAGTATTTAGCCCTTTGAAAATATGAACTCCTAATGCAATACATCATCATCATCGGTAATAATGTGAACTTGTGTGGATCCTCCTTCCATCCATATTATTCTTCTTATTCTTCTATCTTTACTAACATTTCTATCAAAAATTGGTGTGTTGAATCAAGATATACATGAGGCTAACCATGGCTGATGACTGTCCATACATCATTAGATTTGTCTACATCAAATAATTATCTTGAGTCCTCTAATCAATAGAACCACTCCTCTCGCATTTTATCGCGATCTCGATCGGAAAATCATACAATTTTTGCTTGATCTCTCGAGGGGGCAGTATACCAACATAATTCTTCTCGCTGGGGCAACAATGGGGCATCTAAAAAATCAAGAAATTTTGAACTTTGATCACAACAGTTTATTCTTTGAATCAATGCAACAAGTACATTGCTTCAAAGAGGGGCAAAATGAAGACATGGAAAATATACATGCACCTCATTATGATCCTACTAACATCGTTTCATCTTAATTCATACTCTCAGCTTATCAACACGTTTCATCTCTTAATTAAATAAATCAATTTAATTTAATGAATCATCTTTTTCTATTCATTTAAATAATTCATTTTATTTAAATTAAATCTCTAAAGTCCTCCTATTAAATTAAATAAATTAAACCTTATTTGATTTAATCTAACATATTCCTCTTTGGTTAAATAAATCAAATAATTTATTTAATAAATCATTTCTTCTCAATTCTGATTTAAATTAATTCATCTATTTAAGTCTAAATTGTCACATCTCCTAATTCCTCATTAAATTAATCAAATCCTTGATTAAGTTAATCCCTATCACTAAAATCCTCTAGAGAATGCAACTTGCACAATAAATCAATTACTTTGATTTATTTAATTCTCTATTTTTCCTCACAAAGCATCAAAAGGGAATATTCCCTCATTTGAATTCAAAAAGGCCAAGTGGACTTGGTCCTTCCAACAAGACATTCAATGCCTCTTACATGTCCTTGTGCATTGAGCCAAGTGACATTAATTCCATTTCTCTTTCCCTCTCACATGTCACATTCAAAATTCAAATTTGAATCTCATGGAATTTATCATGCACAATGACCAAAATGTGCTCATTCTTCAACCAGTCACATCTTGACAAGTGGCACTTGGCCATTAGATGTTCAATGATCCCACATTCATCCAAATCCCTCATTCTTCCAACTTGAGAATCTATAAATGAGAGACTCTTCCTCTCATTCAATCATCCACAATTTGAGTAAACTTATTATACTCAAATCCATATCATCCACAATACACATGCAAAGTTACTCTCTTCAATTGAGAACTAATTTTTCCCATTTCATCCAAGCATACCTCACATTTTTATATTTGCACCAAGATTATGCTCAAATCTCTTTGGAGATTTGACCATTTCTTCATCAATATACATTGCAACATAGGAACTAGGAAAGGGCCAATTGCAACAATCCATTGGCACCAAGTCCCCCATGAGATCATCATTCTATTAGCTTTTATTATGATTTAAGTTTATCTTTTGTGTTGTGTTCTTCACCTTTGTCCCTAATTTCAGCTTTAATAGATGGATTTTGTGGGGAATCTCTCACTCTTGTATGCATTTTGATCTAACACTAACAATGTTTGTCATATTTGTGCATTTGTAGGTTTAGGGGTTCACATTTTGGCATTAGAAAGAGGGCAAAATCAAGAATTTAATCACATTTTTTAAATTTCCGCGTTTTTAATTTTTTTTTGTAGGACACAGGAAAACTAGCCCGCATGGTGCTATATCGCACTACTTTCAGCTCCGCGGTGCAATACTTCGCCGCGTTTAGCTTCGCAGCCCCATATTGACCTGCTGTTGAATTCTCTAAAATCCACCACAGATTCCCGCTTGTCATTTTTTAAATTTCCTAAGCCCATCGTGCAGGTCCTAAATCTGCCGCTTTCACCAGCGTGGCTCTATATTGAGCCGCACCTTCTCCAAACTCCACTACGTCACCTTTCCCGCACATTAAATTTTAAAATTTTAAAGTAGGCCGCTTCCAAACTGTACCATGGACCTCTTTCATGCCGCTTTGCGCTCTCTACCTCTGCAAAGTGCTACCCAAAGTCACCCACGTGGCACTATATAGCGTTGCTTTTCTTCCTAACTTTGCTGCTTCTCCAAACTCCACCACGAGAAGACAGTAAAATTTTAAATTGACATGTGCTTTTTAAATTTAGGATTTTTTAACCTTTAAGTCTAATTTCCTATCTTCATTGCTCTCTATTTTTCTGTCATTTTGCAGGTTGGAGCAATGGAAGAAAGCGTTATGATATCATGCTCACAAAACCAAAGTGTTCCTAAATACTAAAAGTGTTCTTTAACACTTCTTAAGAAAGTTTGTTAAAAATCTTTGGCCTTAGGAAAACTAATTTTACTTTGGGCTTTAAAAAGAACAATCAAATTTCTCATGATACCATGCTTATTTTGTACAAAGTGTTTTTAAACACTTAAGTGTTCTTCATTACTCTTCAAGGAACTTGTTAAAATATTTGATCTTAGGACACTAAATTTTCATTGGGCTCTAAAAAGAACAATCAAATTTTGTTTTCTAAAAGTTGCCAAGGGGCTAAAGAGAACTTTAGGCAAACACACTAGATTTGGTTTAAAAGGTAGCAATTGAACAAGGCAAACTCATACTTCATTTTGATGCTTAAAAAGAAGTCATCATTGCTTTGGGGTTTAAAATGAACCAATGTTTTCCATGTTTTGCACTCTTTTTTACAAATTAATATTATCCAAAATGTGTATGCGCTTCTCTTGCGCTCCATTGCAATTTTGAGAATCAAAAACATTTTGGTAATATTAGGGTGTTAAACAGATTGCATCCACATTTCAATTTGGGCACTTAAAAATGAACAAAAATGCGAGTGTGAATAGACTTATTGTGAGTGTTCTCCTTTTTTTTTTAAACAAAATTTGATCGAACTATGAATAATGTTTGTTTGCTATTGTTTATCTTAGAGGGCTTGCCTTGTGGGAAAAAGTACTCACCCAAGGGAATGACCCAACCGGAAACATGCTAAAGCCAAGTGACTTCCAACCGGTATATAAGTGTGGATTCTTGAGGAAAGTTCAAGAATCACGAGGATTATTCTGACAAGATGGACAGCAATGGACTCTCGCCGATGTTGGGTAATCCCCCATGAACAGAATGCCGGAATTAGAACCCCTTGTTTAGAAAAAGGCCAAAACCTTGTCTATCTTGTTGGTGCAAAAGGTCATGTCCTTTGAAGCCATCCCATGTTATACATGCGGTCTTGTTGTGGAAATGGAAAGTATGCCATGGTTTGAAAATGATGCATCCTTCCTAATCAGACCACATCGATCCCATCCACCCTTTTGATCATGTGGCAATGGACGTTTAAAATTTTATTGTGATCTTTTTATGCTCTTGGCATATTTTTTATCATTTATAGCTTCCTTTTCACTTTTTCAAGGTTGTCATGATCCATCATATCATGGTATGTTTTCACTCATAAACATAGGGCCATACCTTGATCTTTTTTTCTACTACTATCTTCCTAGTTTTCCCTCCTAGTACCCACCATGATCCTTTTTGGTCGTGTGTTATGTTGGGGCATCCTTTCTATTTGTTATTTTCCAACATTGGCCCTACCAAAGCCCCTATGACTTTGGGATGTTAGACTAACCTTTTTTTTGTTGTTTCACTCCCATGCAAGTGATATAGAGTCACCTTGGTTCCTCATACGTTGGTGCATAGGATCTCATGCTATATCAAATTAAGTACTCATTACATGGAAACATAATGCATAACAATGAAATTTATTGATTTGGTTACTATCCATTCATCTCCCCATATCCTATCCTCTCATCCTTCAAAATCCCCCTCCACTCACCCTAAATATTTCTACTCCAGTCATCCTTCATCACTCACCCTCATCTATCTATCTTATATTTTTTTTATCACTCAACTATCTTCATCCTAATCATATCATCACCTTTTCAATCTTCTTAGGAAAATATAGATTTTTTACTCCAAGCATATTTTCATCCATCCTCCTCACCATATCATCATCCCTTCAATATTCTTTGGATAATATAGATTTTCTTCCATTATTTTCATTCATTTCATCAATCTCACATCTCAATCCAATCCTAATCCATTCAATCTAGAAAAAACCATCTAATCACATCCTTGTTCTTGTTCCTAGCCTTGCTACAAGCCTTGATCCAATCATCATCATCATCATCATCTTTGGGATGCATCCTTCCCTATCCTTTTGTGTTGGTTTGGGATGTATCCTTCCCTTGTCAACAACACTCTAATCATCATCATCATTGGGATGTATCCTTCCCTATCCTTGTGTGTTGTTTTGGGATGTATCCTTCCCTCCTCAACAACACTCTCATCATCATCATCATTGAGATGTATCCTTCCCTATCCTTGTGTTATTCTGGGATATATCATTCCATCATCAACAACACTCCATCCATCATCAATCCATCTTGGATTGTATCTTGACTAGGGAAACATCATAAATGTCCTTGAATCCATTTTTTCTTTTTTTATCTCTTCATCTCTCCCATTATCTCTTCTATCTATCATCTCCTATCATCTTCCCCATCTACCCTTGCATTGTCTCATTCATTTCGAGAGCACACTCATGTTCTCTTGAACCCGCATGTCCTCTCAAGGGAGAATCCTCAATCCCTAATCTTCATCTTCACTCCCATCATTTTCCTTTCTAGTCACTCCTTTGAATGACTAGGGAATCTTCCCTAATCTAACCATATTCTTTTCGGTGCTATGCTTTATTTTTCTTTGAAATGATGATACTTTTCAACACCATCTCAAAGGGGGGAAAAATGTAGACACTAAAAAATTGACCACTTTGATTTGGCCAATTTACCCCTAATTCAACCAATGTCATACCCTCTGTATTAATTAGATAATACCCTTTTATTTAATTAATATGTATTATTCCTTATCCCTCCATCCTAATTTATTCTTTCTATCATCTTTAAATCCTAGCCTAAATTAAATAATTACTTTTAATTATTTACTCCCATCACTTATCCCTTTCCTCCAAAAATTAAATAAATAATGCATTTATTTAATTCCCCTCATATCACATCCTACATAACCTTTTTCTAATATTGATTAATTTGCATAATCCCAGATTAAGGATGTGTACATTCCTAATCCTAGATTAAAGATGTGCACATTCCTAATCCTAGATTAAGGATGTGCACATTCCTAATCCTTGATTAGGGAGGTGTCACATCCTCCATAATATGCAAGTGGATTATTAATCATCATTACCCACCTAATAATTTACCTAATACCTCAATTACACAACCTAATCATTGATTAGCTATCCTAACCTACCCCTTGGTCAACTCTCCCCATTCCCCAAGGAATATTTAATTCCTTTTTATTTTCCCCAAGGTCCTTTTGAGGAATTTTTAATTCCTCTCTCATCCCCCAAGGAATATTAAATTTCTTTTTTCTTTCCGAGGGAATATTTGTAGACATGGAAAAAGTAAAAATTCATGTTGACACACCTGATCTCGATTTACTAACAAATTTCCTCCTAAATCACATTCTCACCATTTCATTACATTCTATCCATTTATTTAATAAATCATTATTTATTGGATTAAGTCTTCTCCTTTCAATGATTAAATTAATCAAGTTAATTTAATTAACCTATCTATTTAATTAAGTAAATCATTTTATTTAATTAAATTCTCTACAGTCCTCCTATTAAATTAAATAAATTAAACCTTATTTGATTCAATCTAACATATTCCTTCTTGATTAAATAAATCAAATCATTTATTTGATAAATCATTTCCTCTCAATTCTTGACTTAAACTAATTCATAAATCTAAGTCTAAATTGTCACATCACCTAATTCTTCATTAAATTAATCAAATCTATGATTAACTTAATCCCTCTCCTTAAAATCCTCTAGAGAATGCAAGTTGCATAATAAGTCAATTACTTTGATTTATTAATTTGTCTATTTTCCCTCACAAAGCATCAAAAAGGGAATATTCCTTTTTTGAATTCAAAAAGGCCAAGTGGACTTGGTCCTTCCAACAAGGCATTAAAAGCCTCTTACATGTCCTTGACCTTGAACCAAGTGACATTAACTTCATTTCTTTTCCCTCTTCAACATGTCATTTCTCAAATTTGAAATGCCACCTAATTGCATTTATTGGCACATTGGCCAAAACTTGCACATTCCTCATCCAATCACATTTAGACAAGTGGCACAATACCATTGGACTATCTTTTGTCTCACATTGCTTATTTCCACTATCTCTTCCAAGATTTGAATCTATAAATTAGAGACTCTTCTCCTCAATCATCATCCACAATTTACATGCAAAGTTACTCTCTTCAATTGAGAACTAATTTTGTTCATTTCTTCCAATCATCCATCATTTTTCATATTTTGCACCAAGATTATGCTCAAATCTCTTTGGAGATTTGACCATTTCATCATCAACTCACATTGCAATATAAAAATTGGGAAAGGGCCAATTGCAACACATCATTGGCACCAATTCCCCCATAAGATCATCATTTTATTGGCTTAATTAGGATTTAGTTTAAGTTTCTTATTTCATGTTCTTCATTTTCCTTATTTTAGCTTTAATAAATGGATTTTGTGGGGAATCCCTCATTGTTTGCTTACATTTAGATCTAACACTAGCAATGTTTGTCGTCTTTGTGCAATTGCAGGTTTAGGGGTTCACATTTTGGCGCTAGAAGGAGGGAAATCTCACATTTAACATGTTTTTCTTTCAAAATTCCATGGTTTTTTCACCTTTTTTGTTCATATACAAGAAATTGCACCGCAGACCAGACACGTGGCGTTGTATTGCACCGCCGATGCATACATAGCGCTGTATTACACTGCACCTCTAGAAGCCCGTGACACCATATAGCACCGCAACTGTCTCCCGCACTTCAAATTTGAAAATTTGCTAAACACCACCGCTTCCAAACTCCACCATGTGTAAAACTCCACCGCACCCGTGGTCTCTGTTTCTGCAGAGCACCGCATACAATTGACCGCGTGGTGCTATATGGCACTGCCTATGTTTTTAAGCAGCACCGCACCTGCTAAACAACACCACACTTGCTAAACTCTGCCACAGGAACATTCTAGTTTTAAAATTTGGATAAATTTTTAAACTTTTTAGCATTAACTTGGTTTGCTGTATTTTTTTGCTCTTTGTTTTCTATTATTTTGCAGGATGGAAGCAAAAGGAGAAGTTCATCATGATGTTATCTTCATAACCCCAAAGTGTTTCTAAACACTAAAAGTGTTCTTTAACACTCCTTGAGAAAATTTGGTAAGATCTTTGGCCTTAGGAAAACTAATTTTACTTTGGGATTTAAAAAGAACAATCAAATTTCTTTTATGTTATCATGTTTATTTTGTGCAAAGTGTTTCTAAAGACTTAAGTGTTCTTCAACACTTTTCAAGAAACTTGTTAAAATCTTTGACCTTAGAATACTAAATTTTCATTGGGATCTAAAAAGAACAATCAAAATTAGTTTTTCTAAAGTTGCCAAGGGGCTAAAAAGAACTTTAGGCAAACACACTAGATTTGGTTTGAAGGGTAATAATTGAACAAGGAAAATTCACACTTCTATTTGGTGCTTAAAAAGAAGTCATTATTGCTTTGAGGATTAAAATGAACAAGTGTCTTTTATGTTTTGCAAACTTTTTCAAAAATTAACATCACTAAAATGCGTATGCGCTTCTCTCGCGCTTTATAGAGATCTTGAGAATCAAAAGCATTTTGATGATATTAACTTGTCAAAAAGGTTGCCTCCACATTTCAATATTGGGCACTTAAAATTGAACAAAACATGCGAGTGTGGATAAACTTATTGTGAGTTTTCTCCTTTTGTTTTTAAACAAAAGTCGATCGAACAACGAATGATGTTTGTTCGCTATTGTTTATCTTAGAGGGCCTATCTTGTGGGAAAAAGTACTCACCCAAGGGAACGACCCAATTGGGAACATGCTAAAGCCAAGTGACTTCCACCTGGGATATAAGTGTGGATATCGGAACAAAGGCCAATATCATGAGGATTATTTCGATGAGATGGACAACAATGGACTCTCGTTGATGTTGGATAATCCCCCATGAACGGAATGCCCGAATTAGAACCCCTTGTCTAGAAAAAGGCCAAAACCTTGTCTATCTTATTGGTGCAAAAGGTCATCTCGTTTGAAGCCACCCCACATTATACATGCGGTCTTGTTGTGGAAATGGAAAGTATGCCATGGAAAGTTCATGGGTACTAATGCTTGGATGACCCAAATAAGTGTGTCATGGAGGGGAGCTAGTGTGGTCAAGCATTTATCCATTTGCATAAGATATGCGCAACTGGATTTATCCAAGTGGGAACCCAACAAGGTATTGCCTCATCAACCTAGGAGTGTAAAAGTGCTTGGAAAGAGAACACATCACTTGATCTTTAAAAATTTTGAAAAAAAAAACATACACAAAAATCTTAAAATTACAAATACTCTTGACGAACTTGGACACTCTTGCTTTCCCTAGGAATCATATTCCTAGAGGCTTCTAAGTGCACAAGTTCTACCGTCATTGTTTTTCAATAAGGATAAACATAAGGAACTTTTGCCCTATTTTCCTCGGGTTCCACACAAAGGACCTTGTGTGATGAGAAAATGGGACACTAGACCTATAGTTTGGAACCTAAGCAAGCAAGTGTCTTGGACAAAAAGAACCTCATTTAACCAAGATAAAGAGATGAATTGAATTACACATGTGTTGTTTCCAATGATTTCCCACAAGATTAAAATCCCAAAGCCAAAGTTCAAGAAGGCGAGTCTTAAAATCCATGAGCAACACCTTGAGATGCTCCTTGAAGTAAGGGAGAGACTTGTATACAATTTATACAAAAAAGCCTCAAGGAACAATCCCACATTGTATGAATTTTATTGTCAAAAAAATATCGAACTTTTTCAAAGGTTTGCTTTTCTCCCATAGGAAGTCCAGCATGTTCTTCAATACCAAGGTTTTGTAGAGAGAGTCATGTCTAGGATAAGGTTCAAGATCAAAGTTGTCATTCCCATTCATCCCTCCATCAACCAAATCTCATTTCATCATCAAACCTTTTTGAGAACTCTAGAATTAATCATCATGCTAAACTTAGAGGGCTAAATCAACATCATCATATCTTGGCTTAACACACCTAGCCAACATAGTCTTAAACATTGGATAAATTTTCTTTGAGATAACACAACTTCTTAAAGTTTATTAGTTTTTAAAACACATTGGCTTAACGCAATTAGTCAATTCATCCATTTGTGCAAGTTCCCCTAAGATAACATAACTTCCTAGGGAAAACAACTTCACAACAACCTTGTTTGACTCAATGCATCTAGTCAAATTATCACGATCAATCAAATCAAAAGCCCTTACAAGTTTAGCATATACCTTCAAAAATTTCTCCAAAGGTTTCATTCACGCATCTCATCCATTTATTCCATCACCACTACCACCATCTTTGATCTTTTAGCTTCCCTAGTTCTTCTCTTTTGGGCCTAAAAGGTTAGGATCAAACAAATCCCTATTTTTTATGGTCCAAACAAGATCTCAATATAAGAAGAACATGGAGAATGTCATGGAAATACCAACTTCTGTGGAAATGAGTCAGTCAAACCTCGAAGTAAACCTAGTGGGATCAAGCAATCCCCCAAGCAACTCTCCCTTATCATCACAAAAAACTCAAGAGGAGAGTCATCAAAAGGACATCACAAATGAGGACATGGGGATGACACAAACTGAAATCATGGAGGTGGTTCAAAATCTAAAAAACCACAAAATTGTCACTGCTATGTTCAAATACCTAAAAACGATAGCAAGAGGAGGGGTCCTGCCCCCTCTTGACCTTGACACAAGCACTAGTATAGATGTGCCCATTCCAAGTACATCCCCAATATCAAATGTCAATCAAGAGGTACTTTGCACCACATCATCCTCGCTGAACGTGAACAAGGGGAGTGCCATGTTCCAAGAATTACAGAGGCATCGCCTTGTGGCTAACAAAGAAGCAATCATCACCACCATGCCGGTTACATCTGTTTTGGAAAATCCATCCCACCCACACATCCCGCTAACCTTCCACAACCACGTGGGCTCATCTTCATTCCATACAACACCAACTAGCCAAACAAACATAGAAACTCCTCTACCACTTGAAGAGGGAAACTTGTTTGAGACAACTGACATTGTAAATCCTTTTTTTCAAGGTAACCTACCACCTCTTCCCCCATTTCCATTTACCACCACTTCACCTTTTGGATTGGGTTTTCCTCCTCTCAACATCAATGGGTTCTCGAAGCCCAACAATCTAAGTATCACACCCAATTCCCTCTTCTCGCCCACATCATCTCAACAACAAGTGGAAACTATTCAAGCCACCACCATAATTGGTCCCCAAATATCCCAAAGAATGCCATCCCAAGGACCAATCATCTCAACCACCCCTCCAGCAACCCAAATCCCAATCACCACCACCATTCCACCACCTGTCACAATGATTGGCATGATTCCTAACCACCAATTCCACCAAAAGCCAATAGAACAAACTCATTCATCACACTAATAGAAACCCTTCAGAAGGCCAACCAACAAAGATTACTTCAACAAAAGTAGCAAGCGCAAGCTCAAGCCCAAGCACAAGCTCAAGCTCTAGCACAAGCCCAAGCCCAAGCCCAAGCGCAAGCTCAAGCCCAAGCACAAGCTCAAGCTCTAGCACAAGCTCAAGCCCAAGTACAAGCTCAAGCTCTAGCACAAGCCCAAGCCCAAGGCTAAGCACAAACGCAAGCACAAGCACAAACATAGTACCAAGCGCAATTGCAAGTGATTCATTTGCAAGCCTACCAACAAGCCTTGCAAGACTTTCAAGCACAACAACAAGCTAAACAAAAAGCCTCGTTGGCACAACAACTCGACCAACAACAAGCTTTGCTAGCACAATAGTAGATTGACCAACAGTAAGCTTTACTAGCACAATAGCAGATTGACCAACAACAAGCTTAATGGGAACAACAGCAGATGGACCAACAACAAGCGTTGTTGGAACAACAAACACAGCAAGATCAACAACAAGTGTTGTTGAAACAAATGGAGGAATACCACCAAGCCTTGAATGCACAACCAAGCTTGCAACAAATTCCCACCAGTACTCTCCTCACCCATCAAACACCTTGAACACATCATAACTCATTCATCCCACCCCCCGATCCAAGCAAGGATGTCACAACCCAAATCAAACTGCTCTCACAGCATGTGTTGGACTTTCAAGTAGGAAAAACCACAAGGACGCCAGGGAATTTGTGCCTTTATCCATTCGATAGAAGTCTCACCATGGTACCATTCCCAAAGGGATTTGAGATCCCCAAATTTGATAAGTACAATGGAACAGGCAACCTTGAAAACCACGTCAGGGAATTTCAGGTACACTGCATGGAGGTCGCATATGATGACACATACCTATTGCGGCTCTTTCCCTGAAGCTTGACTGGTCCAGCTATGGAATGGTTTTCCTGCCTACCCATGAGCATTAAAACATTCGAGGAAATTGTGGAGGCTTTCCTTAAGAATTATGCTTTCAATATAGGTGTGAATGTTAGTTTGGAAGAACTATCTGCACTCAAACAAGAAAAAGGAGAGCTATTCGCATCCTTCTTGCAAAGATGACGATCTAAGGCCAATCAAAGCAAGTGGACCATGCCAGAAGAACAACAAGTTTGCACCATCATATCCAATCTCGATCAAAACTTGGCATTCTACCTAAAAATGCAATGCATAACATCTTACGATCAACTGATTCCAAAGGCACTCAACATCGAAAGAGCCCTTACCATGTGGGGATGTACACCAACATTCACTCCACCACAGGATAACCGCTTGTCTAATAAATACAATGATAAACCTCGAACATGGTCGAGGAATAAAAATATCATGAACAACGGTGTGGTCGATGCTAAGGTGGTCATTACTGCCCCTAAGCAAAATATTCAAAACTACCATCAACCGCAAAATCAAAATCACAATAATGTGCAGACAAATGTGGTAGTAGCATATGACGACCAAGAAAGAGTGTCTCAAGGCACTATCAAGATCCCCATTAAAGTGGGGTCGACAACTATGGAAACCACCTGTCAGGTCCTCGACCTCGACTTACCATACAACATCCTCTTGGGATGCCCATGGATACATGGAATGAAGGTAGTAGCCTCGACTTACCACCAATGCATCAAGTTCTCACATCAGAATGAAGAAGTCACCATATATGGGGATCTAGAACGTTTTGCCTACTGCAAAAACTTGGAAGCCAAGCTTTATAAGATCCCTCAAGTCCCAAAAAATGATGAAGGACCGTCTACTTCATATATAGAACTAGCCAATCTCGCCTCCACTTCTGTGACAGAGACACCCGCCATCCCAGATATATTTGAAATCAAAAGTATGATCGAAGATAATGGATGCAGTGAATATAGAATGAAGAGAAATGCATTTGTTGTAGGAGAGTTACAACAATCTCCTAGGTCGCATGGGCAACCCCAGCTCGTCCAAACACCTTTCTGCACTATTAGAATAGAACCCTCTGGATTCCACCGTTGGGGGGATCTTAGTCGGGAAAATGTGGACGAAGAAGATATATCGAACATGCTATACCAAGATGAAAGACCCACTCCCACCATACCCATGCAGGAAACTAACAGAGGTTTACAAATGATGCTTGGTATGGGCTATAACAGAAATGAGAGCCTAGGAAGAAACGGTGATGGACGGTTAGAGCCCATTATTGTAGAAAGAAGAATGTGGAATCTTGGCCTTGGGTATACTCCTCCGAGTATAACCGTACGTGGAAGAAGTACTCACAGAAGAGCAGTCTGGTCCTCTCCTCAAATTACAACAACCATTCCTAGACCACCCATTTGGCTAGGTATTCCACTCGATAATTATACCTTTGACATCACAAATGTCCCTAGTAGTGATGAGGATGATACTATAGCAGGTATCCCTAGGCTTTTTGAAGATTCCACCTTGTTAATGATAACTACCTCCACAACTAAGTCAAACCAACCAACCCACTAAATCACCTTAATGCACCCCCAACTCATCGATCATGACCAACGAGGACCACCGATTCTAGACTCATTCGAAAATGATGAGGCTCTCCCGAAATTCATGGGACTAAGGGATACAATTCTGTGCAAGGATCACAAGGAAGGATTCAACATCACACTGGACACACAAGCATACTATGGGGAGACGATTGAGTCCTTCAGTCGCAAAAGAAAAAGATTGAGAATAAGCTCAAAGTTATCAAGTGAAAACCACACTATGGCACTCTCTAACTATAAAACAGTAAAAATAAAGGATGTAGCCAATGGTGAAAACCTCCTTGAGACGCCAGAGGATGAAGGATTCAATATCCCCCCTACTACTCTACATCAAGAGAAATCAACAGTATTGGCAGAACAGTGCAACCCAGTCAACTTAGGAATAGAATCATAACCACAAATTACCTTCTATGCAGAATCCGTCCTAGGAGAAGAATAGGAATCACTGGTAGCATTCCTAAAAGAGAGAAAAGTAAAGTTTGCATGGACCTATGCTGACATGCTAGGTTTGGATCTTGAAGTAGTGGTTCATCATTTGGCTATTTATCCCGGAGCAAAACCAGTCAAACAATAGCTAAGGAAGATGCATCCACAAATAGCCTTGCTCATCAAAATTGAGCTACATAAACTTTTGGACGTTGGCTTCATACGCGCGATCGACTATCCAGAATGGGTATCAAATCTTGTACCTGTCTCAAAACCAAAAGGGGGCATCCGCATCTACACTGATTTTAGAGACCTAAACAAAGCATGTCCCAAGGATGATTTTCCACTACCCAACATTGACATGATAGTGGACATGACGGCCATACATGAGATGCTGTCCCTAATGGAGGGTTTCTCAGGATATAATTAGATAATGATAGCAAAGGGAGATCAACATAAAACAGCCTTTACGTGTCCTTGGGGCACTTACTGCTGGAATATGATTCCGTTCAGGTTGAAGAATGTAGGAGCTACCTACCAAAGAGCCATGACATTGATCTTCCATGACATGATCCACAAGATAGTCAAAGATTATGTGGATGACATATTGGCTAAATCAAAGAAAAAGCAGGATCACATAGCTACTCTAAGTTTGATCTTTGATAGACTAGAACAATACAAGGTCGGACTCAACCCGAAGAAGTGTGTTTTTGGGGTACAGTCAGGAAAGCTGCTGGGATACATAGTTTCGATGAGAGGGATAGAGGTAGACCCTGCAAAGGTGAAAGCAATCCTTGAAATGGAAGTGCCAAGAACATTGAAACAACTAAGAGGATTGCAAGGTAGGCTCCAGTCTATCTGAAGATTCATAGCACAACTAGCAGATAAATAGATCGCCTATTCACACCTACTCCACAAGGGAGTAGCATTCAGATGGGATGACAAGAACGAACAAGAATTTAGTAAAATAAAAGAATATCTACTTAGGCCACCTGTGTTGATGCCACCAATTGTCGGGAAGCCACTAATCCTATACATATCAGCAACAATAGCCGCCCTTGGTGCCCTCCTAGCCCAACATGATGAAAAGGGAACCGAGCGGGCCATTTACTACATCAGTAGAACAATGGTGGGGCATGAGCTCAATTACACATCGATAGAAAAGGCTTGCCTAGCACTAGTATTTGCAGCTCAAAAATTTAGACACTACATGCTATCTCACCAAATCAAGCTGATTGCCAAGATAGACCCTCTAAAATACCTATTGTCAAAAGCAATGCTCATAGGGAGAATGGCTAAGTGGGTAATGATATTGTCTGAACATGATATCGAGTATGTAGAAAGAAAAGCCATAAAAGGACAAGCTATTGCGGATTAGCTAGTAGAAGCTCCCCTCTACACAAACTACCCACTCATATCAGAATTCCCAGATGAGTCCCTTTTCAACCTTGGTACAGTCGATCACTGGAAATTGTACTTCGATGGCTCCCACACGCAACACAGATCAGGACCTGGTGTGTTCTTCATCACCCCACAAGGAAACTGCATACCTAGATCATATAAACTAGCATTCCCTTGTACAAACAATATTGCAGAATACGAGGCCTTGACCATAGGCCTCAAGATTGCAGCACAATGGCGAATCATGGCATTAAAAGTCTACGGGGACTCAAAACTTATCATCAACCAAGTCAACGGTGAATACGAAACCAAGGATGATAAGCTCACACCATACAAGAAGCTGGTAGAAAGCCTCAAGTAATCTTTCATCGACATCACCTTTGAGCAGATACCAAGGGAAAACAACAGAGTAGCCGATGCAATGGTGACAATTGGATCCTTACTGGACATTCCTCGCAACATCTCCAAACATGAATTCCTTGTAGAACAGATTCTTGTACCCAGTTCGAGGTACCAGAGTCAGAATATGCATGTGAACTCGTTGGTCCCAATGATCTTTGGTATCATGACATATACACCTACCTAAAGTTAGGAATCCTCCCCATTGACATCACCCCAAACCTAAAACACACTTTTGTCAAAAGGACTTCACGATTCGTCATCCTAGGAGAGACCCTCTTCCGTAGAAGTACTGACAGAACCTTACTATGTTGTTTAAAACTCGAGGAAGCCTTGACTACTCTAATTGAGGTACACAATGGCACATGTGGATCACACTCAAGTGGTATGACCTTGGCTAAAAAGTTGCTGAGAACTGGGTACTACTGGCCGACGATGGAGAGAGAGGCACACAACTTTGTTAGAAAATGCCTACAATGTCAACAACATGGAGACCTTATTCATGCACCAGCACAAGAACTACATCCCATTGTTGCACCTTGGCCCTTTTCACAATGGGGGCTCGATCTCATTGGTAAAATATCGCCCACCTCATCCAATGGTCAAAAGTTCATCATCACTGCCACCGAATATTTCACAAAGTGGGTCGAAGCAATTCCCATGACCTACATCACAAGAAAAAAAATATCCAAGTTCATCCTGAATTACCTCATTTGTCGATATGGTGTTCCCCAATCAATTATCTCTGATAATGGGATGCCCTTCAAAAATCAGGATGTCCATGATTTATGTGAAAAATTCAAAATCTAGCACTGTTTTTCCACCCCATACTATCCACAAGGCAATGGCCAAGCAAAAGCTACAAATAAAACCATTCTAAAAATCCTCAAGAAAATAATCAATGACTCTAGTCGTGACTAACATCTATAGCTAAATCCTGCCTATGGGCCTACCGCACCAGTATCCGCATGCCAATAGGCACCACCCCTTTCTCTCTAGTCTATGGATCAGAAGCCATCCTCCCTATTGAGATCGAGCTCCCGTCACTGAGGATATCATTGCAGAATCTCATCACAGATGAGGAATATAGGGTTTCAAGACTGAATGAGCTGGAATTACTAGATGAAAGGTGCATGGATGCCCTTAATCATCTACAAGTGTACCAAAATCACCTAAAAAGGAACTACAACAAGAAGATCAGGCAACGCACTTTCCAAGTCGGTGACCTTGTGCTGAAAGAGAATCAAAAGAATGTGCCAAACCCAAAAACAAAGGGAAATTTTGAGCCCAACTGGCTAGGACCCTTTGTCATCACTGCAAGTTACAAATCGGGGGCATATCAGTTGTTGACACTAGAAGGAGAACCCCTACAGGAGCCCATGAATAGTTCGCACCTCAAAAAAATTTATGCCTGAATCTTGCAAGGTATAGAACAGAAAATACAAAAACAATCAGAAAAAGTCCTGAAAAAATGGTCACCTTGATGAAAACCTAGCAAACAGGCATCTTGGTGACAAAAAAAAAAAAATCAAGAAAAAAATTAAAAAATAAATAAAAATTCGTCCTCTAGTGAAAACCACTTCAGTGGCACTTTGGGCAAGTACCTTGGTGAAAACCTAGAAAATAGGCACCAAAGTGTAAATAAATCACCTTCCCCATCTACCAGGATCTGCATGACTCATTCCACCTCATCTCAAAAACACCCTTCCACCCATCCACCCACCCGCTCGCATCCATACCATAGCCTGTATTGGTGTCTGTACCATATTCCACCATGGAACTACTTGGCATTCCAAAGGGCAGTCTGTCATGCCTTTATCAAAGTAGTCTATCACACCACACTAGGGGCACGTTCTCGCAAGCATCGGATCAGATTTGTGTATATTCTCATAATCTTTTTTTAGATTCATCAGAAAATTCAAAAACATTCAAAAAATAAAAAAATCAAAAACATCCTAATCATCAAAAATCCAAAACATGTGAAAATCTCAGAAAATCCTCAAAAATTCATCATTGAGTCTTGTCAGTCTTTCACCTTGTCGAACTATGTCATCTCTGAGCTTAAACGTAGGCAAGGTTGATCTTTGATCATCCCCCGAGATAGTTAGGGTCAACCTTAGGCGTTCATCGCATTAGCAATCCATTTTCCCATCTATCTTTTCATTGGGTCAAGTTTGTCATTAGTCAAACTACGTGGTCCCTGTGTATATAATGTAGGCAAAGATCATCTATGGATCAGCTCCCTAGACCCCTAGGATAGGTCTTTAAGTTAGTATGTTCGTCTTAAATCTCGAAAATACCAAAAAACATTGAAAAATCTCAAAATTCCAAAAATAGCCTCAAAACATCTGAAAAAACCAAAATGGTGCATCCATTTCATCTCGCTTTCACCCACGTTTGTTATCACTCATAATAAATTAATCATCGCTTTCACCCTTTGGTGAGTTAGTCAGAAGCAAGTTTAGCAGGTTCCAAAGTGAATGCCTAATCGTCAAAGTCTCATAAATCTAGATCTGTAAGCAAGCAAGTTGGTCAACTTCGATTATCAATAGCTTATCACCGAATCGGTCCCATCAAAACCCTGATCACTACATGTCCTAGGATGAATATTTCCTATGATGGAAATAAGCATCAAGTACCCCCCCATAGTAGCTAGTCTTGGCTAGTGGTACGAAGAACATCATCTTGTTTGTTTATTTTATCTTGGTCTTTTGACTTATCTTATTTTGCGCTCATTCCAAGGACCTCTCGATGATGCCTAAAATAAAATAGGTTTAGAGAGAAAGGGAATGGGTCAAGGATCATTGTCTTTTTAGTTGCTATGCTTGTGGAATATGCTTGTAAAATAACTTAGTTGTGCATAAGTTGTTTTGTTTATAGGGAGGATATTTTAGGTATCTTGTTGACCACATAGGAAAGCTTGCTTTTCTGTGTTTTGGTCCGAGATGTTTAGAATGTTTGAACTACATCCCGAAAAAAATATGTGTGTTGAGTGTGAACAAGGATATTCCTATCTGATTGTTGACTCAAAGTCCATCACACTAGGTACAACGCCATCCTGGTTCTTAATACCTTGATGCATCATACCTATGTGTGTTATCAAACATAATGCAATTGACCCTTTCAAATCCTAATTCCTAGCAATGCAAATCATCATCATGGCTAACTCATTAACCCGACAATTCTTCTATCTTCTTTTCCACACTAACATGGTATCATAACAGTGATCAAAAGAATCACCCATGCATATACCCTGCATCCACATAATCATTAGCATCAAAAACACATGGCATCATATCATTATCATAAGATACGAGGAATAAAATAAAGTTGTTATTCTAAAAAATCTTAAGCATAACATTACATCATTACATCATCATTATGCATACAACATCATTTGCATTCATTTCCATTTGCATATCATTACACCATCATACATTACATCCATAAAACATGAAAAATATACAAAAGGAAATACATCCATTACATACATCACATAAGTGTAAAAAATGGAAATATCTCATAGCATTATACATTGGCATAAACATACATCTGCATACCATACATGTGCACCATATATCATAGAAAGGGGTGAATCATCTCATATATATCGTCAAATCACTGTTATGATACAAAATTGGATTAGTTGTCCATCGGATACATAATACAATAAGGCTAAAACACTACAACCCATATATCAAAAATGGAGCAAAACTGTCATGTGATCAAAAAGGGGGTGGGCCCTACTGGCTACTACCCTCCCCATCTTGTCTCTCACCATGTGCCTCTATTGGTCACCTCCCTATCTGCTGGGAAAAGTCTGGCACTCTGCGGTCTGATGGCACTACCTACCGGTAATGATGCTGATAGTACTCGCCCTCTCTGATGGCCTCTCTATAATATCGGATCTTGACTGATCGGGCCCAAGATGAGGATGTTGCACTCTCTAACTGTCGTCGTTGGCCTATCTCCTGATCCCTCTTGAATTGTGCCTAGTCTCTCTCTGCAGTCAGAACCTGTATCTGCCCCTATAGTTGCTAAATCAGCACATCTTGGTGATCGGGCGGCCCTCCTGGTTGTTGTGCTGGCTATCCTGCTGGCTGCCCTGCTGGCTATCGTGGAGGATCTACCCTTGACTGACCATCCTGATCTCCTACTCGAACAAGTGACTATTGGGCCCTGTCCGTAGGAGGTGTTTGATGAGGAGGTGCCTCACCTCATCCTCTGCCTTGCCCTCTGCCACCTACCCAGCCCCTGCGTCTGCATCGTGGGGCAACTGCACTTGGAACTGTCAATCTAAGGGGAGGTCTCAACCATGCTCTATAGGTTGCAGTGACTCCTACATCTACTGGCCCCTGATTATATGGCCACGGTCAAGCCACTAACTCCTTAAAAGAGGACACCGCCTCAGCTACTGGGATGGGATGGCCCCATGTTGTCTCCCTAGTAGTATGTGCAAAAATGGCCACATACTGGTCATTAGGCCTATCTTGTACCTCCCCGAATTGATGAGCAACCCTGTCTAGAAGATATCTCTCAATCATGGTATTCTCTCGCCCCTGAATCAATCTATCCTATTGAGCGAAGAAGTGTTGTTGGACATCATCTCCCCACGGACCAACATCCATCCATGGTCTCCAGATGAACTCTCTCATATCATCAAGCACTTGCCACCAATGCAGAATACCATTGGTGCCAGTGAAGGAAAAGTGCATCAATGACCCACCGTACTGCCAAACAAGGGGATCATCTATCTCCAAGAGAACCGGTGTGATATCTGGATGAAGCACTTGGATCCTCTCCCATCCCCAGACATGCAGTAGGGTACCTCTTGCCCCGATGGACCTGCTATCTAAATAGACAAACTCATGAAGGTCCATATAAAGGGACACCACTAGTACCAGTCCCCAAGCAAAGCATTCTCTTTGGTGAACCATCTGATCCCATGCTAATCCCCATCCTGAACTAAAGTATCGGCCCCGCCGATCAGGTACTACGAGGCCTGAGATAATAGCAGCGATAATCAGTCGGTACATATGCATGCGGTCACGATATAGCTCCAGGTCGATCTGACCATCACAAAACTCAATAGCATCCATCTGCATCACCTCGTAACAAGCCTCTCTGGCAGCATCCGGATCATAGATGACTCAGGTCCCGTGAATGGGCAATCGGAGAATGCGCCATACATCCTTAAGGGTAATAGTGGCCTCGCCAGTAGGGAGATGGAAGGAGGAGGTCTCGCTATGCCATCGCTTTGCCAGAGCCGTAAGCATGCCTAGGTGAGCCTGAACAGGAGGGGCGTATGCAATGTACCAGAGACCAATGGCACCAAGGTGCTCCTGGACCAACTCGGGCATAGCCCTTAATTAATTAAGCACTGACCATTGGTGCTCCCACGAATAAAGTACACTAGGCTCCTCCTGCACAGGGAAAGTTGTCGCGTCAGAAGAAATTAAAGTTTCAAAGTTAAAATCTACCTCAAACTGGCAAGTACGGTGCTTTTTGCGGGTGTGGCGCATTTTCGAAAGTTCCAAACTGCACCGTCATCGTGGAGTTTTCCATTTTAATAGTTACAAAGTGACCTATGCGGTGCACTTTTCATATGCAGCCCTATTTGATGCAAACCCTAGGTTCCTAACTGGCTTGCGTGGTGGAGTAGGGACATGCGGTGGACTTTGGTGAAAGTAAAAGCTAAATTGCAAACTAGCCCACGCGGTGCACTTCACATATGCAGTGCAATACAAGACCGCGTAGTTGCGATAAGACACTTTCCACGGTGCCATATGGCACCGCGTAGTTTGTGCAAAGCCTTAACCCTATTTAATGCACATAAAACAATAAAATTAAAAGACAGATAGGGGTACATACCACGGGTCCTGCGCTGACTAGCCGCTGATGTGTCTGAACCCTCTCCGTCATGTGCCTGGGAAGCTATCATTGCGCCATTTCCACTAAAACTCAGAGCTAAAAATTGAAAATTCTAAAGGCTAAGATTGCAAAATGATTTGAAAATGACCCCTCGAGGTCTATTTAAGCCTAAAAAATTAGGGTTTTTTGACCTAATTTGACCTGCCAGCTAGAGTTTTTGTCTCCCGAGCCCCTTTTTGTCCATTTGAGAGTCGTTTTGCATCCTTTCTGACATTTTAAATGCTCTTTTATGACATTCTGGGGCATTTCAAGCTTGGCAAGTGCTTTGTCATCTTTTTTCATGAGATCATCCAAAAAATAAAAAAAAATCGTCTGATCTCTCAAGGGGGCAATATCCAACAATATCCTTCTGCTGGGGCAGTAGTGGGGCATCTAAAATCAAAAAAATTCAAACTTTGATCACAGCAATTTATTCTTTGAATCAATGCAATGAGTACATTGCTTCAAACAGGGGCAAAATGTAGACATGGAAAAAGTACAAATTCATTTTGACACACCTGATCTTGATTTACTAACAACATTTCCTCCTAAATCACATTCTCATCATTTCATTACATTCTATCCATTAATTTAATAAATCATTATTTATTGGATTAAGTCTTCTCCTTTCAACGATTAAATTAATCAAGTTAATTTAATTAACCTATCTATTTAATTAAGTAAATTATTTTATTTAATTAAATTCACTAAAGTCCTATTAAATTAAATAAATTAAACCTTATTTGATTTAATCTAACATATTCCTCCTTGATTAAATAAATCAAATCATTTATTTGATAAATCATTTCCTCTCAATTCTTGACTTAAACTGATTCATAAATCTAAGTCTAAATTGTCACATCACCTAATTCTTCATTAAATTAATCAAATCCGTGATTAACGTAATCCCTCTCCTTAAAATCCTCTAAAGAATACAAGTTGCACAATAAATCAATTACTTTGATTTATTAATTTGTCTATTTTCCCTCACAAAGCATCAAAAAGGGAATATTCCTCTTTTGAATTCAAAAAGGCCAAGTGGACTTGGTCCTTCCAACAAGGCATTAAAAGCCTCTTACATGTCCTTGAACATGAGCCAAGTGACATTAATTTCATTCCTTTTCCCTCTTCAACATGTCATTTCTCAAATTTGAAATGCCACCTAATTGCATTTATTGACACATTGACCAAAACTTGCACATTCCTCATCTAATCACATTTGGACAAGTGGCACAATACCATTGGACTATCTTTTGTCCCACATTGCTTATTTCCACTATCTCTTCCAAGATTTGAATCTATAAATTGGAGACTCTTCTCCTCAATCATCATCCACAATTTACATGCAAAGTTACTCTCTTCAATTGAGAACTAATTTTGCTCATTTCTTCCAATCATCCATCATTTTTCATATTTTGCACCAAGATTATGCTCAAATCTCTTTGGAGATTTGACCATTTGGAGATTTGACCATTTCATCATCAACTCACATTGCAATACAGGAATTGGGAAAGGGCCAATTGCAACACATCATTGGCACCAATTCCCCCATAAGATCATCATTTTATTGGCTTAATTAGGATTTAGTTTAGGTTTCTTATTTCATGTTATTCATTTTCCTAATTTTTGCTTTAATAAATGGATTTTGTGGGGAATCCCTCATTGTTTGCTTGCATTTAGATCTAACACTAACAATGTTTGTCGTCTTTATGCAATTGCAGGTTTAGGGGTTCACAATATTAAATTCCTTTTACCCTTTCCATGTATATTAAAATTTTTTTTTAATTCCTTTGGTCAATCTCTTGATCTCAACTGTTGATCCTTTTTCCATGAATCAATCTTGGCCATGCATTTCAATCTCCCTTGCTAAATGACTAACACTTGACCATTTTTCCATTCTAACCACTCTCAACCATATGCAACCACAATCTACCATATTCAAGCTCACACTACCATCTTGCATCCATCTTGTGACCAAATCAAGGAAAATCAAGTTGTTATGCTGTCGAAATCATCCTAGAGAACACATGTCAAGCCATTGACAAGGGAAAACAGCTCATCAAGCTCAAAAAAGGTAATATTATGGCATTTTATTTACAATTTTTAGTTTCATCTTTAGCCCAATTAGAGTGTTTTTCTTTGTTTTTTATCTTCTTTCTTGAGTTTATTTCTTGCATTCTAGATGGGGTAAAAACACTGCACACACTATGTTTATTCTTATTAGCTGTTTTTGAAAATCTAGAAGCATAATGACCAATTCCTCCACAACTAAAGAAAGTAAAAGGTAACTTACCTTCATACTTGCTAGAGCCCTTTTGTATTCTTCTCACAATGTTAGCTTCTACATCATCAAATTTATCTTCATCCAGATATTCAGCTGTTGTAGCCCTAAAATTGGTTGCTATCTGTGATCCATTTATCAAGCTAGGCTTTGTCATTTCATAAGATGTTAGAGTACCCAACAACTTATTTTTAGTATATGTATTATAATCTATATATTCCTCAATAGAAGATACCTTTTCACTATATGCATTAGGGAGAGTTCTAACAATATTCTTTACAATTTTGAATTCATCCATTGTAGTACCACGTCCTTGCATTCCACCTACCAGCTCATGCACTCTCTGTACATAGGATTTAATGTTTTCATCTTCAAACATCTACAAGAGCTTGAATTGTGATTCCAAATTATGCAACTTTCCTTATTTTACCCTTTCATCACCTTCATGCATAATTTCCAATTCGTTCTAGACCTCTTTAGTGGTCTTTAGATTTGTAACCTTAATTAAGTCAAAATGTGAAATAATATTCTTTAGAATAAACTTCGCCTTGTTGTTCGCTTCATGTGACTTGATCTCATTAGCTGTAGTTAAACCATTTGTAGGAGTGCAAGTCATTTTTTAAGCATTCTCCACATCATATCCATATTACTCCAGATATCCTTCCATCTTTATCTTCCAAAGGGCATAGTTATTCCCATCGAACCTAGGACACTCAATAGTGATCTTGATTGCCATCATGACCCTTCCTTAAGTGGTTAAGTTCTTCTCCAAGGAACCAAGATATGATACCAATTGTTGAAAAAGATAATTAAGAAGGGGGAGTGAATCAATTGTAATAAATTTTAACCCTTAAGAACTTCCACTAGAGATTAGATAAATTATCATTCATTAATCCTCTACTCTGCTAATGTGATTAATCATTAAGTGCAAAAGAAAAAACTAAAAAAAATCACACACATAATAACACCATATTTACATGGAAAACCAAATAAGGGAAAAACCATGGTGAGGGTTACCTCACAATATATAATATCAAAATTGATTACAAAGGCTCGCTACTAGAGAAATATCACTACCAAAATAGGACTCATTCTCTGGATCAGGACTCACTCTCCAACAAGGGTTAACCACCTGGAGGGCTCACTATCATAGAGTTACAAAGAATATAGAAGATATGTGTTATAGAGAGAAAATAATCTCAATACAACCAAAAATTCCCCCACAATTCACTTTGACACTTGCAGATATGCTTGAATGATAGAGTACACCATCATTTCACTTCTAAAAACTCAATAATTAGATTTCACCCTAATCTACTCAAACTTGCATCACATACACATTGTTTCATGTTTATCTTGCATTCATACCTCTTCACAAACATCTCAAAGTATATTTATACCATATTCAACTTTGAAACACATTCAAATTCCACCACATACCACTCACATTTACAAACTCCAATTAGTTTGGTGCCAAAACATTCTACAATGAAATTAGAATGAGGGCGACCAAAACACACACTTCCATAAGCTTTGAATGTAGTGTTAAACATAAATTTGGCCAAACCAGTGTAAAACACATAAACAATTAAGCACACACAACCTTAACGTGATCCAATCTTTCCAAATAAAAAAATTAACTTGAGCACAACCTCAACAACTTATTCGGATAACCGCAAGTCATTAGACTCAAACAAGAAGAAATTTGGAAGAATAAAATATCACCTAGACCTCAACCAGATACACAAAAAAACACAGTTCACAACTGGTGAACATAACTCGGACTATAGAAAAATCCAATACCCCAAAATCTGGATATAGAAGCTTCCAACAACTATGAATAATACCTTGGATCCTTACTAGCATAGCAACAAATCCCAGAGAAAAACCTAGAGAAAACACTCAACACCTGCAACCTCTCTTTATTACAATCTTCTCAATATCCTTAACATATGCAGTCGATAAACATTATCCATGACATCAATGATAAAACCTTCATACTTCCTTCATGCTTGCAACATCCTATAGTGGATTCAATTGATTGTTTGGAGGTAAATCCTTGGTTGTGACCTATGTAACCACCTCTTTGAGTATCCCCATGTGTTTGCATACATCTTGTTTAGCTTTGAGAAGAAATATTATGTGCTCGATGAGAATTTCAGATCTAAAGGTAAGTATATTGATTGAATTCTCGATATATTTTGGATCTGCATCATCCAAGATCCCCGATTCAATCATTATTTTCGTGGGAATTTTATTTATGGTTTTTAAGCCTTCTCAAGAACCCTCTATACTTTTCTTCTTATTCCCATAACTTTTGTGCATATTCCTCTATCTATTTTGAAATGGTGTGCACTTCATTATATTGCTCATATCCTTCCACTAAGAGCTCTTCAATTTTTGTTTTGAGAACATTGAACAAATTATCAAAAAATTGAGCCTTCCTTTTCATATTATTTAGTTCATCAAATTCCTTATGGCTTATTAACATGGGAACCTCTGACAATGTTGGTAACTGCAAGGTTAATTTGGTGATCCTATAGAAATCTCTTCATCTGTCCTACTTGAGCTTTCAAATAATCTTTGGAATTTTTATCTTTTACCATTCTTGACTTTTTTGAACTTTACACGATGTCGATGAGTGTCATTTGTTGATTTCTAATTTTCTTCCCCAAATTAATCGTGCTCAATTGGTAGTCAGAAGCCTGCAACTCTCTGTCATCCTTATCATCCATAGGGTTTGCAATATATGTGACCAAATCCCCATCATATATTAGCCTCATGGAGTGCATTTCTCTTGGCTTCTTTTAGGGTTTCAGCTTGTCCACTTTAATCATTTCATCCTAGCTCAAGTGTTGAGCTTCAACCCACTATCTCTTCTCTAGATTCATATTCAACCATGTTGGAGCACTTAATTTAGCTTTCATTTGTTGAGTCCTTGGGGGTGATTTCTTTGGAGGCTATGGAGGTGAAAGAGTTTTTTTGACCTCTTGTAGAAATGAAAGCTTTTGGTTCTCAAGCCTTTCTTTATCATCTTTCTCTTGCTGAAGTCTTTCTCTCTCAACCTTCTCTTTCCCTCATTTCTTATTTTCATCTTTAATTTTTATTATCTTCTTCATATCTATCTCTATTTTTTGAGCTTCCTCTCATCTATTTTCTTCTTCTCTTCCTCTTTCAATTGGTCTTCTTCTTCTTCTCTAGCCATGTCCACAACAACCTATTTTTCTACACTTTCCACAATTTATTGTTACTCATCTTTAGTCAACATGTGTTAAACTCTAATCTCCTTCCAAAGACTTCCTTCACCAAATTTTGTTTCTTCCTCCTTAGATTAATCTTAATCCGATTCTTTCTTTTCCTCCAATGAAGGAGTCTCTTCTGAATTTAAGGGGGGAGGAGACTTGGCAACTTCTATTACTGGTGCCTTTCCCCATTTAGTAGTTGTCATCTTAGTTTTTAAAGGAATAATAGAATAACCTTAATTATTTGTTACCTTAGTGGCTAGTTGTGAAGTATAAGTACCCTCTTGATTAGTCTCAATTTTTGCGTATATCATTGTAATAGGCTGAGCACCCAATCCTTATACTACTCAAGAACCAACCTCAAAAGTGAAAAGGGCCTTTTGAAAAGCCTCCACAACATTCTCAATTGATGGTGTTGATTCCTCCACCTGAGTAGTATTCTTTCCAAGTCTCCTATATTTCTTTGGTTTAGTAGCCTAGGATGATTCAACTTGTGAATCCTTTCTCTTTCTTTTGGTTCTACCTTGAGGACATTTGATGTGTAAGCCAATCCACTTCAAGATCTTATCAATAACAACATGTGAAACCTTGTTTATATAAAACTCTTCCTTCTCCATCCAATTGATGGGATCCAAAAACTCTTGTTGTAATTTCATGTACCTCATATTGAGGATCAAAGGTTATGCCATCATCCAATATCCCTTTGAGAATATCCTCCTTAATTCTTAAGTCCCTCATCTGAGGGATAGTTAACCTTTCATATCCTTTTTTCCTTACCTCAAATTGATCTTGAAGATCAGCCTAGAAGTCCTCAAGGTGATGCTCATGAAAAGGGAACAAAGATGCATATAGATCATTCATCTTCCCCTTGGGTAAAAATTCTTCCTTGCTTCATAAAACTATTGAACATCCAGAATACTGAGAGTGGAGGGTGAACAAGTATTCCATAAAACCATAATAAAATCCACTTAAACATTATCGCAATTTTGATTGAATCAACAAGATATAACATAGAAACAAGTCAATGCAACCATACACATGGACACCATGTTTTTAATGTGGAAAACCCAAAATGGGGAAAACAATAGTGAGGGTTAACTCACAATATATTATATCCAGATAAAAAATATTATGGGGATCACTGCCTAGACTCACTGTCTAAGTACAAGAGATGGCTAACCACCAAGATATAATGATAGTGGCTCACTACCAAAAGATTGAATGGATAGGATACACCTTCAATGTGCATGGTTTAGTTCCATTGAAGCTTAGAATAAGAAGTATTACCTCACATAGTATTTTCTCAACAAAATTGTATTGATCACAACTGATAAAGAATTTAGGCTTTGATCTTATCCTTTGTTCACATTCACTTCTCCTTCTCACTCTAATGTACATCTCTATTCTATCTTTCATCTTATATGTATATAAGTATATCGTATTCATCAATTAGGTCAGCCTAATTAGATGAACACAAAATAATGAAAACCTTCTTCATCAACACAATATAAGATTTAAACATTTTATTCACATAGTGCATTATATCAAGTCAGCTATCATCCATAAAACATAACTAGTCTTCATAATATATTACATTCATTGAGTCAGCCAAAAATAGAACACAATTATCCCAACCAACAAATAATTCTCAAAGAAAAAACCTTTTGGATTTTATCACATTAATTTTCCATCATAATACCAGCAAAGAGACTATCAAAAAAACCGCAACATAAGAATGTTCGCCTTAGTAGAATGCAGAGTCTCCCACATAGTATGCCACACACATAACAATAGTAGTATACATAGTTAAACTCTCTCAAAAATAACTTCTTGCTCCCAGGAAAAGACATCTCAAGATCTATGATATAGTTATTTGAATGAGTCAAGAGATTAGAGTCATATAAGATCTTGCAATGAATTATGGACTTAAATACCAACACACTGATCGATCACAAAGAGTATTACCAAAAGAGAACAACTTCTAATAAACCAAGCAGACTTCCCATATAATTATCATCATGTTGAAATCAATGAAAACATAGGAACAACCAAAAACACCATTCATACTTCATGATCATGTTGCAAATCTTCCAACAATCTCCCCCTTTGGAATTGATGGTTACATGCATGACAAAAATAGATTCGAGTATACCTCAATTGAATACTCCGACTACTAGCCCTATCAAAATTTCTTTTTACAAAAATGTTTTTTCTCTATCTTGTGTTGGATGTGTTGGGTCTCAAAAACGTTGGTTTCAATGAACCATGAGAGGCTGCCAAACTCTCACTACATTGATGGCCAACTAACAAGGCCAACCAATATGGTTAAATCTTCTACTCTTAAGGCTATGTTAAACCTAGGCGGGTGCACCTATATGAGTGATAAAAATTTTGAATTACGTTTCCTACTTGATCTAACTATCCACAAATGGAAATCTAATAGTGGAAAGGTATGATCTTGATTTGGTATAACTTGTATCCAATATCGAGGTGTGAATTAATATGTTTAATTAAGAGATGTCAAATGAAATGAATAGAACTGATGTAATCTAAATAGGGGAGACCAGTGCCTTGTTGGGTAAAACGGAGTCAAATGATAGAATTAAATGAATGGTTTCTATCTGGCAGGGATTCTAATTATTAGGCATATGATATTTAGTATATAACTTGTATCAACATGCAAGAATGTAATTATCAAACTCTTCTTAATGATCCAAATGATAGTTTCCATATTACTATGAGTGACTTGAAGGGATTAATCTTTGCTTGAAAGAACCAACCAATCACATCACACAAATACAAAAAATGTGTACTGATAAACTAAGAATATACTTGATATGTCAATTTAAATAACAAGGAAACATCAACCTTGGAGACAACTTCATAAATTTTCAATTAATTTCAAGAAATAATTGATACCAAAATAGTGCCACAACATTAAATTCCATTCATCTAATCCTTCAAAATTTATACATGCATCATAGTCTCCTTGAATATCATTCTGAAAATACATACAATGATTTTCCTATTTTTCTAAAATCTATCCTCTTCTTTTTATCCTTCAAATTTTCACAAAAACTTATACATTTCATCTCAAGGGTCATGACCCTTCAATTTTCTGATTATGGTCATTTACAATCTTCATAGTTAAATAAAATATTTAATTAATTGCCTTATCAGCAAATAAAATATTTTATACTATAATCGGTCTTTTAATTTTACTTTATACCTTTCTGCCCTTTATTTTACTTTTATCCGCTCCTTATAATTTACTTAAAATACTACTGCGAGCTTTCCCTTGTATTTACCGCTCTACCATGGGCTTTGACTTTTCTCTCATGGTATGGCGGTGCCCAGCCCCGCACTGACCATCATAGTCTCCGTCGTTGCTTATCGCGCTACCGCGCGCTTTGAATTTTCTCCCGTGGTATGGCGGTGCCCGACCCCACACTGACCATCGTAGTCTCCGACGTCGCTTACCGCGCTACCACGGACTTTGAATTTTCTCCCATAGTATAGTGGTAACCGGTAGTCGCTTCCCTCCTTGCGTACTACTCTACCGCGATCTTCGTATTAACTATGTGTGGTATAGTAGTAACCGCTAACCGCTTACCATGTCATCGTTGCTGACTGTTTTGCTAACCGCTACATGTTCACTATGGCCACTGCGGTTTGTGGTTTGACTGCACACAGTGGCATGATAGACATTTTCTGCAGACACCTTAGCCACTCCCACTAACTGCTTTCCTTTGATGACTGTTTACCATAGTCACCGCGGTCTCAGAATTGACCGTCGGTGGTACTATGGTGACAGTCTATAACCGCCACCACTATACCACGAGCCCCTTTGTGGGAGGTTGTGGTACAATGGTAAAGACTTATATAGTTAAAATTAAAGGGGCGGTAAGGGTTATAAGTTATTTTTGGCCCTTTTAAATGGTGGTAAAGCTAAATTTTCCATGAGAAGGTAATGAAATATAAGAAAGTAGATGGGGAAAAAGCATAAAAGGCAGTTAATGAATTTTATGGGAAAGATAATGAAAATGTAAGGCATGAGTAAATCAAATATCTTAAGGTTTTGATGAATTTTAATGGAAAATAATAGGAAAATCCTAGGAATTCTTGTGGAAAATTTTAGTTCTAAGAGTGGCTCCATCTGGGGGTGAATGATTGTGAGATCATTGCAAGGATCCAGATCTCTTGGAGAGTAGACCAAACATTATGATGAGAGAAAGTGGAGATTACAAATGATCCTAAACTACTGCACATGGAAAAAAGATTAAATAAGGATTTCTAGGATTATCCATGTACGAGCAATCTCTTGTATCCTTTACTTCCTATACTACTGTGCATGGAAAATTTTATGAGAAAATTTTCTTCAAAAGTTGTCCATGCACTGGCAACCCTTGATCTTCTGTGACTTTTAAGAGAATTTTTTTTTTTGAAATTGCCCATGTACAGGCAACTCCTATTCTTCACCATTCATATTTTGTAAATAGTATGAATCCTATCCTTGCTTTCCAATAATAAAAAAAGGTCCTAACCACAATACCTCAAATTTTCCATGTTTTCCCTTCTCTTGGCATCTAGTGTTCCACATCAATACTAGATCATCTTTTCCAAATTTTCTATTTTTTGCTTTTTTTTCAAACAAGTATTTCATTTGTTCTTGCAATTTCATGTTCTAGTTTTGATTTGTTCTCCTTATTTCATCAAGTTTTGCAAGCTAGTCCATTCTCTCCTCCATTGGTTTAGGAATATCTATATCTTCTTGAAGGATAAATTTGTAAACTGGCAATAGATTTTGCAAAGGCATCCTAGCTTGTGTTCCATAGACTAACTCATATGGGGATTTCCCAATTTCCCTTTTAATAGTAATTCTATCTGCCCATACAACCAATCTTAATTTTGAATCCCAAGATTTTTTGTTCTTATCGAGCATCCTTTTTATGATTTTTAAAAAACTCTTGTTGCTAGATTATGCCTGACCATTAGCTTGTGGATAATATGGGGCATAATAAGAAACATTGATACCATATGTCTTACAAAACTCTTTGAACTCATCAGACCTGAAACACATGCCATTATCTATAATCACTCTCAATGGTGTATCGAATCTAGTAATAATGTTATCCATTAGAAAGTTGATCACAACTTTACTTGTTGCTTGCTTGGTTGGGATTGCCACTACCCATTTGGTGAAGTAATCAATGGCCACTAGTATCCACCTATGTCCCCCACTCAACTTCTCTTGAATTTATCCAATGAAATCAATTCCCCATTGGTGAAAAGGGGCTTCAACCTACATAGGTATGAGTGGTAGAGCTCCCTCATACTTCATTTTCCTTGAGAACTTTTGGCATGCCTCACACTTCCTTACATATTTAAATGAATCATTAAAAACTTTTGGCCAGTAATAACCCACCCTAAGGATTTTATGTGCAGTTGTCTTTGTTGAATAATGTCCTCCACAGACTCCTTCATGCATTTCTTTTAGAACATGATCATCCTATGATTCATCCAAACATAATAGCAACATTCCATCTCTATTTTTCCAGAATAGATCTCCTTCTATAAATACATATTTAGAAGCCTGAAGTTTTAAAGTTCTTTTTTGGTTATCACTTAGTCCCTCTGGGAATTTTGTGTTCCTAAGGTAATGCATGATGTCTATGTACCAAGGTCTATGCTCAATGCTTGCAATTGCATTTTCTTCTCCTTGCACATTGCAGATTTGATTTGCCTCAATGTTTGTTTCTGCCATCAATTTGGCCAATCGCCCCTTACCAATTTAGTAATCTATATTTCCATATCAAATTCCTGAATTTTGTTAATCCACTTACATCTTTTCCCTATCACTTTTGATTGTGTCAAGATGTCTTTGACTACTATATGAGGAACATATGCAATTACGTTGGCTCCAACAAGATATGGCCTGAAAGCTTTTCTGGCCTTTACTAGTGCAAAGGCTTGTTTTTCCATTATGTCATACTTCAATTCTAATCACTGTAAATATTTACTAAAGAAAGATATAGGTTGCTCATGATCATCCTCATTTTTTTGTAACATGATAGCAGCTATTGTATGCAGGGAAGCAAATGAAAATATTTGAAAAGTCTTTGTGAAATTAGAAGTCTTGAGGATAGGGGCTTCCTTAATGGATTTTTTAATGGATACAAAGGCTTCTAATGCTTCTAGGGTCCATTCAATCTTTTGTCCTTTCTTTAACATTTTTTATATGGGTTTGACAATCTTAAAGTTGGATACAAATCTCCTAACAAAATTAATCTGCTAAGTCCATAGCCCTTTGAAAGGTTTCTCCCGCATTAGTGAGACCAAAAGGCATTCTCACTTACACATATGTCCACCATGGGGTTGTGAAAGTTGTTTTGTACTGCTCACTTTCTTTGAATTTAACCTGGTTGTAAGCAAAAAAACCATCCATCATAGACAACAACTCACACCCTGTTACCAATATGGCTTCCATGTTAGGTAGTGGGTAGTTATCTTTAAGAGATGCTACATTCAAATTTCTGAAATCTACACACAACCTTATATCTCCATTTTCTTTCTAACAGGAACAAGGTTTGACACCCATGTTGAGTGCCTCACAGGTTTGATAATACCTCCATCTCTAAGCTTGATCAATTCTTCCTGCATTTTTGGTTCCAGAGTGGGGTTAATGGGAATTTGTTTCTATCTAAATGGGTTTGCATCTACTTTCAATGGAATTTCATTCTGAAATAAATCATCTCTATATGCCTTGAGGCCTTCATAAGACCATGCGAACACATGTTTATACTTTCTTAACAATGAAATCAGCATTCTTCAGATAGTAGGGCTTATCTTTTTTCCAATATATACCTTCCTTGGTGATAGTTTGGTCCCCAAGTTTACTTCTTCAATATATTCCCTTTTTGCTGGTGTTTGTTTCATAAGGGACCATTTGCTTCCATCGTATACTCTTTCCAAAGCTACCAACCCCTTGGGGAGTTTACTAGTCTTAAGTTGCAAGAATTTCTTTCCAAACACTGTCTCTTCTCCATTTATTTCTTCCACAAAGGCATTGAAATCAATTTGTTGAGCCTCATACTGGTCTATACATTGAAGGAACTTCAAAAGGTCAGTGTCATCACTAAAAACCTGCCAACTATATACATTGTCAGGTACTATAGGTCTTGTTTTGAATTCCACTTGGGAAACTCCTGCTAATGTAATATCATCTTGTTTTAATGCTACATTTTCCAAGAAATCTGCCATTATGTTTTTTGATCTATCCACCCAATCAATGGAAAAAGCATCAAATAGTTCAATTGTATCCCATATCGCATTTTTGTATTGTTTTAGTCTTTTATTTTTTGCTATATATTTTGATCTAATCTGAGATACAACTAGTTCTGAATCTCCAAAAACTGTCAATACTTTGATCTTGTGTTTTACTGCTAAATTCAATCCAGTCAATAAAGCCTCATATTCCGCTACATTGTGTGTACATTAAAATTCTAACATAAATGAATATTTATAAGTTGAACCATCAGGAGATATAAAAACTATACTAGCTCCATTTCCGTCTTGGTTGCAAGCTCCATCAAAGTACATTTTCCATATTCCTTGTTGATTTTCAGAAATATTTTGATCAATTGGATGTTTGCTTTCCAACTCAGGTTGAGATGGTTCCACTCTAAAACTTCCCAAATCAACATCATAGAAACAATTCAGTGGCTCTTGAGGAGCATTTTCAACAATTTGATTCACTCTAGGTTCTCTATACAATTTCGCCTCTTCACCATTCATTAGTATGGTGGCATATGATAAGTCAAACTGTACATTGCCTCCTATTGTAGCAGTCCACTGTCTTGATAGAAGCATCTCGAATTGGGGTGGTGAGTCAATTAAAATTATGTCAATAGTGTAAGAGGCTTGTGGGTAAGTTTCTAACCTTACTTTCACATTTTTCATGATTCCCACAACCGGGACTGGCCTGCTATCCATAGCATAACATTTACCTCCCTCCACATCTACCCGTAAACCAAGTTGCTTCATTACCACTACTGGCATGATATTCATAGAAGCACCTGAGTCTATCATGCAATTTCTTACTAGTTTTCCGCTTATGAGTAAATTGGTGAAAAATGGGTCAATTTGTGGTGTGTTCATCAGGCCAGCTTCTGGGATTTTTACCTCCTTTTTTTTATTATTTATCTCTAAGACCTCTTTGTTCCCAGGGCTTTGATTTCCATTAGATATTATTTTTATGGTACTTTCCCTATATTCTTTGATTTTAATCATTTCAATTAAGGGCATAGAAATTTTGAATTGAGAGAGAGCTTGTATAAAATCAAAATATGTACCTTTGGCTTTGATTTCCCTTTTAGATCCAGTGCATTCTCCTTTGTTTTCTTCTTTCTCCAGTTTTGATGTTTGATCTAGATTTCATTTTTCAATGGGAGGTTTCTTGCTTTCCTCCTTAGGGGATCCTTTTTGTTCTCTACTGTCTGATTGTTTATTATCAGTCCCTTTTGATGTCTCATCTGATGCCTTTTTATTTTTTATGAATATCCCCCTTGGGACACCTTCATCTTTATTTATTGTTTTGTTTCTCAAACAATATTTGCTTCTAGCATCCTCCACTGCTGCAATTGTCAATCTTTTAATCTCCTCTTCACTAGGTCTTCTTGTATTACATCTGTTAGTCTGGCTTGATGCAACAGGGGGGTCTTGATCGCTTTCATTTTCCTCATGGTTAGAGAAAAATGTTGCTCTGCCATGTGACCATTGTATTTTTGGTGGTCCACATTGTATTCATATCCTTCCTCTTCTGAAGATGCGTATTCCTGATCCAAAGGGTTAAGAATGTGGGATGTTAAATATACATTCTGGTCTTCACCACCATCATTTTATGGTATATCTTCTTCTAGTATTGACTAAGTTGTTTCATAATGTTTAGGGGAATGTGGTGCACAATAGACTGAACACCAAGGACTTTTATCTACCATGTATGCCCCTTTTATTTTTAATGGATCGGGTGTCTCTTTATTTCTAGGTCTCTCATTTACCGGTTTCCCATCTTTCCAATTGGTATTATAAGGCATGTCATGCAACCTTGATCTTTCATTTCTATACGTTTTCTCTTGTCTATTTGGGGGAACATATTAAGGAATCCTAGGGTTTTCACTCTTAGAAGACATCCCTGCAGCTTTTCTATTATTTTTAGTAGTCAAGGCTATCTTTTGGGCCTCAGCCAGATTCCTAGGATCTCTATTTCTTAATTCATATATTGTCTTAGGATCAAAGGCTTTCAAATAGACACTCAATGCAGCAAGATCAGTCAACTTGGATGCCTAAGGTATTTTATTGTGTAATTTAACAAACCTCTGGTTAAAATCAAAGGCTGACTCATTTTGATATTTTTGGATAGTCATTAACTCATGTAAGGAAAAGTCTGATGCACACTGATTTCCATATTGCTGAAGAAACAGATCATGAAATACTTGAATGGAATAAACGAATGTTGTTGGTAGACTATTAAACTAGTCCTTGGCATCCTCAATCAATGACATCATAAATAATCTCATTTGTACATCCTCATACTGCATGTCCAAGTCCTGAATGACTGCTTTAAAATTTCTTAGATGTTCCCCAGTTGTAACTGCATTACTTCCTATGAATTTAGGGACTAATTTCCTCCAATTGTTGTCTAGGGGGTAAGGGAAAATCTGAAATCCAACAAGATCCAATTTTTTAATCATGGTTGTGCATGGTGGGGGGGGATTTTGAAAATGATGGTGTTGGTAAGGTGGGTTGTTGTTTGCCATGTATTGTGGGCCTTGTGGGGGTGCATATTGTTGATGAGGAGGTGGTTGAATATTTCGGTGTTGTGGTGGAGCATTAGTGTTTCTATATTGATTTCTAGGCTGATTTTGGTGGGCTAGAGAGGAACTCGATGGCTTCATATTGTTTCTTTTATGGGGGGTGTGTATTTGGGTGATTTAGTCACTGATGTTTTAACTCAAGCTTCATGTAACTTCATCTTTCTCAACTCTTCTATTGCTTGAAGTTGTTGCTCATACTCTACCCTTACTCTTTTGCATTTTTCCCCATTTTTTCCAACCGTGTATCTTCTTCATCTTGTGCCATGAATTCATGATTTTCTTCAAATGTCTGATCATACTCAAGACCTCCTTCATAGAGTGTTGTTCTCTGCTCAAATTCAAACTCTTTTCTTTTTCTAGCTTCAAACTCAGCCATATGCTCATCAACTTTCTCAAGGTTTACCCCGTGGGAATGATTTGTCCTCTCATTAGGAGTATGGATTTCTTTAGATGGGCTCTCTTGGTTTGCAAGTGTATCATATGAATTGTGTGTTTCCAGTAACAACATTGATGCTTTGTTTTTTGTTGTTGTGTCCAATTCGTCAAACACTTTCTTGCTCTGATTATTTTTGTGATTTGACTTTCCTTTATTATCAGGACCGTCCCCCTCCTTGTGCAAATATATCCTTGCTTGCATGTTATGAGAAACTATGATGGTCTGAACTATATGTTGATTTCTTTCTGACTTGTATCTTATTGTATCAGTTTCAATGTTTTTATTCATTCAGAGTTGCCACCCACTTTTTCTAAAAGTGAGAAAATATTTTGTGGTTATCTTACCTAGCGAAGTCGATTTATTTCAAATTTTAATTATGGTTTTCTATAATGACTTTATATGGAAAGGTTGTCTACTACCAGACAATTCTTCTAGTTTTTTCCCTAGCGGAGTCACCAATTTTTTGGTTCTCAAAAACACTGGTTGAATGAACCACGAGAGGTTGCCAAACTCTCACTACATTGATGGCGAACTAACAAGGCCAACCAATATGGTTAAATATTCTACTCTTAAGGCTCTATTAAAACTAGGAAGGTGCACCTATATGAGTGATACAGATTTTGAATTACATTTCCTACTTGATCTAACTATCCACAAATGGAAATCTAACAATGGAAAGGTATGATCCTAATTTGGTATAACTTGTATATGCAATATCAAGGTGTGAATTAATATGTTTAATTAAGAGATGTCAAATGAAATGAATAGAACTGATGTAATCTAAATAGGGGAGACGAGTGCCTTGTTGGGTAAAATGGAGTCAAATGATAGCTTTAAATGAATGGTTTCTATCTGTTACAAATTCTAATTATTAGGCATATGATATTTAGTCTATAACTTGTATAAACATGTAGGAATGTAATCATCAAACTCTTCTTAATGATCCAAATGATTATCTCAATATTACTGTGAATGACTTGAAGGGATTAATTTTTGCGTGAAAAAACCAACCAATCACATCACACAAATACAACAAATGTGTACTGATAAAATGAGAATATAATTGATATGTCAATTTAAATAACAAAGAAACATCAACCTTGGAGACAACTTGATAATATTTCAATTAATTTCAACAAATAATTGATACCAGAATAGTGCCACAACATTAAATTCCATTCATCTAATCCTTCAAAGTTTATACATGCATCATAGTCTCCTTGAATATCATTATGAAAATACTTACAGTGATTTTCTTATTTTTCTAAAATCTATCCTCTTCTTTTTATCCTTCAAATTTTTACAAATACTTATACATTTCATCTCAAGGGTCATGACCCTTCAATTTTCTGGTTATGGCCATTTACAATCTTCATAGTTAAATAAAATATTTAACTAATTGCCTTATCAGCAAATAAAATATTTTATACTATAATCGGTCTTTTAATTTTCCTTTATACCTTTCTGTCCTTTATTTTACTTTTATCCGCTTCTTATAATTTACTTAAAATACTACTATGAGTTTTCCTTTGTATTTACCACTCTACCATGGGCTTTGACTTTTCTCCCGAGGTATGGCAGTGCTTGGCCCCACAATAACCATCGCAGTCTCCATCGTCGCTTACCGCGCTACCACGGGCTTTGACTTTTCTCCCACGGTATGGCGGTGCCCGACCCCACACTGAACGTCACAGTCTCCATCGTCACTTACCATGCTACTGCGGGCTTTGACTTTTCTCCCGCAGTATAGTGGTAACCGTTAGTTGCTTCGCTCCTTGCCTACTGCTCTACCACGGTCTTCGTATTAACTATGTGTGGTATAGCGATAACCACTAACCGCTTACCACATCGTCACTACTGACTATTTCACTAACCACTACCTATTTACCATGGCCACCACAATCTGTGGTTTGACCGCGCATGGTGGCATGGTAGACATTTTCTACAGACTCCTTAGCCACTCCTACTGACTGCTTGCCTTCGATGACCATTTACCATAGTCACCGTAGTGTTAGACTTGACCGTCGATGGTACTACGGTGACAATCCATAACCACCACCGTTATACCACAAGCCCCTTTGTTGGAGGCTGCGGTAAAGTGGTAAAGGCTTATATAGTAAAAATTAAAGGGGCGGAAGGGTTATAAGTTATTTTTAGCCCTTTTAAATGGTGGTAAAGCTAAATTTTCCATGAGAAGGTAATGAAATATAAGAAAATAGATGGGGGCAAAGCGTAGAAGGCAATTAATGACTTTTATGGGAAAGATAATGAAAATGTAAGGCATGAGTAAATAAAATATCTTAAGGTTTTGATGGATTTTCATGAAAAATAATAGGAAAATCCTAGGAATTATTGTGGAAAATTTCAGTTCTAACAGGATGTTGTGGTTGTGTTGCTGATAAATGGTTGTCATTGATGTCAACACTATTTGCATTGGTGATTGTGAAGGTTTTATATGTCGTAGATATTGAGAAAATTGTAATAAATATATTGTAGGCAAACAGTGAAGCTGAGAAGGTCAGAGTGGTGGAAATTTGATGATCAAGTGGTGTGCACTAAAGGGTTTGTTGCTAAGTCTATCTAGTGTGTTTAAAAAAAAAATTAGTGGTACACATCAAGATTTGAGAAAGTTATGAAGTTCTATGTTCCTACAATCATTTTGTTACTATAGTAGGTGTTCTTAGAAGAAGAGGGTGAAATTATAGAAATTTCAATTGGTGCACATGTCCCTATGATATTCATGGATGTGTATAGATCATGCTCTATCAATTTTGTACACCTGCATTGATTAGAGTGTTCGTGATCAAATATTTTTTTGATGTGTGCTTGATTTTTCATGGTCTCGACCGACATGATGGTGGTAGCGTGTTATGGATCCATGAGGATTAATATTTTATTGTTTGGCATGTTTGAAGTTGTTTATTTGAGTCCTCACTATGTTGTAACTGACTTGTGTTGGTGTGCATTAAGATCTATTTATGTATTAAGGCTGATAGTTGTAATTTATTCTTTATTTGTGGTTGACAGAGTAGTTGATGTAAATCCATGTAGTAGATATATAAGAGCAGTTTTTTTCCTTATTTTGGGGTATACTCGGTGTGTGTATGTGAAGTACAAGCTCAAATAAAGGTCAAATCATTTAGGAGTAGAGAAAAGTGTGAAGAAGGTTGAGCGAAGTGTATTTTTTCCTAACCGAAACTGTAATTAGGGTTGTGAAGAAGCTAATTTCTCATTTCATGTTCATTAGATGGATTTAATCTTATTATTGTATGTAAGGAAGTGAGCCTTCCTCCAATAAGTGTGCTCTAGGCAATGTGCTTGAATGCAAGTGCATTCCTTATTCATTCTTCATTATACTTCTAACAGGGTATAATCTTGTGGACTAACATCCACCATGGTTTTTTCCCTAATAGGGTTTCCACCTATAAAATCTTGGTGTTCATGTGTCTCTCATATGCTATTGATTTATGCTTGCACTATTAATTATTAGATTTGAGATTAAAGGTTGATTAATGCTTAATAAGTTTGATTTTGGTTACAACTGATTCACCCCCCTCTCACTTGTCTATCCTTGTTTTGCCAACAACTGGTATCAAAGCAGGTTCCTCTGAAGAAGCCTAACAACTTGAGGTGATCTAAGATGGCATAATACAAGAAGGATAGTCCTATATTCAATGGTAAAAACTACTCTTTATGGAAATTCAAAATGGAGTTTTATTTGAAGTGCATTGGTGAACCTTTTTGGAAGATCACAAAGAGTGCATATATTATTCCTCGGAATGGTCACTCCTCTAAAGATGAGATCAAGAAAGCAGAAGTTAATACCAGGGCTATTGAAGCATTGTTGAGTGCTTTGATAGATGCAGAGATGAAAAATGTGATAGGATTGAAGACTACACATGAGATCTGGAAAAAGTTAGAGACATTGTACGAAGATGCATTGGTGAAAAGTGCTAAGATACAAAGTTTAAAAGGTAAGTGGGAAGACATGAAGATGGGTGAAGATGAGAACATCCTCTCTTTATCTCAAAATATAAATGAGCCGGTGATGAGAATTAGATTTGTCAGTGGAACCTTGGATGAAGAAGAAATTGTGGCTAAGAGACTTATATCTTGGCCTCCCTCCTACAAAACAAGAGTTCATGCTATTGATGAACTCAGGATAGTGGAAAACGTGAAAAGAGACATGTTGATTGGAAAAATTGCTACCTTTGAGTTAATTGAATTTGGTGAATCTACTCCTAAGACCAATTCTTCATTCAAAGATACTATATCCAGAAAAATCCAACAAAAATACAATTTGTGAGAGAGCTCCAAAAGGAAATTCAAATATGAAGATGAGATGAAACGGATTGAAGATGAAGAAAAAGAATTAGAAGAAATGGAAGCATTGATTATGAAAAGAGAAGTTAGAGGTCATGGTAAGTACAAAGGAAATTTACCTATAAAATTTTTTTCTTGTACTAAGATAGATCATTTTGCATCAAGATGTCCTAAAAGAGTTTCTAAATACAAAAGTGGGAAGACTAGATTTCAAAAGAAATGTTACTATGTTGAAGAAGGTGTTATTGATGATCAGTCTGATAAAGAAAATGGAAATAAATATGAATGGGTATTCATTTCTATCAAAGAGAATGGTTAAGTGTCCACTAAATCTACTAGTAATGTGAATGTTGAGAAATCTCTTGCAGAAAAAATTTAAGAAAAGGATAAGTGGGTAATTGGCAGCGGATGCTCACATCCTATGACTAGTGACAAAAGCAATTTTGTAAGCTTGAAAAACTATGATGGTGGTGTTGTAAGATTTGGAGACGCTTCTGGTGTGATCTATGGCAAAGACACTATTTCTTTTGGTGGTAAGCACAATACTGATGATGTTCTTTATGTAGATGGCTTAAAGCATAACTTGTTGAGTGTTGGACAGATGGTAGAAAAGGGTTACAATCTTTAGTTCAAGGATGGTAATTGCAGAATAAGGGGAAGTTCTAGAAATACGATTTCTTCAAGGGAAGTTTAAGGATGGTAATATCTTTCACTTGAGTGTTGCTATTGAAAGTTGTTTAATTTCTCAAATTGATGTAAGCTAGTTATGGCATAAGAGGTTGTGTCATGTGAACTTTGATAAAATTTTCAAGATAAGCTCCACTCAAGTAGTTAGAGATCTTCCTAAGTTAGTGAAGCCTACTAACACTATGTACAAGGAATGTCAGATGGGAAACCAGACTAGAAATTCCTTCTAGAGAAAATAGTATAACTCTAGTGGAGTAATGGACTTGATACATACTGATCTATGTGATCCATCTACAATCAGAAGACTACAAGGAGAAAGGTACTTTATGTTTCTTATTGATGATTATTCTAGAATGATATGGGTTGTATTCTTAAGAGAAAAACATGAAGCATTAGAAAAGTTCAAAAGTTTCAAAGGAATGGTAGAAAATGAGACAGGTCAAAAGATCAAATGCCTAAGGTCAGACAGAGGTGGTGAATTCACTTCATGGGAATTCAATCATTTCTCTAAAGAGCATGGAATCCAAAGACAACTATCTGCTCCCCAGACCCCTCAACAACATGGAGTTGTTGAAAGAAAGAATAAAACCATTCTAGACACTGCTAGAACCATGATGTTGGAAGCAAATGTTCCTCATTTCTAATGGAGAGAAGTTGTAAGTACTGTTGTGTATACCATTAACCGGGTGAATGTCAATAGTAATTATGGTAAGACCCCTTTTGAGCTATGGTTTGGTTATAAGCCTACTGTCAAATATTTCAAAAATTCTGGAAGCAAATGCTACATCAAGAGAGATGATAATATAGGAGAGTTTGATGCTAGAAGTGATGAAGGAATATTTTTATGTTACTCTACTAAGAGAAAAGCCTATCGGTGCTTTAATAAAAGGTTTAAGAAAATGGTACAAAGTGAAAATGTCAAAGTTGATGAAGATATTGTTAGACCATCCAGATGATCAAAATGATAGTACTAACAATGGAAATAATGTTCAAACATAGGATCAACTTCAAATTGTTCCGATGAACCAAGGGAATCAAAAGCATAAACTAGCAGAAGTCCAAAAGGAAGAACACAAGAACAAGAAGTTAGATAAAATCCTAAAACTCCCAAGTATGTAAGGTGAAATCATTCTGACAGTCAGATCATAGGAGATAAAAGAAAATTTGTGCAGAACAGAAGAAGAATTTTAGAAGAGTATTGCCTAATTTCCAAAACTAAGCCTAGCAATATTAATGAAGCATGCAAAGATGAATATTGGATGGAAGCCATGAAATAATAACTAATCCAGATAGAGAAAAATGATAGATGGGAACTTGTTCCTAGACCTCAGAACAAAAATGTGATTGGAACCAAATGGGTGTTTCAGAATAAGCTAAATGAACAAGGTGAAGTGGTCAGAAACAAAGCAAGACTGGTTTGCAAAGGGTACTCATAGATGGAAGGTATTTATTTTGAAGAAAAAATTTCTCATGTTGCTATAATTGAAGCTTTACGATTATTTCTTGCTTATGCTACTTTCAAAAATTACAAAGTTTATTAGATGGATGTAAATTCAACATTTCTAAATGGTGAGCTAGAAGAAGAAGTCTATGTTCAACAACTGGATGGATTTCAACTGACTGACAAAGAAACATGGTATGATGATTGGAGAAAGCTCTATATGGATTTAAGAAAGCTCCTAGAGATTGGTATGCTAGATTGGATAAATACTTGTTGAAACTTGAATTCAATAAAGGTACTTTCGACAACAATCTGTATTTCAAGTTGGATCAGAATAAAGAATTGATCATTGAATTCTTTGTTGATGAAATTATTTTTCAAGGTGATGATGATTTGTTTATGAAGTTTGCTGATGAAATGAAAAGTGAATTTGAAATGTCAATGATAGGAGAGCTGAAATTATTTTTAGAACTACAAATCAGGCAATTAGATGATAGAATTTTTGTATCTCAGTCTAAATATGTAAAAGAATTACTGAAAAAGTTTGGCATGGAGGACTTAAAGCTAGCTAGTACACCTATGGTAACTAGATGCAAACTTACATAGAATGATGATTCTGCTAAAGAAAATCAAACAAGATATAGGTCAATGATTGGTGGATTACTCTATTTGATTCAGACCAGGCTAGATATAATGAATGTTGTATGCATGGTTGCTAGATATCAAGTTGATCCCAATGAGTCTCATGTGAATACTATGAAAAAAATCTTCAGATACCTGAAAGGGATAGTTGATCTTGGTCTTTGGTATCATATGGATGATTATCTTATCCTGAGAAATTTCACTGATGTTGATTGGGAAGGAGATGTGGATGATAGGAAGAGTACCAATGGTGGTTCATTCTTCTTAGGGAAGAAGTTGGTATCTTGGCTAAGAAAAAAATAGAATTTTGTTTCATTATCTACTGCTAAGGTTTAATCTATTGTTGTTCCAAATATTTGTACTCAAGTATTGTGGATGAAGCAAATGTTGTGAGATGATAGAATTGAGTATGAAGAACCCATTTCCATATTCTATGACAATTCAAGTGCCATAAACATTTCTAAAAATCCAATGATCCATTCAAAGACAAAATGTATATCCATAAAATATCACTTCTTAAGAGATAAAGTAAGTGACAAAGAAGTTAGACTAGAGTATATACCTACCAAGGAGAAAATTGCAGACATCTTTACCTAAGCCATTGCCTAAGGATACGTTTGATTATCTCAAAAGTAAGTTAGGGGTGATTTCACCTCCTGATCAAAACTAAGTGATGCAGGTCTTTGTATCAGTCTATGAATTCATAGACATATCCTATTTTGCATTCATGTTGTGGTGGCTTCTACTCAGGGGGAGTAGTCAAATGTGCTAAATATGAGGATTAGAGCATGTGTACCTTTTCCATTGATGTCAAAAGAGGAGAGAAGAAATGTGAAAAACATGGGAGAAGAATAAAGTGAAAGGAGAAAATAGGAAATGAGTGCATAGTCTAAGGGGGAGATTGATGGAAGAGTTAGTTGGGTTGATGGTATTTTTCACATCATGTGTTGCCATCAATGCCAAAGGGGGATATTTTTGGATGTTGTGGTTGTCATTGATATCAACACTATTAGCATTGGTAATTTTGAAGGTTGTATATGTTGAGGATATTGAGAAAATTGTAATAAATATATTGCAAGTAGCTAGTGAAGCTGAGAAGGTCAGAGTGGTGGAAAGTTGATGATTAGGTGGTGTGCATTAAAGGGTTTTTTGTTGATTCTATCTAGTGTATTGTGTGAAATTTTTAGTGGTACGCATCAAGATTTGAGAAAGTTATGAATTTCTATGTTCCTAGAGTCATTATGTTACTGTAGGAGGTGTTCTTGAAAGAATAGGATGAAATTCTAGCAATTTTAGTTTTTGTGCATGTCCCTGTGATATTCATGGATGAGTCTAGATTGTGCTCTATCATCTTTGTACATCTACATTGATTGGAATGTTCATGATCAGATATTTTTCTGATGTGTGCTCAAATTTTCATGTTCTTTGCCAACATGATGGTGGTAGCAAGATGCGGATCCATGAGGATTAATCTTTTATTTTTTGGAATGTTTGAAGGTGTTTATTTGATACCTCACTATGTTGTAACCAACATTTGTTGGTGTGCATTAAGATTTATTTATGTATTAAGGCTAACAGTTGTAATTTATTCTTTATTTGTGGTCGACAGAGTAGCTCATGTAGATCTATGTAGTGGATATATAAGAGTGGTTTTTTTCTTCATTTTGGTGTATGCTCGGTGTGTGTATGTGAATTAAATGTACAAATAAAGGTCAAATCATTTAGGAGTAGATTAGAGTGTGAAAGAGATTGAGTAGAGTGTGAAGGTTGAGAGAAGTGTAATCAGACTTGTGAAGAAGCTAATTTATTAGTTCTTGCTCATTAGATGGATTTAATCTGATTATTGTATGTAAGGCAATGAGCCTTCCTCTGATTAGTGTTCTCTAGGAAGTGTACCTGAATGCAAGTGCATTCCTTATTCATTCTTCATTATACTTATAACAAGGTATAATCTTGTGGACTAACATCCACCGTGGTTTTTTCCCTAACAAGCTTTCCACATATAAAATCTTGGTGTTCATGTGTCTCTGATGTGCTATTGATTTATGCGTGCACTATCAATTATTGGATCTAAGATTAAAGGTTGATTAATGCTGAATAAGTTTTATTTTGGTTACAACTAATTCACCCCCCCTCTCAATTATTTATCCTTGTTTTTCCAACATCTTTTTGGCAAGAGACACTACAAATATATTTCAGTGTTTTCATTGATGGCAACTCCAGTCAGTGATTGGATCCGTGCATCATCCTTCGATCACACTGGTAGTCATATTGCAAACAGTTAAAGAAGAATATAGCATTTGATAGTTTTGTGTTCATCTATTCACATGAAGATTTTTTGTTAATATTTTGTGTTGTGTATCTCAAGGAAGGTTGATCGATGTAATATTTTTGTTATACATGAATCTCAATGCCTCGTATTGATCCATGTGTGAGTTAGAAGATCTGGTTGGCTAATTCTCTGCTTTATCAATATTGGAGCCAACTTTGTGAATGTATCATGTCGTAGATGTTTGGGAAGTAATTGTTCAAGTATGTTTGTGTTTGAGCATCTTTCTTTGGGTCCTAGCTAAGTTGTGGCCGATTGTTGTGGATGTTCATTATACTTTGCTCATGATTTGAGCCGACAACTGTAAATATTGTTGTTTTCTATTAATGCTGACATATGGGTGATTAATTTTGAGTTGCATATATATATAAGATTGTTCACATCATTTTGAGAAGTGTATGAAGTATGTTGATGAAAATTGTGAATAAGGGCAAAGAAGAAGAGCAATAATGCATAGTTAGCCTTGTGCATAAAGGATTTGTGTTGCAAGTCTAAGCAGAACAAAGAAAAAATTGCAGAATTAGTCTAAAGTATAGAAGATCGAGTATTGAGCCTAACCAAAACTATAATCAAGCATATGTAGATGATATTTTCTCAGTTAAAATTCTTAGATGGTTTTAATCTGATTTTCTTTGTAAGATAGTGAGTCTTCTTTGAGTAGTGAGCTCTAGGCAGTGCACTTGAATGCAAGTGCATTCCACATATTGTATACTTCATTTGAGTATGCTCAAATCATATTTTGGATTGGTCATCCACTGTCGTTTTTCCCCTAAAAGGATTTCCACGTAAAAATTTGTGTGTTATGGTGTTGTGATTATTTTCTTCATATTCATGCGTTTTTGTTGAATATTACAAGTGCTTTGAAGATAAAGGTTAATAAAGTTAATTTTTGCACAACACTAATTCATCCCCCATCTCAGTGTAGCTTGTTTCCAACAATTGGTATTAGATCTAGTTCCTTAGAAGATTAAGTCTAACAACTTGGGGAGATCTTGGAATTTTTTTCAATAGAATCAAGCAGTCTTCAATAACAACTTTTGGTGGCCCTAGATGATCTTGATTAGTCAAAGTCTGAATTTTAGAAATTGCGAGAAAACCTCATGGATGCTAATAAAATAATTGAGTCTTTGAAAGAAAAATCAATAATTCCAGAGAGAAGAGAAAGGAACCTTGTGATCAGATTAAGCAAAATAATAGTAAGAGAATTGAAGATGAACAACTCAATCAAGCCCTGAAGGAAATTATAGAAGAATGTGAAAAGCTTACCAGAGATAATGTTTTCCTAATGAATGAGGTGGAATCCATCATGATGAGGGTGACCAAAGAGCTTGAAGACACAAATAAGAATGGAGATAACCTATCATATTCCTTGAAAGAAAAATATGAAGTATGTCGTCGATTGGACAATGAATTGAAACAATCTAAAAATAATGAGGAATTACTTGAAAAATATATTGATGATCTTAGAGATGAACTTGCTACTGCAAATGAGTACAAAAAAAAGCTCAAAGTTATATGAGCCAAGCTTGATGAACTAATTAGCAGTTAGAGGACAAATGGTGACAAGCGAGGTCTTGGTTATGAAGAAGGAGAAAGGTCTAGATCAGGACAAAGGAGATTCAATCAAGAAAATAAAATGAAAAAATTTGGAAGGTATCCAGTAAGGAAACCTAATGCTCAGATATTTAATTGATATTATTTCAATTGCAATAAATTTGGACACATGGCTAATCAATGTAGAAGTAGGATGAATCAAAGTGGTCCATCATTCTCAAGTCAATGCTTTAACTACCATAAGTCTGGTCACAAGTCAAATGAATGTAGGAATATGATGAGAAAATTTCATAGAGATATCAAATGCGATAAATGCAATAGACTTCGCCATATTGATAACCAGTGTAGATCAAGAGAATATTAGTGGAACAACTGGTCTAAATAGAAAAATGCTGTGTGCTACAACTGTAACAAATTTGGTCACATTTCTACATTCTGTTGGAACATAAAAGGTCTAGTATATCAAAGGAAAAGTCACTATAGATGTGATCAAGTAGTAGATGCAAAAGAAATGGGCGAAGAAAAATCCCTCTATTGAAGGAAATGAGCCAGCACCGGAATCTACTTCTGGTAATTCCTATGGGAATTAGTTTCAAGCCTTTGGTCTAGGGGTAGCTTCCAAGAAAATATCTTAACCCCCTAATTGGTAACTGACATTGGATGTGGATAAGTTTAGTAAGTGTACATATGCTCTACAGATGATGTTGAACTCATTGGAGAAATTAGTATGCAGTATTTGAGGTCCATAGAAGATATATCTTTCACAGTGTGTGAAAATAGGGTATTTGGATGAATTAGGGTAAAAATAATTTATTGCAACAAAAAGTGTGAGGCATGTGAGTGATAAAAAGTCATTTCTATCTTTCATTTATCACTTTTATAAAGAAGAAAATAATTTTGGAGAGCTTTGAATCAAAATTTGGTGAATTGAGGCGAAATTCAAGTGTGAAGGAGATTCAACAAACAAACTCTGGTCTGATGAAAAGGTATTTATTAGAAAAACTTATAAGTTTTTGAATTGGTGAATATGGCTACTCCATTGTTAGTAGAAGTTAAGGATGGACCCTATCCCACATTCAAATGGCATCCCTTCAAGTTTGTTGAGACCGACCCGTTAGGAACCTTTTCATCTATTACGTACAATTTCTTACACATCAAAGATATTAGGGCATATATTCACATTAACATTGAAGAGCTAGGAAGCTCGCAACTGCTAAATTTATATAATAATCACATTATAGGAGAATATTTTAGTGTGAAGCCATAATTTAAAACCCTATAAGAAAATAAATTTACACAGATTGTTGAATTCCCCATCTTTGAATATTATGAATGGTTTTGTTACATCTTGATTCAAGTTCATGATGAATTCATGTGGTTAAGTATACCCTTCAAGATTAAAAAGGAGGCTATTAATTTTGTAACAGGTCTAAATTCTTCTGGTGGATTACCTGTTCTGAAATCAATGAAGAATCAAATGGTCACTGATGCAATAGGTTCTAAGTATAATAGAATAGCAATGAAAATTGATGGCATTGTTGATATAGATGTCAAATTTGTATATATAGTTATTGGGTACAAAATCTATCATTCCAGTGGATACAACTTTTTGTCCGATATAGCCATTTATGCAGCCTATTACATGATAAAGGAAAATGAAAACTATGATCTATGTGAGTTGCTAAGAAGTTAGTTGATTGAAAATATTGGGAAGATCAAGAAGGATAAGAAAAAATATTTTTTTAAGTATGGTAACTTTCTATTATGCTTATTCTTTTACTCCATAAATGAGGTTCCAAGATTTAGAAAGGTTCATTGGAAAAAATATAAACCAGTAGCCGCTTAGATCAGAGATCTCTTTATAGATTTGCAGACATTAAGACAAATAATGCCACTATCTGGGGGTATTTCAAAAGCTTTCAAAATATGATGCAGGCCAAAGAAATAATTCCTACCTCTATTGTAGAAAAATATAAGGATACTATCTATTTCATGGTAGATATTGATCAATGCATGATGGATTTCATTGATCCCAGAATAGTCTGGATCATGTCGATGGGCTATGAAGTTGAAGAGCGCATTCTAGAAATGTATGTAGAACATTTATTGAGCAAGCCTCTAGATCCATCAGAAAGGAGATTTGGTACTTATGCATAAAATAATATACAGGTACACAATGAACTCAAAAAACCTATGATAGTCAAAATAGTTAGAAAAGAGGTGGAAATCTTAGTAGAAAGTATGGGCATACCGATCGAAAAATTAAAAGAAGCTAGAAGAAAAAGAGAAGAAGCTGAAATAAAAAAGGAGGCAGTAAAAACTGAATCAATTGGTCCAACAACACCATCTTCCTGAGCTAGGTCAACTAGAATATTTTCATCCCTATCCGCCCTTGCAATAAAGCCAATCTCTATGAAAATTCAATCTAAGGGATCCAGTAAGGAAGAAAAAAGGAAGAAGGATAAAAGAAAAAGGGTCTATGTGGTAGTTTCTAAAGATGAAGAAACAAAGTCTGATGAAGGAGTTAGAGAAATCAAGCTTCAAGGTACTAGTGTAGAAATAGTTACTAAAAGAAAGCCCTCTAGTGGAATGACTAAGAAAAGAAGGAAAAAACTAACCAACTAGGTATGTTAGTGGAAGAAGTTTAAAAAGCTTTGGTTAAAGGTTGGAATCTCAAACCACTTTTCAAATGGTATGAATCTTTTGGTAAATCTGATCAGAGAATTCTTGAGGAGGCAACAATAAAATATTTGAATATTTTCAATAAATTTCTTATTGAAATAATGCCTAATTTACCTAAAATATTATATCAGATTTTAAAGATGAGGAGAGTAAATTCCATATCAGAAGAAGAGAAGATGAGAGAAATAATTCTTGTTGAATTGTGTCCAGTAGTATCTATGGAATAAATGAAGTCAATACTGAATAAAGCCAAGAAGGAATTCAAAATAAAAACAAGAGTGAATAAGTTGATGATTGGTCAAACTAAAAAAGTTGTAGAAGAAACTGAACAAATTCTAAGAATTTTTTTGTTAAGCAGTAGAATTGATGTTGTCCCTAAAGGAATTCATGATGTTTCATTTGGTCCAGGAGAAGAAGAAGAAGTAAAACAAGATACAATTGAGGAGATTCAAATTACTCCTAAAGTGGACAATGCAGAGACACCTATGGAAATTGAAGTTCCAGAAAGGGTATCAGTTGATAAAGTGGAGATCCTTGAAGATAAGTCAGAACCTGCAACTAAGGAAGCAATGGTTGAAGAGATGAAAGTTGATGTACAGGAAATTACAGTGGAAGCAAGAGACACTTCAGTGGAAGTGTAAATTTTTAGAAGAGAAAAAAGAAGATTTTGATCCTAAATCAATTGAGGATCCAATCAACCTATCTACCCTGAGTCCAATTCAAAAAATGAAGGTAGAATCATTTTCCCAATCAAAAGTTAGAGAAGAACTACTGAAGTCCCATATTGAGGACAGTGAACTTCTAAATCTTGCATATGGAGTCCTAGAAAAGATAATACCCACTCATGTCAAAGATTCAACTAGTTCCTCCTTCGGTGAACTAAAAAAGCTCATAAACTCTATAATTACTCACTTCAAGTCACTTAAGAAATCATCTATGATTAAATTTCAAAAGGAATTTGATGCCAAAAGGTTAAATGGGCTAAAGGAAATGATAACAAAGGATAAAAAATTTCTAGCCACTTGTGTGCTAAATATCCAAAATGTGCTATTTGAAGGTGGGAATATTTACAAATCATGTTTGTCTTTGACAAAATTTATTGAAGTAAATGAGAAAAAGGTTAAGGATCTCGAAAAATAGCTAGCCACTATTTCTGAAGCATTTGATCCTTTAACTAGGGGTGTTGGAAAGTTAAAAGGTGAAGTGATACCTTTTCTTCACAAAATAAAGAGCTTGAAGCATGAAAATGACAAAATTGTTGCAAGAGTATGTGAACTTAGAGGCCTAATGTTGGACTCAAGGGAACACTAAGAAGGGGGGGTGAATCTGTGTTCAAAAATTATTAAAACTCCATTCATTCAAAGTATGAAACCATTTCATCGTTGCATTAAGGAAAATATGTATGCATTGAAAGTAAACATACACAACACCATGGAACATAGATTTTTGCATGGAAACCCTGTTAGGGGAAAAACCACGATGGATATTAATCTACAATTTGATTACTCAAATATAATTTTCTACAAAAGGAATGCACTTTCATTCAAGCGCACTACCTAGAGCTCACTGCTCAAAATAAAATGTCTTACTACATACAAATTTTAGATTAAAACCATCTAAGGGGTGAAATAAGATAATAGCATCTAATCATTCCAGGTAATGGTTTGAGTGAAGCTCATGGATCTTATTTGGGATCTTCTTTCTGAATTTATACTACGGTCTACCTTGTTTTTCTCTTTGTTTCTCTTTGCATCACTTATGATCAAATTTGCATTACTGCTCCATTGGATCTTGTAGTTCACACTTCTTCATATTTGTATACCATACATGCATACATACTTAAATGATAAAAAAATCTCTTATATATATCTACGATCAAAGAATTATTCATCCAACAATCGGCTTCATAAAACATTAATTTACTTTTAACTTGTCAACCAGATCCACCACAAAATATTTATGCGCATTCTCCAATATCAGTTAAGACAAAGAGAGGACCCAAATAACACTTAATCTAACATGGAGACTTATAATTAATTCTATCTTATACATCCATGAATTCCATCTTTGTCGGGTCAGCCTTCTAGGATAGATAATTAACAAATTAGTGCACTGTATCTTGTAGATCACTTACTAGTGAGTGTGCATCAATACCAAGATACTACAAGCCTCAGAAAACCTTTCTCAAAGATCCGTAACCCAAAATATCTATCGAGTGGGATGAATAGATCAAATTTTATGCCTTTTATCGGATCCCCTGTTCTTTACTCTATTCTGCCGGTAGGAGCCAAAATAGTGTTGCTCATTCAGATGCAAGACTTGAGTTGCATTACTTGGGTTTCCATCAATGACAATAATTACAATCCAATATACTTAGATATATTCCAAAAATCTCCCCCTTTGGCATTTATGGCAATGCTTAGTGAATAATGGCTAAGTGTCGAAATCATTAGGTATATTGCCAAATTGCTTGTTGCACTTTCTCCCCCTGAGATTCAAATGGAATTTTTCACTGCATTCTCCCCCCTTTGACATCAATGAAAAAGCATGGATTCCATATGCAAGTGACAAAAAGTGACAAAACATGTGTTCAAAATCATCAATTCTTAAAAGAATTAGCACATAAATGCTTATTGATATTCTCCTTTGATCAAAATTGCAAAAACTTGAAAATAATTTGTTGTTATCTTTAGAAAATTACCTTATTATTTTTCTTCTTCTAGAAGAAACTTCTTCTAGCCATCAATTGAAATTCCAATACTAATAATCAAGCTATTGTTCTTGGAAGTCTTTGATAATCTCAATGAGAGATTCAAGAATTGTGATTGCTTCTTCCAATTTTTCACCATTTTGTAGAATTTCCACCAACTGCTCCAACTTGCACTCAATTAAGTCCTTTACCTTCCAAAATATGTCCACAAGAATATTCTTGGATAGTTGAATTTTTATTTGAGTTTCCTGTAACTCCCAGATTCTTCTCCTAATAATGCCATCCGGATCTTGAGATATGCCAAATATTTTTCCAATCTCGTTCAGTTCTCTCTCAATCTAGTCCAACTTCTCCTTGTAATTATTGACTGCATGGGGCCAATTAACACAATAGTTGGAGATTATTATGGAAGATTTAATGCATTGTCTCAACTCATTCATTTTCTTCTTTAGCTTGGCAAGGGATAGTCTAAATTGTTCCTTCAGGTGAGAGATAATTTCACCTTCTTTGAATTTGTCTTCAGAGCCCATTGAATCTTTGCTACACTCAATCATCTCTTTGGGTAGAATATCCTTAGGACTTTCTAGTCTTATCTTAAATTCTCAACATGAGGATTTAGAAATTTCAAAATCAAATCTTGATCGTATGATGGTCTAACTAACCATAACCTTGCAATTTTTTGCATACCACCTGCACTTTGGATAAGTTGTAGCTTTTCTTTTGATAGGTCTTCTTCTTCCTCACTACCTTTTTCAAGACTAGAATCAATTTCTAGTGGATTCTTAGGTTCTTCATATTCTTCATCCAAAATATCTACATTATCTTTTTCTTTCCCTTTTCCCTCAATCCTAGGAACTTTTCTTTCTAGAGGGGTGTATTCGATGATTTCCTGTCCTCTTTTTTGTCCTCTATTAGTGCTACCAGAAGAGGAACTAGCTTCCATTATTGTTATCGAAGGGAAAATATTGACTAATCCAAACTTTAAAAGCACATTCTTACAAAAAAAATCAAATTTTGAATTCTGATTAGATAAACTCTTAGAATAAGAGTAAATTTGGGTGCATATTTTTTATCTAATTTCCATGCTACATTGTCAATTTTTGGAAAAAAAATCAGAAAATACATAACCAGACATATAATTAGAGTTCCAAACCTGAATGGATACCCTGACTCCTTTTTCAATTGAACATTCTCCATCATTTGATCTTTTAACAATCTGCATAGGTCAAAGTCATGACTTTCAATTATCATTTTGTGAGCAATGTATACTACGCCAGCCAATGTAGCTCCTTCCCAATTTCGATAGAAGATTGTATAGGTTATTCCATGTGCAATGTACTTCATAATGAGATTCTTGATTTTTGCTATCAGTAGAGCTCTCTGATCTCCGATTATTCCAGATAAGGTTTTGACCTCTTTGTTCTGGATAGATTTATTCCTAGGGACATCACCGACCTTGCAAAAACTAGTTAATTTCTCAATTGCATCTTTTGAGATGATGTAAGGTTTGTCCAGAGTTACAACATCACCATGTAATCTGCTTAATATGAATTTTACAAATTTCGCATTCTCAAGGTACAAAAAATTATTCCACATATCTTAATTTCCATGCTTGGCTTTGCTCAATTGTTTTAATTCATCGGGAAGCAATAAATTCCTCATAGAAATAAAATTTCCCCTATTATATTTGTCCAATGTGATCGAACCTTTAATTTGTTCCATTTTCCTTTTCGTGCTTTAGGGTTCACAACTACACACCGAAATATGAAGAATTTTAGAATGATTCAAAGTACCTAATAATTTTTAAGATTTACCGATGAATTTGATTTTGCTACTCTGAAATCCACCTATTAAGTTCTCTCCTTCTTCTCTCAGATAATTCAAAGGGACAAATGCTGACTTGGACTTGAATTTTATAGCACACACATGTGCTATAAATGACTTTGCCCTAATTTTTCTGGAGACTCTATTTTTCTCAGACGACGACCAAAAAATCTTCTATGGACCTACGAATTTGCTGAATTTCCTTTAATAAATTCATCCAAAATTTTTGTACACTGTGATTGCATACTTTTGACTATTCTCTGAATTTTGGTACCATCCATAGATAGGGGGGGAAATATTTTCTTGTAAAACTCCCCCTAGGCCAGTGGCCTAAAATTAATTACCAAAAGAATTATCAAAATCAAGTTCCAGTATAGAATCATTTCCAACATCAAAATCATTTTTCTTTACCCATGTCTTCTTCATCTAATCATTGATATCATCCAAAGTTATCTTTTATTTTTCTTTATATTTTTTCTCTGTATTTTTGTCTTTGTATATCATAACTCTTTTGTATATGTTCTTGTTTCTACAGAATCTTGCAATATGATGATACTTGTTACAATAATAACACACAATGTTTCTTTGTCCATTCCTTTGGTTTCTTCTTAATCTACATTGATTGGAAATATGCCCAAACTTCCCACATGTATAAAATTCAACATTTCTTCTATCAATAGAGTGACTTGACATATTTTTGCATTCAGTTGATTTATGACCAAGCTTTTTACAATTGAAACACTGACCAAATAATGGTGAAACTTTTGACCTCAAATTAATTTTACACTGAGTAACCATATGACCAAACTTATTACAGGAAAAACAATATCCATTAAATTTTTGTGGATTAGGTTGTCTTACCAGATACCTTCCATTTTTGTTATGTCTGAAATTATTTTTTCCTGATCTAGAACATTCTCCCTTTTCATATCCAAGACCTCTCTTATCATTTCCACTCTTCTGCCCTTGAGTTAGCTAGTCAATTTTTACTAAACTAATCTTAAAATTTTCTTTGAATTCATTTGCAATGAAAAGATCATTCCTAAGAGTAGTAATCTTCTTACCAATTTCTTCTTCATTTTTTATGGTTTTTTTGTAATTCACTTTCCAACTAAGTAAATTCTCCACTCATTCTACTACATTCATCAGATTTCTCTTTTAGGGTCTGAGAAAGGTTTTCCTCATTTTTCTTCCTTTCTTCTATCTCCTTAGTCATCTTCATCATCATAGATTCCATCTCATTCTTTAGGTTTGTATTGTCTCTAGCAAGCTTTTCACATTCTTTGATTATCTACTTCAAGGTTTTATTTAGGTGAGCATCATCCATATCTTTGTTCTCCTTCTAATATATTTAATCACAAAGATCGTTCCTCTTCACCCTAGATTTAACTATCTGATCCTTCAATGACTGAATGAATTTCTCAGCATCTCAAATATTTTCTTTCAATTCTTGAACTTCTTCTTTAGACTAACCAAGGTCATCAAGAGCTACCATAAGTTATTGTTGAAGACTACTAGAGTCCATCACATTCCAAGATCCACCTCAAGCTGCAAAACTTATCCAAAGGAACTAGCTCTGATACCAATTGTTGGACTCAAGGGAACATTAAGGGGGGGGGTTGAATGAGTGTTCAACAATTATTAAAACTCTATTCATTCAAAGCATGAAACTATTTCATCATTGCATTAAGGAAAAGGTGTATGCATTGAAAGTAAACATACACAACACCATGGTACATAGATTTTTGTGTGGAAACCCTATTAGAGGAAAAACCATAGTGGATATTAATCCATTATTTGAATACTCAAATATAATTTTCTACAAAAGGAATGCACTTCCATTTAGGTGCACTGCCTAGAGCTCACTTCTCAAAAGAAAACTATCAGAGGGGTGAACTAAGATAATAGCATCTAATCATGCCAAGTAATAGTTCCAGTGAAACTCATGGATCTTATTTGGGATCTGATTTTTGACTTTATACTTTACCCTACCCTGGTTTGCTCTTTGTTTATCTTTGCATCACTTATGATCAAATTCACATTACTGCTCTATTGGATCTCTCATTTCACACTTATCCATATTCATATACCATACATGCATACATACTTAAATGATAGAAAGAATCACTTCTATATATCCGCGATCAAAGACTGATTCATCCAATAGTTGGCTTCATAAAACATTAAGTTACTTTTAACTTGTCAGCTACATCTGCCACAAAATCTTTATGTGCATCCTCCAAAATTGGTTAAGACAAAGAGAGGATGCAAATAAAAATTAATCCAACATGGATAATTATAATCAATTCTATCTTATACATCCACAAATTCCATCTTTGTCAGGTTAGCCTTCTAGCATGGATAGTTAACAAATTAGTGCACTGTATCTTGTAGATCACTTACCAGTGAGTGTGCATTAGTATCAAGATACTACAAGCCTCAAAAAATCTTCCTTAGAGATCCATAACCCAAAATTTCTATCTGGTGGGATGACTAGATCAACTTTTATGCCTTTTACCAGATCCCCTATTCTATACTTTGTTCTACTGGTAGAAGACAAGATAGTGTTGCTCATTCAGATGCAAGAATCAGGTTGCATGAATTGGGTTTCCATCAATTACAACACTTACAATCCAATCTACTTATCCATACGCCAACACCTAATTGTCCCAAAGATAGAAATAATGTCAAGTGCACTAAAAGAAGATGAAGATGCTAAGCCAGTTGGTGATCCAGTGAACTTGGAGTCTATAGGGACACAATCCTACTTGGTATGTGGTCACATTGTTATCTCAGAGAGTCTCAAAAGAGTTTGGGACACAAATTTGACTCTACTGAAGAAATTGTTTTTAGAAATTTTCATGTTTATGTAAGTTGAAGAAGCCTATTTGTACATAAGAAATTTTTTCATAATAGTTTTATTTGATATTTTTCATGTGGATTTTTTCCTTTGCCATTGATGTCAAAGGGGGAGAGTAGTAGAGTGAAAAATGCATAATCATCTCAGGGGCAGAATTATGTTTTGGAGAAAAGTTTGGTTTTTGAAATTTTGGGTAGTGCAATTGATGATTGGTATTGATCTGACACTTAGTAATTTTTTACTATGCTTCCATCAATGCCAAAGGGGGAGTTTATTGAAAATAGAAATTGTGAATATATTTTTGTGTTGTCTTTGATGTAAACCCCAGTCAGTGATTGGATCCATGCATCATCATTTGATCACACCGACAGTCATATTACAAATAGTTAAAGCAGAACATAACATCCGATAGTTTTGTGTTCATCGATTCACATGAAGATATTATATTAATATTTTGTGTTGCGTATCTCAGGGAAGGTTGATCAATGTATTCTTTGTGTTATTTTTGAATCTCAGTACCTCATATTGATCTGTGTGCAAGTTAGAAGATTTGGTTGGCTAATTTTATGCTTTATCAGTACTGGAGCTGACTTCATGAATGTATTATGTCATAGATGTTTGGGAATTAATTTTTCATGTATGTTTGTGTTCTAGAATCTTTTTTCGGGTCCTATCTAAGGTGTGGCTGACTGTTGTAGACACACATTGTACTTTACTCATGATTTGAGTTGAAAGTTGTACATATTGTTGTGTTCTATTGATGCTGAAATATGGGTGATTAGTTCTTAGTTGAAAATATATATATGAGATCGTTCACACAATTTTGAGAACTGTATGAAGTATGTTGATGAAAATTGTGAATAAGAGCAGAGCAAAAGAGCGATAATGCATAGTTTCACTTGTGCATAAAGGATTTGTGTTATGATTCTGAGTAGAATAGAGCAGAATGTGCAAAATCAATTTGAAGGATAGAAGATCAAGTATTGAGCCTAATCGAAACTATAATCAAGCATATGTAGATGCTATTTTATCAGTTCAAATTATTAGATGGGTTTAATTTTGTTTTCTTTGTAAAATAATGAGTCTTCTTTGAGTAGTGAGCTCTATGCAACATGCCTAAATGCAAGTGCATTCCCCATATTGTAAACTTCATTTCAGTATACTCATATTATATTGTGGATTGGTCATTCACCATGGTTTTCCCCTAACAAGGCTTCCACATAAAATTTCTTGTGTTATGGTGTTGTGATTGTTTTCTTCTTGTTCATGAATTTTTGTTGAATTTAACAAGTGCTTTGAAGATAAAGGTTAATAAATTTAATTTTTGCACAACACTGCTTCTATTGGAAACAAGCCACACTAAGAGGGGGGTGAATCAGTTTTCTACAAAAAATAGCTCTAGTAATATTTAAATTTAAAGCATCAATAAAATTCATTCACAATGCATAAACAATAAAGTAAACACAACACCATAACACCAATATTTTTACGTGGAAACCCTATTAGGGAAAAACCATGATGGATGGCTAATCCACAAATATGATTCTGAGTATACTCAAAAGTGAAGATTACAAGGGAATGCACTTGCATTCAGGAACACTACCTAGAGCTCACTGCTCAACAATGAAAGGTCTTGTTGCCCAAGAGTTCAAATTAAAACCATCTAAAAATTTAAATTGAGATGATAACATCTAAAATTCCTAATTATAGTTCCATATTAAGCACAACAATAGATCTACACTTCTACAGACTGAATATGAAATTATGCTTTTCTCTACTCATGCACACAACATAGATCTTCTATGCGCAAGTGAAACTGCACATTATCACACCTCTTCTCTGCTCTAACTCACTTTTTGGACTTCAACACATTGCATACACCATGTAGAATGATACAAAATACTAGGTATATATATCCACAACATAGGATTTATTCACACTCTATCAGCTTCAACAAAACATAAGAAAATTACAACTATCGGCTCACATTATGAGAAATATACAATGCATACCCATAAAGGTCATTCATAACTTGGCTAGGACCCAAACAATCATGCACAAATATAGATATACTTTATTAATTTTTTCCCATACATCTATGACTTAATTCACTTAAGAGGTCGGCCTCAATACATGAAAAATTGATAACATGCCAACCAAATCTTCTATCTTTCACATGATCTGGTATGATTTTCTGCGCTTTAGAGGAAATAAAGATAATATGTCAAATGTTCCCTGAGATTCACAAAGAAAAATAATGACCAGAAATGATCTTACAAATTGAAGAACACTGTGTTGTCGGATACTCTGTTCTTGCTTGAAAATTTTGAGTCTTCTTGCTAGTAGGACCAAATGATGGAGTATGGACCAGATAGATGATTATGGTTTCCATCAATGACAAAACCAAGTGAACCTCACAATGTCTCATGTCAACAATCTCCCCCTTCGGCATTGATGGAAACACTTAGTGAAAAATGACTAAGTGTCAGATCAGTACCAAGATAGACTATACCACTCAAAGATTCAAAAATGTTATTCTCCAATTCTCCCCCTGAGAAGATTAAAAAAATATCACTCTATTCCTTCTCCCCCTTTGACATCAATGGAAAAGGTAGGTTTTGAATACCAAAAATATATCGATTCACAAAAACTATTTGATAAAAAAAACTATAACTTACATGAGTTGAAAAATATCAGCAAAGTCTTTCTTTAGCTAAATAAAATTTGTGTCCCAAATCCTTTTAAGACTTTCCAAAATTGTGATGTGACCATAGATCAGATAGGATTGAGTCTCTACCAACTCTGGGTTGGATGGATCTACAACTCCTAAAGATTCCTCTCCTTCTTTGAGAGCACTTGACAACATGTCAAGTTTTGGATAGATGATGCTTCGGAGTTCGAAACTTCTAGCAACAATTTTGTCATTTTCATATTTCAACCCTTGTATATTACTGAGAAAAGACATCACTTCTCCTTATACTTTCCCAACACTACTGGTGACTAGATCAAATACTTCTGAGATATAATTTAGCTTGAGTTCTAGATCCTTGAGCTTTTTTACATTTTCTTCTATAAATTTTGAGGAAGATAGGCATGCTTTGTAAATATTTCCACCTTCAGATAGATCATCCTTTACATTCTTAATGTGTGTAGTTAGGAGTGTTTTAGCTTGAACAATCAAATATTTCATGCCACTAAATATTTAGCATCGAATTCTTTCCATACTTTTATCATGGTTGATTTTTCAAGTGACTCAAAATGAGTGTCAACATAACTGATTAGCCTTTTTAGCTCATAGGAGGATGAGCTAGCTGGATATTTTACATAAGATTGCATTAATTTCTTCAATACCTTGGATGCCAAATTTAACAATTCACTATCCTCAATGCAAGATTTCAGTAGCTCCTCTCTTGCCTAAGCTTGAGTGACTATAGCTACTCTCATTGTCTAAACTCGGCTTAAGGTAGATAGGTGAATAGGAACTTCAATCAATTCTATATCTAGTTCTTCCTTTTGTGCAATGAAAAATTGCTTTACAATTTCAGCAACGTCTTTTGTAGTAACCAGAATTGCTTTCTTCTCCTCAATAAGTGTTTCCTCAACTGAAGGTGTGGGATTGACTTCAAATATTTCTACCTTTTCAACTGAAATATTTTTAGGTTCCTCCACTTCAATGGGAATTTCAATGTTAGCATCAGTACCAATATTACCATCAGCATTATCATCAAAAAATTTATCAATATTTCCCTCTTCTACTTCATTTACCGAATTAGGTAAAACATTATCAACATGGGTTTCCTTAGTCATAATATCAATTCTTTCATTTAACAGTATTTCTTATAGAATTTCTCCAGTTTACTTTGTGATTTCTTCTATTTCACCAATCATAAGTTTGTTGACCATTGTTTTACTCTTGAACTTCTTTTGTGTTTTGTTCAGGAGTGCCTTCATTTCATCTAGAGACATAGTTGGACATAGTTCAGCTAGAATCCTTTCTCTCATTTTCTCTTCTTCATTTCTAGAACTTAACCTCCTAGCTTCCAAAATGTCATACAATTTTTTTGGAAAACTATCCATTATTTCAATCAGAAATTTATGGAAAGAATTCATGTGTTTTATAGTTGCCTCTTCCAAAATTCTTTTATCAGAAACATTGAAAGATTCATTCCATTTCAGAAGTAGCTTTAAATTTCCATCTTGAACCATAGCATTCTCAATAGATTGCATAAACATACCTGATTTATTTGTCTTTTCTTTCTTCTTGGCTTGATCACCTTCACTGGAAGGATTTCTTTGTGTGACTGCAAGTGCTTTAGTACCTTAAACCCAAATTTATTTGATTTATTTATCAAATTTTGTCTCCTCATCATCTGAGATAGACATATATACTCTTTTTCTTTTCTTCTTTCCTTCCTTTCTAGATATTTTGGGCTCATTTTTTATGGGAGTGACCTTTTCTTCAAGAGCTGACTGAGATACAAAGCTTCTTGTAGTCCTAGCTCGATCGGGTGGTACTACCAAACAAATTGAATTTTATTTTGACGCTTCCTTAGTAGCTTGTATTGCTACTTCATCTTCATCTCTTTTATATCTAGCTTCTTTGAGAAAATCTGGAGATATTCCCATTCTTTCTGTGAGAATCTCTACTTCTTTTCTCACTCACTTGGTGCCAACAGGATTTTTGAGCTCACTATGCACCTGTTTGTCCTTTTCAACATATGTTTTGAACCTTTCTTTTACCGGATCAATTGGTTTGCTCAGAATGTGTTGAGAATATATGTCCATGACTAATCCATTGACTTCATAACCCATAGGCATAATCAAGATTGTTCTGGGATCAACAGCCTCCATCATGCACTAATCAATTCTCACCATAAAAAAAAAAAAGAATCTTTGTATTTTTCCACAATAGAGGTTGGAATCCTCTCTCTCATTTGCATCATAACCTAAAAAATTCTTGAAATATCCCCACATAGCAGCATTCCTTGATTTCATGTCCCCGGTGCTATACAACAGATCTCCAATTTGTTCAGTTACCGAAGTGTCTTTTCTCCATAGAACTTTACCAACTCCTAGAATCTCATTCATGAAATAATAGAATAAGCACAAAAGAAGGGTACCATATTTGAATGATTTTTTCTTATCCTTCTTTATTTTGGCCAGATTTTCCATTATTTGAATCCTTAACAACTCACATAAATCAAATTCATCATTTTCTTTAACCATCTGGTAGGTTGTATAAATTTTTGTGCCAGATACATAACTTTGTCGGCTAGAATGGTAGATTTTGTAACCTATGACCATGGATGCAAATTTTGCATCCATATCAATGATTTTGTCTATGGTCATTTCCCTTCTATTGTAAGTTGATCCTGTTGCATCCATGACAATTTGATTTTTTACAGATTTGAAAATGGGAATCCCACCAGAGGAATTCAAACTGGTTACGACACCAATAGATTCCTTAGTTATTTTGAATGGAATGGTAAGCCACATGAATTCATCGTGCACTCAACTTAGGACATATCAGACACATTCCACTTCCATAAACATGGGGAATTTAGCCATATGTACAAATTTATTTGCTGTCAAAATTTTATGCTCTGGCTTTACATGGAATTCTTCATCAACAATGTGTTGATTATATAGATTCAAAAGTTGGGAGCTACCCAGTTCTTCAATATTCACATGAATATAAACCCTAATATCTTTTGTATGCATAACTCCATGAAATAATAATGAAAAGGCTCCTAAAGGATCAATTTCAAGATATTTATAGGGATGTCATTTAAATTTCGGTTGAGGATGATCCTTGAATTTTACTACCAAAGGAGTACTCATTTTACCCAAATCACAAACTTGCAGAGTTTCTATAAAATACATTTTTCACTAGATCATTATTTGAAATTTCGAATCACTTATGACACTTGCATTTCACCTCAAATTGCCAAACGTTGCTTATGAGCTCTCCAGACTTCTTCTCTTCAAAATGCAAGGTGAGAAATCAAGTGTGAAATGAATTTTTTTCCTTTCCTGCACCTAAGACTTTAGTCGCAATAGATGTTGTAACCCTAATACATTTAGTTATACTTATTCATACATAGTGAAAAGCAAAGCATCTGCGGACTTCCATTTTGATATACGTATTCCTCTAATGATTTCAATCGCATCTATTGATCGATTATACATCTAATCAACACATTCGCATCCTGTGTCACTTTTTAGTTAGGGGTTCATCTGATTTTCTTTGAAAAATCCCCTAGGCCACAGGCCTGAGACTAATTCTTGTAGGAATTACTAGAAGTGGATTCTGGTGTTGGCACACTCTCTTCAGTAGAAGGTTATTTCTTTACCCATTTCTTCTACATTTGTTGCCTCACTGTATCTGTAATGATTTTCCCTTTTCCTTTGATGTCTTTTTGTATATTTTTCTTTTGGATTACCAAACCTTTTTTGTTCTAGCAATATGTTGCTATATGACCAAAAATGTTGCAGTAGTAGCATACAACATTTATTTTTCCAAAAAATTTGTTGCATTGGTTTCCTCTTGACCTACACTAGTTAGTAGTATGGCCAGGTATATTGTATGTATAACATCTGACACTTTTATGAGATTGATTCATCATACTTTTTCATTCAATTGAGTTATGACCTATCTTATAACAATTGAAACATTGACCTAAAAAATTTGGACCACTTTGATTTATCCTACTTCTTCATTGAGAAGCCATATGTCCAAAATTATTGCATTTGAAACAATATCCACTAAATTTCTAACCATTAGGTTGTCTTACCAGATACCTTCCAGGATTTTTCATTTGGTTCCCTTGCCTAAATTGCCTTTGTCTAGAATCCTTTTGTCTTGATTTTGAGCTTTCTTCTTTCTCAAATCCAAGACCTCTTTTGTCACCATGAGTCCTCTGATTATCAATTAGTTCATTGAGTATGGCTAAGCTGGATTTGAACTTTTCCTTGTATTCATTTGCATTAGTAAGTTCATTTCTGACATCATCCAACTATTTTTCAAGTGCTTCTTCACTATTTCTGGATACTTCCAATTCATCATTCAATCGACTACATAGCTCTAATTTTTCTTTGAGGGATTGAGCCAAACTTTCTTCATTCTTCCTTATATCTTCAATTTCTTTTGTCATCTTCATCATGATGGATTCCATTTCAAACTTGAGAACTATATTCTCTTGAGTAAGATTTTCACATTCCTCTATCTTATCTTTTAGTTTTTTATGAGATTGATCATCTTCGGTTCTCTTATTATCATTCTGTTGAATTTGATCATAGAGTTACTTTCTCTTCTCTCTTGACTTATTGATTTTTTCTTTTAGGGACTCAATGAATTTATCTGCATCCTTGAGATTTTCTTGTAGTTTTTGGACTTCATCTTTTGATTGATCAAGGCCATTTAGGCCCACCATAAGTTGTTGTTCAAGATTTATTGAATCCATATTTTCCAAGATCTCTCCAAGTTGTTAGACTTATTCTTCTTTAGACGAACTAGCTCTGATACCAATTGTTGGAAACAAGCCACACTGAGAGGGGGCGTGAATCAGTGTTGTGCGAAAAATAGCTCTAGTAATATTTAACTTTAAAGCATCAATAAAATTCATTCACAATGCATAAAAAAGAAAGTAAACACAACACCATAACACCAATATTTTTACATGGAAACCCTGTTAGGGGAAAAACCACAATGGATGGCCAATCCACAAATATGATTATGAGTATACTCAAAAGTGAAGATTACAAGGGAATACACTTGCATTCAGGTGCACTTCCTAGAGATCACTACTCAAGAATGAAAGGGCTTACTACCCAAGATTTTATATTAAAACCATCTGAAAATTTGAACTGAGATGATAAAATCTATAATTCTTGATTACAGTTATAGATTAAGCACAACGATAGATCTGCACTTCTACAAACTAAATCTGCAATTCTTCTCTACTCTGCTCATGCACACAACACAAATATTCTATGTGCAAGTGAAACTGCACATTATCACACCTCTACTATGCTCTAACTTTTTGTTTAGATTTCAACACATTGCATACACCGTGTAGAATGATACAGAAGACCAAGTATATATATCTGCAACAAAGGATTTATTTACACTCTATCAGCTTCAACAAAACATAAGAAAATTATAACTATAGGATCACATTATGAGATATATTCAATGAATACCCACAAAGGTCAGCCATAACTTGGATAGGACCCAAACAATGGCATACAAACATAATTAATTCATTTCCATACATCTACGACTTAATTCATTCAAAACGTTGGCCTCAATACAAGAAAAACTAATAAAATTCCAACTGCATCTTCCAACTTTCACACGATCTAGTACAAGTCACCGTGCTTTAGAGGAAATAAAGATAATATGCTAACAAATGTTCCCTGGGATGCACAAAGAAAAATAATAACTATAAATGATCTTATAGATTGAAGAACACTATGTTGTCGGATACTCTATTCTTGCTTGACAATTCTGAGTCTTCTTGCCGATAGGACCAAATAATGGAGTGCAGACTTGAGAGATGATTATGGTTGCCATTAGTGAAAACACCAAGTGAACCTCATAGTGTCTCTTTCCAATAGGTTCACCCCCCTCTCAGTGTACCTTGTTTCCAACATGTCTCTCTATTTATTTATCTCTTTTTATCTCCCCCTTTGACATCAATGACAAAGGAAGGGCTTTGGTATATATGCAAATATTCATCAAACTGTAACCAAAAATATATGAACACAACCTTGGATTATCTTGTAGAAGAACCTTTGAGACTCTCCAAGATAGCCTTCCATGATGCTTTACCTTCTTCCCATGAACCTTTTGCACTAACAAGAGTCTTGTAAAATAGCTCAAGTTTAGTTAAGGAATCTACACCATCTGTTAAAGTATTGGGACTAAGATCAATATTTGATAATTCACCAATACAACCAAGAGCACTAGGAAAAAAATTATTTATGATTTTAATCATGTCTTTAAGTGTCACAAACTTCTTGATAATATTTATCCTTCGATCTTGCAGAGAGATGAATTTGTCCTAGATCTGCACAATGTAAGACCACCTCTTATTATCTTTATCTTTATCTAACCTATATGTATCTTCTTGAGTGCTCAACCTAGACTCACTCATCCTTATCTTATTTCTCATATCTAGTGTACTGCTAGACCAATCTAGACAAAAAGAAAGTAGTTCTTGTGCCTCTTTTTCAAAACCTTGTACACTCTCCAATTCTTGAATTACTTGATCATGTGAATTCACACATTTTTCTTCATTAGACCTAATTCTAGCAAACATTTCAAGTCTAGAAATGTAGACCTCTAAATAATTAATAATAAAATAGAGATTATCCACAATGGAAATAGATGAATCAAAATTAGCATTAGGAATAAACTTCCTCAATTCTACCAAAGCTATCTAAATATTTATTCTTTCATGCTCATGTTCAAGCTCACTTTATGTACCTTCTTTCTTAACAACACTCTTCCTTTTCTTCCCTTTTCTAGTCACACTATTGGATATACCTTCTACATTGATATCCTTACGACTTTCCAAAAGAATTTATCATATTTATCAACTTTAGCCTCTAACACTTCATAATCCAATTTAGATATCTAGACTAACCTAATTCAACTACTTCCATGTGAAAAAAATCTATAGATACAAGAAAAATTATGCTTCTAGAGTATCTTTCCACAACACTTACTAGAATCCTAGTCCTTTTGTTCATCCTCATCTAAAATATTCCAAAGAATGTAGCAAGGTTAGTCTCTTGCACATCCAAACTACCAAGATTTATCATGAGGTTCTTGATTTGATTAGAAACAGGCTCTAAATTTGACCAATCTATCCTTCCTATTATTGGTAATTATCTAGAAAAGTAAAAGAATAAACAAACAACCAAACTTCCATACCATTATGTATTCTTCTTAATCTTCTTTAAATTCTTCAAAATATGTATATGAAGTAATTCAAAAAAGTCATATTCCATGCCTCTTATTACCATATGAACAATAATATAAATTGTAAGGCCATTGTTAGGGATATAAAATTTGTTACCGGTGACCATAGTAGCATACCCTATTACCAGATCAAATATCGATCTGAAATCAATATCTTTCCCTTTAGAACTCATACCTATAACCTCAATTATTTCTTTCTCATCCATAGTCTTCAGTTTGGGAACTAGTCTAGAGGAACACAAACTAGTTACATCTCTAATAGCTTCTTTGGAAATCAAATGCACCTCATCTATCGACAAAGATTCATCATGAATTCTACGTAACACTATTTGAATATACTTCTTCTCAAATTGAAACAAGGGAAATTTTGTCCAAACATCCAAATTTTTGTTAACTAATAATTTGTAGGCATCATGGCTCTCTTTCAATTCACTTTCCCAAAGCATGTTCAACTGAATTGACATCTCTTCAATCTTACTATAAAAAAATGCATAGATATGTTCTATAGAAAACACTCTTGAAGGGATGCAAGAGAATGCACCAAAAAACTCTTTTGACACATTCCTCAAATATCTCTTCAACCAAGCTTTATCTGTATAATTCACAATCTTTGAATTATCCATAGCAATAAAAGTGAAAGATTGTACAAACAACAATACCTCTAAAAATTCCAACAAGAAATGTATAGATATCCTACTTCCAAAGCTCGCTTTGAATTTGTCTATTATCTTCTTCAAACTCTAAAACTATGAATTTACTTCTAAAATTCCTTTGTACGCTTCTCTGAAACTACATAAGCCTTTAAAATTATTTGAATTTATTCTTTTCATTTCAAATGATTTTGCAATAAATGCTTCAACTTGTAGGTAGATCGCCTCAAAAATTATGTATGCCTCCATTCTTTCAAATTCAATAGACTTCATCCCTCACACATGCTACTAAGAAAATACCTTAACCTTGTTACCACATTAATTATATTATTGTCATGATATGACACAAGTACCAATGAGGGGGTTTATTATATTTTTTGATGATTTTTCCCCCTTAGCCACTACTTTTATTTAGAAATTGATAGAAGTATTTGCACTAGAGGTTGGCATAGATAAGATTGATGATTCCTTTCTCCAAATCCTTTTCATTTCCTTTCTTTCTTCTTCTGAATGAAAATTTTGATCATTCTTCTTTGCCAGATAGATATTTTTCTTTCTTCTTCTATTACTACCAGGGTGTTTCGAATTGCTACACTTACAACAAACAACATTATTCTTTCCATTTCCCCTTTCATCCAACAAACTAACTTTATATTAATTCTTCTTTCCCTTAGAAAATTTTCTAGGGAATGATGGAGAATCATTCACTTTAATTTTGTAGTCCTTTTACTTATGACCAAATTTCTCACAAGAATAAAAAACACCATTGAAGGATAAATACCTTTTAGCATCATGTCATTTGATAGAATTTTTTCTAGAATTGTTTCTTCACTCCTTGATTTGTTTATTTTTGTGCTGCATCTTCTTACCAGTAGATTGCTTCACTTTATAACTCTGACCTTCCTCAAGCCCTAAACCACTCTTATCCATTTTCAGTCTTTGACAATTAATCAACTCATCAAGCATCGCCAAGCTTATCTTAAATTTTTCTTCAAAAATTCTTTCCTTTTCCAGATTAGATCTCAATATTTTTGCTTCTTCTTCTAACTTTATGCATTCATCCATCTTCCTTTTAATTACAATTTCCTAACATTCTCGAGTTCTTTTCTTCTCATCCAATTGTTGCAGCAAGCTAGAGATAATTTATTATCCTTTAGTCAATAGATCACATCCTTCAAAATTTTTACTTTGCAGATTTTAAATGTACTCATTTTCTTTTATCAACCTGTCCTTTAGAACTTCCATTTCTTCTAAATATTTAGCAAAGACTACTTCTAAAGGAAAAAATTCTCATACTCAAATTTTGGGACCTTCCTCAAGTTGCTATGCTTCTTCCTAGGAACAATTATTTGATACCAATTGTTGAACATCCATAATACTAAGAGGGGGGCGAATCAATATTCCATAAAACCATAATAAAATCCACTTAAAAATTATCACAATTATGACTGAATTAGCAAGAAAGAACATATAAACAAGTTAATGCAACCATACACATGAACACCAAGATTTTTATGTGGAAAACCAAAAATGGGAAAAACCACCATGAGGGTTAACTCAAAAAATATTATATCTAGATACAAAATATTATGGGGCTCACTGCTAGGACTAACTATCCTTAAAAGGCTAACTTCTTGAGTACAAAAGATGGCTATTCGCCAAGATACAATGATAGTGGCTCACTACCAAAAGATTTAACTGATAGGATACACCTTCAATGTGCAAGGTTCAGTTCTACTAAAGCTCAGAATAAGAAGTACTACCTCACATAGCATTCGCTCAAAAAAATTGTACTAATCACAATAGATAAAGAATTTAGGCTCTGATCTTCTTCTATGTGCACATTCACTTCTCCTTCTCGATCTGATGTACATCTCTCTTCTATATTTCATCTTATATATATACAAGTATATATTATTCATCAATTAGGTCATCCTTATTAGATGAACATAAAATAATCAAAACCTTCTTTGTTGGAACCATATAAAATTTAAACATTTTATCCACATAGTGCATTATACCAAGTTGGCTATCATCCATAAAACATAACTAGTTTTCATAATATATTGCATTCGCTGAGTCAACCAAGACTAGAACATAATTCTCCAAACCAACAAATAATCCTCAAAGAAAACACCTTATGAATTTGAGAACACATTAATTTTCCATCATACTACCAGCAAAGAGACTATCAAAAAAACTGCAACATAAGAATGTTCACGTTAGTAGAATGCGAAGTCTCCCACACAGTATTCCACACACATAACAATAGTAGGATACAAAGTTAAACTATGTTAGAGATAAATTTATGCTGACAAAAAATATGTCTCAAGATCCAAGATATAGCTGTCTGAATGAGAAGAAAATTTGGTTAAGAGATTAGAGTCATATCAGATCTTGCGGTGAATTCTAGAATCAAATACCAACACACTAATCCATCACAAAAGAGTATTAATGACAGAGAAAAAATTATGGTAAAGAAATAAAAATTCCCATATAGTTATCATCATGTTGACATCAATGAAAACATAGGAATAACCAACCCAACCATCCATACTTCATGCTCATGTTGCAAATCTTCCAACAAAAACTTTAGCTTGCAAGATTGGAATTCCTACATTGTTGTTTTGGCTACTACTATTGTTGTACATGATTAAAAACCTAACTCAAGAGGAAATGTGTGACAACCTGATTTGTGCTTGCTTGCAAAATTTACATTTACCTCCACTGCCTCAGGGGAGAGTTCCATCATAATCATCTTATCATTGCAAAACTTTCACAACTTGAACAAAGTCTTATCAAAACCAAATAATCTTATGCAAGTGGCCTTGGGATATTGGATAAACCAATTCACACATTCTCTTATAAATTCCATGGCTTCCTTAGTTAACCAGAAACCAAAATCTTCATTTAGTTGATTAATAATAACATACAAGAAGGTATCATTTAATCTCATAAAGTTTTTCTTTTCCTTCTTGAGCTCCAATTGATCATAATAATTCCAAACTTTATTCTCACTAGATGCCTCCCCAAGGAACTATACTGTGTTTAGGCCTAAGAAGTTCCCCATTCTTGCAGCATAATAGATAACATATGAACTCATATAGAATACCTTAATTTCCTTCACCTTGGTGATTTGATCATGAATGGCATCAAATACCATTTTCCCATAGTCTAAGTATTGTTTCCCATCAAGAATCATTTGAATAATTTAAGAGAACATCTAGGTTTCAAATGCATGTGAATCTTCCTTCCTGAATGATTTAGACAATTGTGTGATGACCTCCCCTACTTCCAAAGAGAAGTTAGACCTCTTAGGCTTGATGGGAATTTTTTTATTGAATTTTTCTCTAATTTCAACTACCTCTTATTTATATATCTCTTATTTCCATCCACATTTCCTTCATAAGACTATAATGCCTCAGCCTCTATCATGATTTTGAGGGTGGGATGTGGAGGTATTTCAAAGAGTAGCCTTATGATTCTTGATGTTAGATCAATAATTTCTTTCCTCCAAGGATTAATAAATTTCCTTTGAATTAGGTTATATGCATGTGAAACAACTAATATGAACTTAGGACATTGCATAGCTATTGGAAATGAAGCCACATGTGCCAATCCTAGCTTAGAAATTTTCTTCACCCTCAGATTGGCATCTTCCATGAAAAAATCTTTGAAAAATTGCTCAAGGTCAACTTGGCCAACCAATATATATATTACTTTTATCACATATGACCCATACTTTGATACTACCGGAGCACCTTAGAACTTGTATTTCATGGCGAGTGGAAGTTTTTCTAGCTTCAACTTCTTGGCCTTCTATTATTTTGGTACCTCGTCGGCACCAATATCTCCCTCCGAGTTGAACATTTAATAGATCGATAATCATAACATTTATTAGGAGTTAGAAATTAAATGCATCCCATATTAAAACCCTATAATTGAAAAGAAGTAAACATTTACAAGATATCTCTATTGCTTTTGGGTGTCGAGATCATAATAGAACTAGGAATATCAACATTACTAAACCCATTAACAGAAAATCAAGCATTGGAGTTGGGGTGAAACTCAACACTTAAACCTTAAAGAATGTCTACCGAAAGTTGGGATCAAGATGAAACTTGGCATGAGAACCATATTGAGGGATTAGTTCTAGGTTTTTCTTTGAGGTCTTATCCCAATCAAAAAGGGTAAGAGTTAGAATTGAATAAGAACCTGGAACTAGAACTTATTTTAGAATAAATGTTTAGGTTTTGTTCTGAGATTCGATCCCACAAGTTGTGTGGAAGTCAAAATCATAATGACACTTGGAACATGGACTACCTGAAGGTGAAAGGTCAAGGTTTTGTTCTGAGGTCTAATCCCACCAAAATGGTAAAAATCGGAATTGGGTTAAGAACTTATCTTTGTGTGAGGTTTAGGTTTCATTCTAAAACCCAATCCCGTCATACAAGTGGAAGTCGAAATAAAAATGACACCAAGAATGTGGATCATGAAGAGATTTGTAACAAGTTCAGAGGTTGGAATTAGGATATACACAAACATTGGAACCTTCCTAAAGGGTGATTCAAAATTTAGCCAGTTTAATTTCTTCAAGAATCGAACATGGGGAGAGATCAAAGGTTGGAAGCTCAAACTTATAAAGGCTAACATGATTTAGGGATTTTCAAAATTTTGAAGTGCAAACCAATTAGTATGCAAACCCTAGGCGACCTAGGGAATGACGATAAAAAGTAAACCCAATCATGAAACATGAAAAAAACCAAAAGAAAAATGAAGAAAAACATGACATGAGAAAACCACAAAAAGAAGAAAAGCAAGAAGAACAACCAAGAATATGAGAATAAAAAATAAGAAAATGAGCAAAAAAACGCAAACAAAAAGAAATTAAAAGAAATAGAGAAAGAAACAAAAAAACTTGCCTCAAAAGAAATGTGACAAAAAGACAAACAATGCACAATCGAAGGCCTCGAAGCTCGAACCCAAACCATATCGATTTCTCTAATTTGGCTCTTACTCGTGAAAATGAAAATTAATTATGAACCAAAACACAAAGGTAGTCCAAATGTATATGGGTCTCATGCATGTGAAGCGACCCATCATTAATGTTGGTAGTTTGGGAATAGAGATTGAGACTAAAACCAACAAGTGAACCAACACAAAAATCCCAAAAGAAAGGTCAAAATTGGGATCAAGAATGAACTCGGCACATGAACCTTCAAAAAGTGCAATTTTCTAGTTCCAATCTAAAACCCAAACCTAATAAAAAAAAGCACAAATGAACTTGAAAATTGGGATCAGGTTGAAACCAAGAATAGGAACCTTCCAAAGGTGTAAGGTTCCAATTACAGTTTGAAATCTAATTTTGAAAAGACAAAAGAAAACCAAAAAGTGGAGATCAGAGATAGAATGGAACAAGGAAGGTGAACCTTCACAAGGAGTGAAGTTCAAGTTCCAACCTAAAACTCAATTTTGAAAAGACAAAGAAAAGGAAAGGGAAAACCGTGAAGATCAGATTTGAAATAGAGACAAGAACATAAACCTTGAAGGTTCAAAGTTCAAGTTCCATTATAAAACCTAAATTTGTCAAGACAAAAGAAAACAAGGCCTAGAAAAAAACAACTCCCAAAGCAAAAACAAAAGCACATAGAGAAAATAGTAATGAGGGGGGCCATTGTAACCAAAAGAAGAAAATGGGGTGGTTATGAAAGGCATAATAGGAAACATGTAGATTGTAGGTCTATGAGAAAGTAAGGGAGGTCTAGATTTCTAATGGAATCCCATAAAATGAGGAAATGGAGAACATGATATGGGAACAATATAATGAAAGGAATCAATATGAAAGTGGATATAAGGACTAGAGGGGAGACAAATATCTAAAAGAACATCAAAATCCCATAAAAGAGGAAATGGGAAAAAGGAAGAAAAGGAGTAATCAATAAAGTTGTAAGAAATGAGGGGATGACCAAAGTTGAAAGAAATGTATAGATTCATGTCGAGGTCTTGCAAATGATGAATAGGAAGGGAAATGAAGGAATGAAGAAAAATACTATATGAACTTTCACATGGGATTGGATAAAACAAGATATTTGGATATGCATAAATAATTTTTAGTCCATAGAAAGTTTGTAACTTCATAGGAATAGAAAAACTGAATAAACACTCCCAAAATTATTATTTTTTTGGTTTTTGGAAACTTATAATAAATTTTAATGGTATGTAGGAGTTAAAGGACCAAGACTTGTGTAAATTTAACCAATAGTAGACCTATACAAAAGGTTTATCAAATGTGTTATATGTGATGGAAAAAATGAGGCCAAATGCATGAAGGGGACTTGGAAAAAGAAAATTTTATGAACTACAAAATTTAGAAACAATAATTTAGGTGTGATTAACTTATGCATACAATATTTGGTGAATTTATATACTCTTAGATATACCTCACTTGGCTAACCCTCTCTTCCTTTTTTGTGTATTTGATTTCATACCAAATGTAAGCAAAAAAAAATATTGTTCTTTTGGTTGGCATGACCTATCCATGTTTCTTATGGTTTCCTTGTGTGTGAAATTTTTATATCCCTTGTGCATACATTGATGGATTTGTTAAAACCCTCATGTATGTTTACTTTATTAATTGAACTATCAAGTGTATGCATGGATGTATAGGACCTCATGTGTAAATTATTTGAATTTGTATTGATTTAAGTATCATATGTATACTTTATTGGAGGTTGGTTTTGTATCTTGTATGTTCTATGGAATTTCATGTATGTGATCTAGATAATATAGGAGTGCTCAACCCCCTCTATTTTTAATGTTTAATTTATCATTTAATGTGATCTTGTGATCTCTTTGCTTATGTATGATTAGTGTTTTTTTTACCAATTTCACATGTATATGTATGTTTTCCTTTGTTTTAAATTTAGGTTCTTTATTAATAGTGGTGGGTGTTATCTTCATGCATGGTTGCCTAGTGTGATATTGTGATAATAAATTTAGCATGTGTATACATTTAATAATTGATGTTACTCCTATCATGTTTCTTGATGATTCCTCATATGTGTAGTGGTTTTCCATGCTTATTCAACCCTATGAGTGATTTTGAGTATGTTGGATTAACCAAATTATTTTTCTCTTAGTTTAGATGTTAGGGCCGAAAGGTCCACATGGTTGGGTAGAGTTGAATCATCATTAAGGAAGCTAATAGATTATTGGATTCTTTTGGAGAGCGTGTAGGGAATTATTTGAGACATCACTTATTATTATTCTCTTTTCTTTCTTTGTAGAAAATTTCCAAATGTAGGAATTTTTCTATGTGATCATTTATAAAATTTATATCATGTTAACGGATAGGATTTTCTCATATTTTTTACCCTTGGAGGTGATGCACCTCATAGTGTAAATTTTAGATAGATAAAATTTACACACCATCAATTACATAATTACCCAACCATTTCCACTTTAATTGATTGAATGCATCCCTATTTATCCAATTTCCACCACCTTATTAATTAAATAATAGTTTATTAATAAATTCACTTGTAATATTCTATTCATCACTATTCACCTAATCCCACTACTAACCTAAAATCACTTAAACCATTCTTATCATGCCCACATTAAAAAATATAAATATTTATAAATACCTAATTCTCTTATCCCCTTTTCAAAAATTATATAAATATACCTATTTATTTAATTGTAGTTTTCATCCACTTTTAATTAATGGCCTAATCATCTTTAACCCACTAATACCTCACTTGTGTCACACTAACCTTGGTCAAATTCCCTCAAGTATTTCACATTCTCAAATGTGTACCAAAGTATGGGTCCTTTGTACATAAGGAATGTGTCTTTGTACATGTGACATGGGATTTTATACATGTCTCATGGGTCAATCACTTCTCTATCCTCCCCAGGTATTTAAAAATATCCCATTTCTAGTTCACTCCTCTACTTTCTCCAAGGGGATAATCCGCAATGGATTCCCCTTTGATTCTAGTATCTTCCCTATCCTTTTCCTCTCCTCATCCTTCCATGGATCTCAAAAATTTTGATCCCTTGATCCTTCAATCCAATCTTAGCCATTTAGTTCTAGGGAATGTTTTAAAAAAAAATGGTCTCAACCAAAGCCATTTTAAGGAATCCATCAAATGAAATTTTATGCTAAAATTAAGGGTACTCACCCATCACCATATTTACCACAACGAAAATAGATTGGTGCAATAGGATATAGTCTTGGTGATATTTCATTTTATTTTCATCAATATTTACTAACTCTTTTATAAGTGTTAATTAAGTTACCTTTATTCCCTTCTTAAGATGTCACTTTAGTTTGCATAATGTGACATTTAATAATTATATTAATTATTAAATGTCTTCCTATTAGGGTTACCTTTATGTTTTGCATGATCTCATTTCTTAAGGATTGATCCATTGTATATTTTTCATTATCTTGATCTGATAATAGAATCTCTCCATATTTCAGAGCTTCAAACCCTCATTTTATTTTTTCTCCATTCTTTTCCTTGTGACAGGCATCCATTTGCATGCAAGTGTTCTTGGACTTTGAAGTTGGTTTTGACAACTTCTGCATGGTATTAGAGCGGACCTGCTGTAGCCTGTTCTTGTCTGAAGACTTTGGACCTACAAGGGTTGGATCAGGCATTCAGAGTCTTGTAGGGTGATTTTTTTGTGGATCTGGCATACTTTGTTTCATGGCTTCACTTTGGGCCCAAATGGACCTCGTCGTTGGATTCACAACATCCAAAAACCCATAAATCGATTGTTCATTTGCCGATTTTGACCATTGTTGATCAGGGAAGCAAATTTTTTTTGCCTGAAGGCCGTACGATCTCAAGGCACAAAGTTTGAGGTCAAATTCACAAAAAAATATTAAAAAATCAATTTTAAATTGATTGTTTCAAGGTTTTTTAAAAAAGGATTAGCACGCCCAGTTATAAACTAGGCGCCACCCCTTTTCAGCTAGGCGGCCACCACTCTATCGTCAAGTGACCTCCACCACGCCACCCAATGGCCTCTTAGTTGGTGGCACCACCTTTCAGCACATCTGCCACTCCGTAGACCTCCGCTAGCTCACCACCGGCCAAACACCGGTCATCCACCTGAGCACAGCTAGCACCCAACCACGGAGGCCCCTACATCCTAGCCGTGGTCATATGGAGAACCAAGGGCCAGAATCCAGCTCCTGCATGCCAACCTCCTAGTTAGCCATGTGACCAGGGGCTGAAGGTCTTATCCCTTGAGGGCTATGTAAAAAGAAAATAAAACCCTTTTGAACAGTTTGCACGAAATCAGGCGTATTTTTTGCATACGATCTCTATTTTGTGAAAACAAGATATCGTCAAAAAGCGGGTTTTGGCACCGTTCTGATGGTGTAATATTTTTTCAAAATTTTGTAGTTTGCATGCAACTTTTTGTAGTCAAAGACAAATGTTGATTTTTGCACTCCGAAGGCATTACTTGGTAGTTTTTGTTCCAGTTTTCAAAAATGAATAAGCGTCGGAAAGCTCTGAACGCGCTCTATTCAAATATTCTGTTATTTTTTCCAAAAAATTTACCAGGTACATAAGATTCAATTTGAAACTTTTTTTGTCTTTTTCCTATTTTTTTGCTGAAAAATCTATTTCAGGGTTTGGTTTTTTGTATTTTGGGGGGAGTCTTTTTTCTTGCTTTCTATCATTTACTTTAGAAAACTAGAAACTCTTCACATTAAACAATTCTTTAAACCTCTCCAAACATGGCTGAAAACACTTCTACTGTTGACCTTCTCACACCGCATAACTACCATACATGGAAGGATTTCATGACACATCTTCCTAGATCAAAGGGGTTGTGGTCTTGTTTAGATACGGTTCAGCAAGTTTTGACCAAGACATTTGAGGTTATGCAGAATAGAAATAAGATGGATGAGGCTCTAGGTTTGATTTCCTTGCATGTTTCAGACAACTTGTTGTTTCATCTTGATGGGTGTGACAGTCCTCTCAAAATGTGGACCAAGTTCAATGATCTATTTGGTACCATAAATCAGTTTCGTGCACTCTAGATTGAGGAAGAGTTGACTTCACTTGTACCAGATTATTTTCCCACTATTGAGGATTTTCTGATGAATTTCAAACAACAAAGAGCTCTTCTACAAGGTTGTGGTAAGGCTAAGACTAATACAGAGTGTATTTACTTGATTTTGTCAAAGCTTCATGGGAACTTTCAGATATTCTCATCTACCTTCCATTCCACTAAAGATGCCTTGGGTGCAAGTTTTACCATGCCTTCTTTTGAGGTGTTTTTTGATCGTTTGACATGAGAGCAGGTTAAGATATCATAGCTGGATGCTCTCATATGATCACCGCACCAAGCATTGGTAGCATAGTCATCTTAGGGGAAGAAGAAGCAGAAGTAGAAGTAGAAACAAAAACCAAAGACCACAGAGTATTGGAAGGATTCTAGTTCACATAACACTTTTGATTCACCTTCTCCTAAGGGGGAATCATTGAAGAAAGATAGACATAAGTGTTCTTATTGCACTAAGATAGGACATGATGAGTCCCAAGTGTTATGAGAAGAAGATAGATGGATATGCAAAATAGGTTTCAGATTTGACAACTCTTCTTGAGAAGAACCATATTCATCACTCTTCTTCATCTACATCAGGCGGGTCTTCTTCTTCACCATCATTCCAGATAGATGAACTTGCGCCACATAATTTTCATGCATTATGTGCAACCACTAGTTCACATTCATCTAGATGGCTACTGGATTCTGGTGCTTCACACCATATGGAATTTTCTTAGGACATGTTCTCATCTTTCAAGGCTTTATCCTCACCACACATATTGATGGGTAATAACACTTATATGAGTGTTTGAGGGAAAGGTTCTATCAACATTGATGATGGTACATTCAATGATGTACTATGTGTTCCATCTTTGTCCACTAACCTTCTCTCCATCTATCAGATTGCTCATAGTGGGATAGGGAAGATAGTTGAGTTCACACCTGATTTAGTGCACATCAGAGACATTCAAACTAGAAACATTGTTGCAATAGGGATAGTTGATCATTCTTCTTTCTTGTATGCATTCACACACTTCATTCCACCATCTTCCTCTCTTTCTAAAACATAGCATGTCATATCTAAGGCAAAGTTTGATCACTTGAACTTATGTGTTCTTCCATCTATTCCTAAGACTAGTGTTGAGACTTCTACACCTCTTCCTCCTATTGAGATCACATTTGTTTAGCAAGATACCTCTTCAATTGTGACTGACATTGTTGCTCCACTCATCTATCCATCAAGTGCAGTTGTTGAGGCCATATCAAAGGATATTAATTTCCTTATAGATGACAGATTCAACACACCTATTATTCCTTCTTCACTAGAGATTCCATTTCAGGATTATCTTGAGTTGTTTGATTCACCATTTTGGTATTCAAACACAAATGTTGCAGTTCATTTCTTTAGTGATCATCATCTAGGACTTCCATTTTCACCTCACATCCATGAATTTCCTCTTCCTCAACCATTGGATCTGTTTCTTCCTCCAAGGAGACACATTGGTTTGATCATTGGCACAAGGGTTCTTTCATTTTGGGGGGCTTTGGAGTCTCCACTCTCTCTCATGGGAGGGTATCTAATTGTATATCTGCATATGTTCTTGAGAGAGTCTCTTGAGACATTCCATTTGTACTTCCTTTTTGCATCTCTTTTTCGAGTAGATTTTTTCCCATGAGGTTTTCTCTATTTCTCCACTTTACAAAGATTTGGTTGTATTCAGGTACTTGATCAAGCCTAGTTGTTGGGACCCATGTTTACTTTCTTTTTTTTAGTTACCTTTACTTTCTTGCACATGTTTGTAGCTGCACTCTTTCTCATCTTAAGGGGAGATGTTAGAGTAAAGGTTTTAACTTAATGGTGTTAATTAAGCTACCTTTATTCCCTTCTTAAGATGTCACATTAGTTTGCATAATGTGACATTCAATAATTATATTAATTATTAAATGCCTTCCTATTAGGGTTACTTTTAGGTTTTGCATAAGCTCCTTTCTTAAGGATTGATCCATTGTATATTTTTCATTCTCTTGATCTAATAATAGAATCTCTCCATATTTCAGAGCTTCAAACCCTCATTTGCTTTTTCATCCATTCTTTTCCTTGTGACAGGTATCCATTTGCATGTAGGTGTTCTTGGACTCTGAAGTTGATTTTGACAACTTCTACATGTTATCCAAGTGGACCTACTGTAGCTTGTTCTTGTTTGAAGAATTTGGAGCTACGAGGGTTTGATAGGCATTCAGAGTTTTGCATAGTGATTTTTTTGTGGATCCGACATACTTTGTTTTTTGGGTTTACTTTGGGCCCAAACAAACCTCACCGTTGGATTCACAGCATCCAAAAACCCCTAAATCGACTGTTCATTCATTGATTTTTACCACAGTTGATCAGGGAAGCAAAAAAAATTGCCTCAAGGCTGTATGGCCTTAAGGCACAGAGTTCGAGGTCAAATTCACAAAAAATATATTAAAAAATCAATTTAAATTGATTTTTTCAAGGGTTTTTAAAAAAAATTTACTCTCGTACCCAATTATAAATTGGGCACCACCCCTTCTCAGTTGGGCATCCACCGCTCCGCCATTAGGTGGCCTCCATCACATGCCAAGCGGCCTCTCAACTAGCGGCACCACCTTTCAACCCGTCCACATCTCCACAGACCTCCGCCAGCTCACCATCGGCCAAACACTGATGGTCCGCATGAGAGCTACCCAAGCATAGCCAACGCCCAGTCCCAGTGGCCCCCTACACCCTAGCCACGGTCATATGGGGAACCAAGGGCCAGAATCTAGCTTCTACGCGCCAACCTCCTGGTTGGTCATGTAACCAGGGGCCAAAGGTCTTAGCCCTTGAGGGTTTTTTTAAAAAAATTTAAAACCCTTTTGAGCAACTTGCACAAAATCAGGTGTATTTTTGGCATACGATCTCCATTTTGGAAAAACGAGATACCGCTAGAAAGCCGGTTCTAGCGTTGTTCTAATGGTGTAGGATATTTTTTAAAATTTTGTAGTTTGCATGCATGTTTTTGCTGTCAAAGACAAATGTTGAGTTTTGCACTCCGAAGGGCATAACTTGGTTGTTTTTGCTCCATTTTTTCAAAAATGAATAAGCGTCGGAAAGCTGTGAAAGAGCTCCATTTAGATATTCTAATTATACTTCCAGAAAATTTACCAGTACACAAGATTCAGTCTGAATTTTTTTTTTCCTTTTTCCTATTTTTTCCACTGAAAAATCTCTACTAGGGTTTAGTTTTTTATATTGTGGGGGGAGTCTTTTTTCTTGCTTTCTGTCATTTACTTCAGAAAACCAAAAAATCTTCACATTAAACAATTAAATAAACCACTCCAAACATGGCTGAAAACACTTCTATTGTTGACCTTCTCATACCGCATAACTACCATACATGGAAGGTTTTCATGACACGTCTTCTCAGATCACAAGGGTTGTGGTCCTATTTAGATACGGTTCAACCAATTTTGACCAGGCCATTTGAGGTTATGCAACATAGAAATAAGATGGATGAGGCTATGGGTTTGATTTCATTGCATGTTTCAGACAACTTATTGTTTCATCTTGATGGGTGTGACAATCCTCCTTAAATGTGGACCAAGTTCAATGATCTATTTGGTACCATAAATCAATTTTGTGCACTCCAGATTGAGGCAGAATTGACTCCACTTGTACCTGATTCTTTTCTCACTATTGAGAATTTTCTAATAAAATTTAAACAATGGAGATCTCTTCTAAAGGGTTGTGGTAAGGTTAAGACTGATACAGAGTGTATTCACCAATTTTCTCAAAACCTCGTGGGAACTTTCAGATATTCTCATCTACCTTCCATTCCACTATGGATGCCTTGGGTACACATTCTACCATGCCTTCTTTTGAGGTGTTTTGTGATCGTTCGACATGAGATCAGGCTAAGATATCATACTTGGATGCTCACACAAGATCACCACACCAAGCATTGGTAGCATAGTCATCTCTAGGGGAGCAAAAGCAAAAGTAGAAATAGAAACCAAAGACCACCGAGCATTGGAAGGATTCTAGTTGACAAAACACTTCTGATTCACCTTCTCCTAAGGGGGAACCATCGAAGAAAGATAGAACTAAGTGTTCTTATTGCACTAAGATAGGACATGATGAGTCCAAGTGTTATGAGAAGAAGATAGATGGATATGCAAAACAGGTTTCAAATTCGACAGCTCTTCTTGAGAAGAACCATATTCATCACTCTTCTTCATCTACATCAGGCGGGTCTTCTTTTTCACCATCATTCGAGATAGATGGAATGGCTCCACATAAGGGTCATGCATTATGTGCAACCACCAATTCACATTCATCTAGATGGTTACTGGATTATGGTGCTTCACACCATATGGCATCTTCTTAGGACATGTTCTCATCTTTCGAGGTTGCATCCTCACCTCACATATTGATGGGTAATAACACTTATATGAGTGTTTGTGGGAAAGGTTCTATCAACATTGATGATGGTACATTCAATAATGTACTATGTGTTCCATATTTATCCACTTAATTTCTCTCCATCTATTAGATTTCTCGTAGTGGGACAGTGAAGATAGTTGAGTTCACACCTAATTTGGTGCACATTAGAGAGATTCAGACTAGGAACATTGTTGCAACAAGGACAGTTGATCATTGTTCCCACTTGTACGCATTCACAAACTTTGGTCTACCATCTCCCTTTCTTTCTACAAGAGAGCATGTCATATCTGAGGCAGAGTTTGGTCACTAGAACTTATGTGTTCTTTCATCTGTTCTTGAGATGAGTGTTGAGACTTCTACACCTCTTCCTCCTGTTGAGATCACATCTATTTAGCAGGATACCTCTTCAGTTGTGACTGAAATTGTTGCTCCAATCATTGAGCCATCAAGTGAAGTTGTTAAGGCCATATAAGAGGATATTCCTTTCCTCATACATGATAGATTCAACACACCTGTTATCCCTTCTTCACTGGAGATTCCATTTCAGGATTATCTTGAGTTGTTTGATTCACCATTTTGGTATTCAGACACTCATGTTGCAGTTCAATTCTTCAGTGAGCATCATCTAGGACTTCCATTTTCACCTCACATCCATGGATTTCCTCTTCCTCAACCATTGGATCTATTTCTTCCTCTGAGGAGACACATTGGTTTGATCATTGGAATAGGGGTTCTTTCATTCTGGGGGGGCTTTGGAGTCTCCACTCTCTCTCATGGGGGGGGTATCTGATTGTATATCTGCATATGTTCTTGAGAGATTCTCTTGAGACATTCCATTTGTACTTTCTTTTTGCATCTCTTTTTGGATTAGAGTTTTTCCCATGAAGTTTTCTCTATTTCTCCACTTTACAGATATTTGGTTGTATTCAGGTACCTGATTAGGCCTAGTTGTCGGGACCCATGTTTACTTTCTGCATTGTAGTTACCTTTTCTTTCTTGCACATGTTTGTAGTTGCACTCTTGCTCATATTATGGGGGGGTGTTAGAGTAAATGTTTTAACTTAATTGTGTTAATTAAGTTACCTTCATTCCCTTCTTAAATGTCACTTTAGTTTGCATAATGTGACATTTAATAATTATATTAATTATTAAATGTCTTCCTATTAGGGTTACTTTTAGGTTTTGCATGATCTCCTTTCTTAAGGATTGATCCATTATATATTTTTCATTCTCTTGATCTGATAATAGAATCTCTCCATATTTCAGAGCTTCAAACCCTCGTTTTCTTTTTTGTCCATTCTTTTCCTTGTGACAGGTATCCATTTGCATGCAAGTGTTCTTGGACTCTGAAATTGGTTTTGACAACTTTTACATGGTATCCGAGTGGACCTATTGCAACTTGTTCTTGTTTGAAGAATTTGGAGCTACGAGGGTTGGATTAGGCATTCAAATTGTTGCATGGTGATTTTTTTGTGGATCCGGCATACTTTGTTTTTTGGGTTCACTTTGGGCCCAATTAGTTCTCACCGTTGGATTCACAACATCCAAAAACCCCTAAATCGACTATTCATTCATCGATTTTGACCACAGTTGATCAGGGAAGAAAAAAAATTTCCTTAAGGCTGTACGGCCTTAAGGCACATAGTTCAAGGTCAAATTCGCAAAAAAAATATTAAAAAATCAATTTTAAATTGATTTTTTCAAGGTTTAAAAAAAAGAGATTAGTGTGCCCAATTATAAAGCCACCCCTTCTCAGTCGGGTAGCCATCGCTTCGCCATCAGGTGGCCTCCATCATGCTGCCCAATGGCCTCTCAACCGGTGGCACCACCTTTTAGCCCGTTTGCCACTCCACAGACCTCCGCCAGCTCGCCATCGGCTAGACACCGGCGGTCTGCCTGAGCGCAGCCAACGCCCAACCCCAGTGGCCCCTTACACCCTAGCCATGGTCATATGGGGAACCAAGGTCCAGAATCCAACATCTGCCCGCTAGCCTCCTCGTCGACCATGTGACCAGGGGTTGAAGGTCTTAGCCCTTGAGGGCTCTGTAGAAAAATTTAAAAACCTTTTGAGCAACTTACAGGAAATTGGATGTATTTTTTACATACGATCTCCATTTTGCGAAAACAAGATATCATCAGAAAGACGGTTCTGGCGCCATTCTAATGATGCATGATTTTTTAAAAATTTTGTAGTTTATATGTACTTTTTTGCAGTCAAAGATAGATGTCAATTTTTGCACTCCAGAGGGCATAACTTGGTCATTTTTGCTCCATTTTTCAAAAATGAATAAGCGTCGGAAAGTTGCGAACACATTCTATTTAGATATTCTATTATTTTTTCCAGAAAATTTACTAGGTACACAAGATTCAGCTTGAAACATTTTTTTCCTTTTTCCTATTTTTCCGCTGAAAAATCTCTATTGGGGTTTGGTTTTTTGTATTGTGGGGGGAGTCTTTTTTCTTGCTTTCTATCATTTACTTCAGAAAACTAGAAACTCTTCACATTAAACAATTCATTAAACCTCTCCAAACATGGTTGAAAACACTTCTACTATTGACCTTCTCACACCGCATAACTACCATACATGGAAGACTTTCATGACACGTCTTCTCAGATCTAAGGGGTTGTGGTCCTATTTAGATACAATTCAGCTAGTTTTGACCAGGCCATTTGAGGTTATACACATATAAATAAGATGGATGAGGCTATGGGTTTGATTTCCTTGCATGTTTTAGATAACTTGTTGTTTCATCTTGATGGGTGTGATAGTCCTCTTGAAATGTGGACCAAGTTCAATGATCTATTTGGTACCATAAATCAATTTTGTGCACTCCAAATTGAGGCAGAGTTGAATTCACTTGTACCTGATTCTTTTCCCACTATTGAGGATTTTCTGATGAAATTCAAACAATAGAGATCTCTTCTACAAGGTTGTGGTAAGGTTAAGACTGATATAGAGTGTATTTACCTGATTTTATCAAAGCTTCGTGGGAAATTTTAGATATTCTCGTCTACCTTCCATTCAACTATGGATGCCTTGGGTGCACATTTTACCGTGCCTTCTTTTGAGGTGTTTTGTGATCATTTGAAATGAGAGTGGGCTAAGATATCATAGTTGGATGCTCTCACGAGATCATTGCACCAAGGTTTGGTAGCACAGTCATCTCAGGGGAAGTAGAAGCAAAAGTCGAAATAGAAACCAAAGACCACCGAGCATTGGAAGGAGTCTAGTTCACATAACACTTCTGAGTCACCTTCTCCTAAGGGGGAATCATCAAATAAAGAAATACCTAAGTGTGCTTATTGCACTAAGCTAGGAGATGATGAGTCCAAGTGTTATGAGAAGAAGATAGATGGATATGGAAAACAGGTTTCAGATTTGACAGCTCTTCTTGAGAAGAACCATATTCATCACTCTTCTTCTTCACCATCATTCCAGATAGATGGACCGGCCCCACATAAGGGTCATGCATTATGTGCAACCACCAGTTCACATTCATCCGGATGGCTACTAGATTCTGGTGCTTTACACCATATGGCATCTTCTCGGGACATGTTCTTTTCTTTTGAGGCGGCATCCTCACCACACATATTGATGGGTAATAACACTTATACGAGTGTTTGTGGGAAAGGTTCTATCAACATTGATGATGGTAGATTCAATGATGTACTATGTGTTCCATCTTTATTCACTAACCTTCTCTCCATCTATCAGATTGCTCATAGTGGGACAGGGAAGATAGTTGAGTTCACACCTGATTTAGTGCACATCAGAGACATTTAGATTGGCAACATTGTTGCAACATGGATAGTTGATCATTCTTCCTAATTGTATGCATTCACACACTTCGTTCCACCATATCCCCCTCTTTCTAGAAGAGAGTATGTCATATCTGAGGAAAATTTTGGTCACTTGAACTTATGTGTTCTTCCATCTGTTCCTGAGACTAGTGTTGAGACTTCTACACCTCTTCCTCCTGTTGAGATCACATTTGTTTAGCAGGATACCTCTTCAGTTGTGACTGACATTGTTGTTCCACTCATCGACCATCAACTACAGTTGTTGAGGCCATATTAGAGGATATTCCTTTCCTCACAGATGACAGATTCAGCACACCTATTATCCCTTCTTCACCAGAGATTCTATTTTAGGATTATCTTGAGTTGTTTGATTCACCATTTTTGTATTCAGACACTCATGTTGTAGTTCAATTCATTAGTGAGCATCATCCAGGACTTCCATTTTCACATGACATCCATGGATTTCCTCTTCCTCGACCATTGGATCTGTTTCTTCCTCCAAGGATACACATTGGTTTGATCATTGGCATAGGGGTTCTTTCATTTTGGGGGGGATTTTGAGTCTCCACTCTTTCTCATGGGGGGTATCTTATTGTATATATATATATATATTTTCTTGAGAGAGTCTCTTGAGACATTCCATTTATACTTTCTTTTTGCATCTTTTTTTGGAGTAGATTTTTTCCCATAAGGTTATTCTCTATTTCTCCACTTTATGGAGATTTGGTTGTGTTCAGGAACCTGATCAGGCCTAGTTTTTAGGACCCATGTTTACTTTCTACATTGTAGCTACCTTTTCTTTCTTGCACATGTTTGTAGCTGCACTCTTGCTCATCTTAAGGGGGGTGTTAGAGTAAAGGTTTTAACTTAATTGTGTTAATTAAGTTACCTTTATTCCCTTCCTAGGATGTCACTTTAGTTTGCATAATGTGACATTTAATAATTATCTTAATTATTAAATGTCTTCCTATTAGGGTTACTTTTAGGTTTTGCATGATCTCCTTTCTTAAGGATTGATCCATTGTATATTTTTTATTCTCTTGATCTGATAATAGAATCTCTCCATATTTCAGAGCTTCAAACCCTCGTTTTCTTTTTTCATCCATTCTTTTCCTTGTGACAGGTATCCATTTGCATGAATGTGTTCTTGGACTCTGAAGTTGGTTTTGACAATTTCTACATGTTCTTGTATGTTCCATCTCCTTTCTATTGTGTTGATTAATTTATTTTCCTTTCTCACCAATCCTTCCATCTTTCTAATCCATAATTTTTATAATCTTTAGATACTCACACTTACTTTTATTTACCCATACCAACACCCTCTATTCATTATTGTCTTATGCCATATCCATCATTCACTAATTATTCGTCTCATATAACATAACCATAACATCTATCACTATGAGTATCATCATGTCTCATTATCCATGACATGTTAAATGTAGGGAATATTCTTCCTCCACCACCAAGTCCTTTGAGATTTCCTACCCCCATCTTACCAATAAATTCCTTATAATCTTTCTTTATGAGAAATAAATGTACATATCTATGGAACATTTATAACACATTCCATTCATCCCTCCTCTCATGAGCTATCCTTAATACCCATCCTAATCCACCGATTCAATTTATTTTAAAATTAATTTGGACACAAAATAAAAAATGCATAAATCAAATAATCCACAAAAATCTAAGGATTGTCATGTCTCATAAAAATGGCATGCCAAAGTAAAGCGCAATTTAATCCCAAATAAAAATAAATCCAAAATGCCACAAAAGAACACAAAGAAAAAATTAAAGTAAAAAATATGTGGATCCCAAAGAGAAAAAAAGCAATGTATCCAAATTGATGGGAATTAAGGTGTCTCAACCTTTACAATTTCCTAGCATTAAAATAGTAATTTATCAATGATTATGGTATATTTTCTTTCTAATATTAATTTGGCATCTTATGTGACTTGGCATGGCAAGTTGTCAACATATTGGGAGGTAACATGGGGTGTGACATGGACGTTGCGATCTCCACATGGAAATTTAGGTTTCCCACTTTGGGAAGAGACTCCTTGACATGGGTTTTCATCTTTGAGGGATTCTATGACAAAGTATGACAAATTCTTGTGACGGATTGCTATGACGATCTTATGATGCATAAGGGCCAAATTTTATGATAGTTTGGAAAAGTGTTTGAAGGAATATTTGCATGGGGAAAGTAGGAACCCAAGTTTTACCTATGATAGGTTGTAAGATAATTTAAGATGTGTCTTCTATATTTAGTTAGTTATGATAGATTCTCTTACAACTGTAAGAGTTGTCATATATGAAAGATTCTATGACATTGTAAGGCATTTTTCATACCTATTAGAGTAAAATTTGGGGTGCCAAAGTATGGAGGCATGTAAGGGTGGTTAGGAATCATGTGACAAGTGTCATAGGAGTCAAATATGTTAAAAATGTTCCACATACATTTGGATGCCCATCTCTTGTATCTTGTTCTAGAAGCTACCTTCATGCTTGTAAATTCTTTATAAATTAGTTGTGTTGGAGTGGGTTTAGTATGTTTTGTTTGTAGGTATTGTTATGCTATCAAAATTACTTTAGAATTCAACACTCGTGTATACTCCTGAAGAACTTGCATTTCAAGTGTGTTGTAATCATCATCAAGATTTGATAATACATTGTGGAGGTTTTGGAATGTGGGGTTTTTCACCTGAAAGGGTTTTCCCCATGATATACCTTATGTTGTGAGCTTATTTTACTTGCATGTGTTTTTTTTCTAATAATTTTCCTATTATGCATCTCATATTGTAACTGTAAAATAACTAAAGTTGTACATCTATCCTCTTAGATCAGCATTAGGAAGCATTTATGCATACCTTTCTTCCTTTGAGTTGGTATCAGAGCTTAATCACCGTTGATCCTAGTTGTTGGGTAGAGGTTTCTTTGTACTAATCTTTATTTGAGTGGGAGCCTATCCAGTGAGTTTGAAATACTTTTTGTAGAAGAGATGGCTAGAACATCTAGAATAATCAAGATGAAAACGTTTAATAGTGGTAACTTTGATATTTTGGAAGCTCAAGATGGAAGGAATACTGGTAGACCATGGCCTATGGGCTGCTATTTTGGAACCAAACCATCAAGAATTGAACAAGAATATTGGGATCTCATGGATAGGAAATCCACGGGTCTTATTAGACTTTGTTTGGTTGATTTCATCATCCTCAATGTCCATGAAGATAAAACTTCTACTTCTTTGTGGAAGAAGCTTGGTGATGTCTACCAGGCTAAATCTATGGTAAACAAGCTTTTATTGAGGAAGAAGATGGAGGATCTATGGTATATCACCTTAATTATTTTAACATGTTGGTTGCACAACTGGGTTCTATTGGAGATAGGATTGATGAACAATTCTATTAAATGATCCTTTTGTGTTTTTTCTTGGACTCTTGGGATCACCTAGTTATGGCTATTGGAAGTGCTACTTGCACCTTCAAGATTGATGAGGTTTTTGCCTCATTATCTAAAGAGATGCAAAGGAAGTCTTCTAAGATGGCCAAGTAGGCCCTTGCAGTTCATGGAAAACCAAAGGAGAGAGGTGGAAAGAAAGGTAATAAGTCTAAGTCAAAGTATCTAAGGAGATCTAAATCTCTTAGTAAGAATACCAAGGAAAAGTGTTGGAACTATGGTGAAACTAGTCACTTTCATAAAGATTACAAGAAGGAGAAGAAGAAGAAAAATAATTCTAAATCTAAGAAATCATCTTAATATGATGGAGAAACGTTTATTATAGCCTTGAAATCCCATGCATTGGATGATGTCTGGTTGATAGATTCAGGTGCATCCTTTCACATAACTTATCATAGAGGTTGGTTCTCAAAGTATGTGGATTAAAATGGGGGAAAGGTGTACTTGGGTGATGACTCTCACCTAAATATTGTTGGTTTTGGAAGAGTAAAAATCATATTTCTTGATGGACGAGTGATTTTCAGGGAATCACTTACTCCTACAGTTGTGCCACAACCAGAGAAAGAAGAAAAGAAGGAGGATGTGGTTCATATTCCTCCTACCCCCAAGAAAAAAGAACCTTGATAGAATTGATTATGAGGAGAGCTCAAGTAGCTCTAAAAGTTAAGATCAAAATGAAGAACCTCAATCTCAACCTTTGAGAAGGTCTACATAGATAAGGAGACAACCTGATAAGTTTGTATATTCATTGCATGATTCAATTTGTATTTTTTATTTGATCTCTAATACTAATGACCCTAGGATCATAAGGGAGGATATGGATATACATGATTTAGATTCTTGGAAAAAGGCCATCGATGAAGAAATGGCTGCATTAAAAATAAATAACACTTGGGATTTGGTGCCCTTTCCTGATGGATGTAAACCTGTTGGTTGCAAATGGGTGTTCAAGAAATTTTTTGGTTTAGATCTTAGTGTTGAGAGGTATAAGGAAAGGTTGGTTGCAAAGGGTTATTCCTAAGTTGAGGGAATTGATTACGGGAAGATTTTTTCTCCTATTGTCAAGCTAACATCCATTATATTTTTGTCATCTCTTGTTGATGCATATGATTTAGAGATTGAACATATGGATGTGAAGATATCTTTCCTTCATGGTGACTTCAAGGAAGAGATCTATATTTCATAGCTAGATCATTACACTGATAAATGCATAGAAAATTTGGTTTGAAAGTTGAAGAATTCTTTGTATGGTTTGAAACAATCACCTAGGATGTGATGCCAAAATTTTGATTCTTTTTTTTGTGTCTAGGATTTTTGAGGTTGAAATTAGATCATTGTGTCTATTTCAAAATATTTGATGATAACATTCTCATTGTTGCATTGTATGTTGATGATATGTTGTTCATATGGAATGATAAATCTTTGATTTATGATTTGAAGTCTCAGCTTTCAACACAGTTTGAAATGAAGGTTTTAGGTGCAACTAAGTACATTCTAGGTATGGAAATCAGAAGAGATAGGGAAAATATAAAAAACTTGGTTAGGAAAAAGTAAGTATGTGAATTCAATATTGGAATGATTCAACATGGCATATTGTAGACCATTGTGTGTTCTTGTTGCAATGGGGACAAATTTATCAATTTTAGATTGTCCAAAATATCCTAGTGAGGTGGAGGATATGATGAAAATAACTTATGCTAGTTTTTTTGGAAGTTTGATGTATGCCATGGTTTGTACAAGACCAAACATTGTCGAAGTAGTTGGAGTCCTTGGTCAATTCATGGATAATCCTGGACGAGTACATTGGGATTCAATAAAGAGAGTATTTAGGTATTTAAGGGGTACTTTTGAGTATTCCTTATGTTATCACAAACATGCTATAGGATATTTTCATTTAGTTTGTATTCGTGGATTCATGGATTTAGATTAGGTAGGTGAAATTGAAAAAAAAATATCCATTAGTGCCTATGTGTTTACTATGTTTGATGGTGTTATAAGCTGGATGAGTAAGAAAAATGTTGTAGTCATTTTGTCCACTATAGAAGTAGAGTACATGGCAGCTACTCATGCTTGTAAGGAAGCCATCTAGCTTTGAATATTGAGTTTAGATGTCAGTTTTGATATAAGGATTATTACTATTTGTAGTGATAGTTAGAGTGTTATCTATTTAGTGAAGAGTCCAACCTTCCATACTAGAACAAAACATATTGATGTTCAAATCCATTTCGTACTTGACATGGTGGAAGATGGTAAGGCATAGATTAAAAAAGTTGATAGTTTGGCAAGTGTTGTAGATTCCTTGACTAAGCTAGTGAGTATGAAGAATTTCATATGGTGTTCGGAGTATGTGGGTCTATTGGCCCCTAACACTTGATTACCTAACTAGATTGGATCTTGAAAGGTGTTCAAAAAATGAGAGAATGTTTAGAATTAAGGTGTCTCAACCTTTATAATTTCCTAGTAGTACAATATTAATTTATTAATGCTTATGTTGTATTTTCTTGCTCATATTAATTTTTCATCTTATATGATTTGGCATGATGAGTTGTTAGCATAATGCGAGGTGACATGGAATGTGACATGGATTTTTTTTGTCTCCACATGGAGATGTAGGAATCCCACTTTTGGAAGAGATTCCTTGAAATGTGTTGGCATCTTTGAGGGATTCTATGACAAGTTATGGTAGATTCCTATGACAATCTTATCACATGTAAGAGCTAGATTCTATTACAGTTTGGAAAAGTTTTGGAAGGCATATTTTCATAGGGAAAGTAGGTGCCCAATTTTGACCTATGATAGGTTGTAAGAGAATGTAAGAGGCATCTTCTATATTTAGTCAGTTATGAAAAATTCTCTTACAACTGTAAGAGTTGTCATATATGATAGATTCTATGACATTGTAAGGCATTTGTCATATCTATTAGGGGAAAACTTGGGGCACCCAAGTATGGAGGAATGTAAGGGTCTTAGGAATCATGTGATAAGTATTACAAGAGTAAAATATGTGTTTTAAAAATGTGCCACATGGATTTGGACACCCATCTCTTGTAGCTTGTTCTAGAAGCTACCTTCATGCTTGTATTACCTATAAATTGGGTGTATTCAATTGGGTTTAGTTGTGTTTGAAGGTATTTTTATGCTATCAGAATTACTCCAGAATTAAACACTCATGTATACTCCTAAATAAATTTCATTGATAATGTGTTGTAATCACCATCAAGATTTGATAATACATTGTGTAGGTTTTGGAGTGTGGAGTTTTTCACCCAAAATGGTTTCCCCCATGATATATCTTATGTTGTGAGAATATTTTAATTGCATGTGTTGTAATAATTTTCCTATTATGCATCTCATATTGTAATTATAAAAAAATTAAAATTTTACATCTCTCCTCTTAGATCATCATTAGGAAGAATTTCCACATAACTTGCTTCCTTTCACAAATTTTAAATCCAAAATGGAATCCAAAACTACCCTCCATAAGATTTATCCACCCATAAATACCTCACATATTAGAATCTTCTATCTCTTAGGTATATTTTTTGTTCTTATGTACCAAAATATGATATCATATATCCCCAACCATCCTATCAATCTATCATAAATCCCCACACATCATGGTGTGTGCAAACATTTGTCTTGGTTCCCTATGATTCAATTTACTTCCACCACCACTCTATCTCCCCTTCCTTTTATACCACATAAATCCCCCATCACATCCCTTTAATCCCCACATTAATATAATTAACCCTCCTTACTTCCACCTCAAAATGAACCTTGGATAATTGCACCTTCTAAACAAAAATGTACTACCAACCTACAATGGTCATCCTAAACATGCTCTCCTTAGTTTAGTATAGAAATAATATTCTTGATTTATTCCTCCACATCCATTATACTCCCAATGTAGCTATCCCTTATCCACTTTTTTTACCTCCATCATCATCCATCTATCCCCCTCCTATTCAAAAAATAAAAAAAGTAAAGAAATATTTTTTCAATTATGAAAACCTAGAAAATAGGCACCTTATGTAAACACCATGATGAAAACTTATAAAATAGAAATCATATATAATCCCCCATTACCTTACAGTCTTACAATTGGGTGAAAGTTTTATCCACTCCATCTTATCTATATTTATCCATCCCTATTGTACCTATCTACTTCCTTTCATTATCTTATCCATTATATCAATGTCTCCCATTATTTCCCATCCCTTCCAATCTCTCAACCCTCCCTTCAATCTTGATAAGGAAAGGGACAACATATCGATGAATGATTTGGATAATAAAATACCTTAATTTCTCTCAAATCCATCCCCCATGTACCTTTTCCATGCATAAATCTTGTACTACCTTCAACATCATGCTATCCTCCTAAGCCCACCACCCTCCCCTACCATGCTTCATGAATTTTGTTGACTCTCTAGTAGTAATTTTAGTACATCCTTTAAACTTCACCTAATGTGTAACTCCCTCCTATCAGCTCAACTCCTTAAATTTATATCCTGCATCCCTTATTCTCTATCCACTGATCCCACCATCTCTTATTTTCATAATTGAATAACACACTTTTTTTTCAATTAAATCGTGAGCATCCCAATACCTCATTATCATGACATATCTAGATTGGGGTATGTTCTTCTTACATTGTCTAGTCCTTGGATATCCCATCTATTTTCCATATTCACCCATTTATTGTAATCCACTTTGTATTCCCTCATACCCTTATCCCTTTTCCCTTCTCACTATAATCAAGCTAGAAGCTACCCCCAATCAAACCAATGTAATGTCTCTCATTTTTCCAATGCTCCTAGTAGTCCAACCATTACAAGAAAATATTAATCCATGTAATCTAACTATGAAATATAGGTAAACCATAAAATCACATAATTGGTCTTTTCCTCATCCTTATTGTAACCCTTGATCCAAATCCATCATTATTATTAAGATATATTCCTAGTCCCTATGTTGTTCTTAGGATATATTGTTCCACATCAACAACATTCCCTCATCGAATAATCTTAGATTTTTACCTTAACCAAGGAAACATTGTGTTTGTCTTTGAATAATTTTGTGTATGATTGATTTCTTATTTATATGCATTATCATTTTTTTTGCATCTATACTAGTCCTTGTAACCTACCTAATAGAGTAATATCATGGTTTTCCACATCATGGTGCTATATGAAATAGGGTTGAATCTCGTTGAATATCAAATAAAGAGTGCTTAATCCAACCAAGAATAATGAATTCACTTTAATCCTCCCTCTATTTTCCCTTCATCATTTTCATCACCTATGCCTAATCTATTTACTCATCTATCTTGTATCTTTTCATACTATTTGATAGCATTCTTGTGCTCTCCCAACCCACATGTCCCATCAAGGGGAAATTATAATTCCCATAATCCTTCCTCCTAGTCACTACTCCTTCAAATGATTAGGGAATATTTCCTAAACCAACCATTCTCTTCTTCCAACAAATTTTGTTATTGTTTAAATGATTCTACTTTGTAAAACCACTTCAATGTGGAAAAATGCAGACACTAGAACATGACCAATTATCTAGTTACCTAATAATTTTCTCTATGATTAATTGAATGAATCCCTATTTATTCAATTAATTATCCAATTTCCATCACCTTATTAATTAAATAATATTTTATTATTTAATTTTTAAAATCACTATTCACCCAATCCTAGTTCTTTTCTAAAATCATGTAATTCAAGTATTTTGATGTCTAATTGAAGTAAATAAATCTAAATATTTATTTACGTAAGTCTCTTATCTAATTTCCAAAAACTAAATAAATATGCCTATTTATTTAATTATCTTTTCTAGCCACTTTTCATTAGTGGGATAAAATAAATTAACCCACTAATCCCTCAATTGTACATACTAACCTTGTTCAAATTCCCTCAAATGTTGCATATCCTCACATGTGTACCAGGCCATTCATTTTTATGCAATACATGGGTCTTTATACATGTGATATGCTATTTTGCACATGGAACATGGGTCAAGGATTTTTCCATCCTCCCAAGGTACTCCAAAGTACCCTTTTTCCATATCATCCCTCCACTTTCTCTAAGGGGATGTTCCACCATGGATTCCATTTCAATATTGGGTTCTTCAAAATCCATCAACCAATTAAGGACACTTTTACTCCTCTCACCACTCTAAGGGTCTCAAAAAATTTGAGCCCTTGATCTCAAATTTTAATCCTAGTTCTCCAATATTATAGCCATAAATATATAAATGGGATGTTATCCCAAACCATTTTCAAGAATAATTAAATACAATGTATGTTATAGGTAAGTGCACTCACATACCACCATCTTGAGAACAACTACCATAGCTTGGTGCAATGGTAGTTTTTATTGGTGATCTTTCATTTTATTTTCATCAATGTTTACTAGCTCTTTTTCTTAATATAAGTATTACATAGGTTTATAGTAGGATAAGTTAATATAGAATTAGGTTTTTCTTGTATGCTCCAATTTTTGTGTACACATAACCACTACTAAGGTTAAATTTTGTATGGATATTATAATAGTCTTTATCATTTTATTTATCTTATAAATATGAATTTATCAATATTATTTTTTATTATTCAAACCAAATATTGTCTTGGTTGTATTGGGACTCAAATATATAGTTTCCCTTTTTGTTTGATTCCTTCCCCTTTTTGTTCCTTATCCCTTATGCCCAAGTTTATAACCAATCTAAGAAATTATTCATGGGTCATGTTTTGTCAAATCTTCTTAGCACCAATGGATAGATAATGAGAAGGTAGGTCTAGTTTCCTTTTAAATTTTCTAAAATATGCTAAGGTGAAAACTTATTGGATTGCAAGTTTTATCCCTCCATTTGGTTTAGTCCATCTGACCCACATATGTCCTATTCCAATGGTTTTTATCATAGATTCCTTGTTCCAAAACTTTTTCTCACAAAGGTAAATACTGTGAAACTAGGTGTCAATTTTGTAGATATCCATCGTCCATATAAATTTCATCCTTTAGTTCTTTAGTTCTTCATCTGGTTCACTTAGTCTCTCCTTCTTTGTGGGAAATATGGATCCATCCACTTTGTGGGAATTTCTAAGTAAAATTTTCCTTTAATTTTCACTTGAAATGTTTAAATTATCCAATCTCCAAATGTCTACTTCTCATCTATTCTCTCTCATCATGATGAATTTTTGGTGGATTTTCTCACAAAGGTCTTAAGGACTAAAATTTTTACTATGTAATAGTTTTAAAAAATCCTCCATCCATATGAACTTCTCTTCTATATTTATTTCATTTGATTCACTTATAATTTCTTTCTTTATAGGAAAATCCTTCTCATCTGAATATTTGTAGGAATTTACACGCGAACCTTCTTATTCCACTTGCTAGCCTTTATTTCACATTATCCACATACCAATCACTTTCCCACAAATTTTATCAACTTCCAATTTTTTTCAAGTTATTACTTGTGTGTAGATGAAGTCCATATTCCCATATCCATCCTTTGCAAACTTTCATCTTCCATGTAAACTTCCATTTCCAAGTTTCTTTCATCTAGTTCAAATGACATTTTCTACAAATCCCAATACAATTCATTTTCCATATCCATACCTATATGACATCATGATTCAATTTTTTCCTTTTTTATTGTGTCAAGCTAAGGTCATTCTTTTTGAAGCTTCCCAATTCATCTCATTCTTATTTTAATGAAATCATGTTGATGTCATCCATTATTAATTTCATTTGTGCAAATTTCCATCTAAACTAGACATGTTGATAAAGTGTAGATGCACTTGCTTTTTATTCTAGTTCCACTTGGAGGTTAATTTCATGTTGTGACTCGATGGATCCTTTTGACATGCGTGGAGTTTTTATCTCTTGAAGGAGCTATGTGAATGGTTTGTGAGTAATTTGATTTGAACTAAATATTTTCTCATAGGTGTAGATACACTTACATTTGAAGTTCCTACAGGGACTTGATGGTTCTTATGTTCTTGTATGTATAGGTTTTTTATGGTTTTATATAATCCAGACCTTTTAGGGTTTGTAGTAATATCCAAATATGTTCTCTTGAAGTCCAAAATTTTATATATGGAGTTTTGTGAGGATTTTGTTGGTTGTTGGATGTTGCAAATATTTTTGATTCATTTTAAAGTATCTTACATTGGGTTTGAAGATACTCACTTTTATTGTTTCATTGGGTTCACTAGTTTTTAAACCTAATAATTCATCGATAAGAGCCAAAACGTGGGTGTGATATATGGTTCATCAATTTTCCAAACTATCAACTCACCAATAAGAGGCTCAATTCTAAAAAAATCTAAGGGATGGGAGATTGAAAAGGAATGAAGATAAATACATGGAGAGGCATATATTTTTCCCCATTTTATTGGTTCACAAACTTGATGCTTCATCCACTAAGTGGGTCGTGATGGTTAATATCTACCAAAGAAGGAAGAAATAAATACAAATAAGTTTTGATAGGTTCATTGGTTTGTGAACTTCTTGATTTTTTGAAAAAGATATTTCTCGATGGTCAACTATGTGTCATGGTGCATTTTCCTTTTTCTATGCGATTTTTATTTTTGGTGTGTGGATTTTATTTCCAATGGCCTTAATTATTATTGTCACTCCATCTTCCCACCTACCTTTGTGATCAACACTACTTACCCAATAACTTAAATTAATTGTTGAGGTCATCTATTGATTTGGATCATCCATTTTGGAGCTATTTGATCCTTCACATAGATTTTGTTGCAACTACAATAACTTGTTTCAAGGTTTTCACCTATCAACTTTTCTTAAGGGAAATTTGGTAATAATTTTTTGATCATTGGAGAGTACATAGAGAGAAAATAGCTACACACACATGTTCATAATGGTAATAATTGAATTATTAAGTAAAAATCCGTGATTAGAGTATAGGGAATTTTTTAGATTGACATCTATATATTGTAAACATCATTTTCATATTCATGTCTACATTTGTATGTATTCAAACTCAGGGAATGTATCAATCTCAAGATGTATTTTCTTTTGAATATTTTTTTCTCCAAATGTAACCTTCATTAGAGGATCTTGATAGACCTTTAATTTTATTACAATAATTTTGATGAATCTTTTTGAGTAATATATTGATGGATAAAAAGGTAGATGAAGCTAAAATTTATGTATGTTGATGATTTAAGATAATATAATTTGCAGTATATCATATTTCATTTACTCTTATTCCCATTCACTTTGAAATTGTGGCATTGGAATAGGCACAAATCTATATGTATCTATTATTTCACATCAAAAAAATTCATAAAATCATTTGTGATAATTTCCATTTAGTGATTTCATGATAGTAGTGTTTGGAGGAAATATAGAAACTCATCATCTATGAATGATGAATCTTACCCCACATGAAACATGTCTCCAAGATTACTGATATCTAATATATTTAGTCAAATGAAAATCCTTGGGGATAATCAAATAGCTTTAGTTTAGCTATCATTTACATTATTGTTTTTTATCTTAATTGATTTTATACCTATTTTGGTATACCACTAAGAATATCCTCTTTGGTTTAAGCTAAGATTGAAGTTTAGAAGATATAACCCAGTCATGTTGAGTTAGCTTAGAATCCTCCACCATTCTATCAATGAATTTTCACCCACAAGATGAGAAACCTGGCCTTGTGAGTAGAATTTGTTATAAGAAGTGGAGCATTGGTTTTGAGACCTACCAAAATGGCATCGTTGGAGAGGATTAATATTTCTTGAAAATGATTAACTTCATTTGTAAAATTTCAAATTTGATTTTTTTTTATAGTTTCTATTTTGGGTTACCTAAGAGATATTAAATCCAAAGAATTTTTTCTCTCCCTCAAGGAGTAATGACTCTATTGTAAAAACCCATTATTAATAAAAATATCATTTAACATGGATAAAAGAAGGTAGAGATATGAGTTACCTACACAAGGAAATATTTTAGGCAATGCAAGAAAATAACATGGAAAATGAAAGAAAAAATATAGAGGTAATCCATCTGGACAAAATAATACTAAGGAGGTTAGCACCTCAGGGAAATATGATGCTTTTGTTGACCTAAGAGTATAATATCAATACACTTATAATGATTCTACATGTAAATTTCTTAAAGGAAGGAATTTGAATGTTGATGAGTATGATGTGAGAATAAATTAGGCATTGGGTCAAATTGGTAGAGATTCTCACCAAATAAATCATTAATAGACTTCTCCCTTGGTTCAAAAGGTTCTTAGTTTGATCAAAATTTTCTCTAGGTTGATCAACATATTCGAGTCAATGTTGGTTACAGATAGAGACCCATAGATGAAGAGTTACATTTTCTAGATGGATCTAGAAGAAGAATTCACTAACCACTACCAAAGATAGATCAATTAACTTGGGAATGTGTTGCAACTACTCAACAAGGTCAACAAGTACCATAGAAAAAAATGTTAGACATAATATTGACAGCAATCCTAGGAGGTAGGCTCAATTATTTAATCTATCCAAAAAACCATTGGGAGCTGAGAGATATATACAATTGGATTATTTGGAATCAAAATCATCCCAACCCTATTCTGAGTGATATCAAAGATAAAGTTCCAAGTTTTTCTAACAAGGGAAGAAAATTTGAATTACTTCATCAGTATCGCTAATGAATATAATATTGAAAAATGAGGATGTTATGATGAAGTTTTTCATTAATTATTTGGAGGAAAGCACCAAGAAATGGTTCCAAAATCTTCTTGAAAATAGTATCTCTTCATGGGAAGATTTTATTAATTTTTTCAGAATGTAATATGGAGAAACAATAGATCCTAAATTTTCTATCCATGGGATCACCAACATCAATAAGAGTATCAATGAGATATTCATATACTTCAGCAAGAGGTTTATACCCATGATGACAAAGGAACCCGACATTCGAAACCTAATAAATCTATGTGTTTGGTTCTTTATTGTAGTGTTTTTATTCTAAAATAGGACATTTCTTGAGGTATGTAGACCCTCATACACTTAAGGAGGCTTATACCACAACCATAAATATTGAGAGTAATATGAGGGAATTTGTAAAATATTAAAAAGGATTGATTTGAAATTGTCACAATCAGGTGGGGTTGTTGCAAGTAAACCCCTTCCAATTGAGGAGAAATTAGATGAATTGATGGGTTCTATGAAGGAACTATCTTATAAAGTGACACAAAATAAGAAAGGGTTACCACCTTATGGTGAATATGCACATTCCAGTGAATGCCATAGGTTGTGTAGTAGGTCATACAATATTAATTGGTATAAGAGACAACAAGAATAATATAATGTGTGACTTTCTAAAAAAATCTAGTTTTAAGAAGAATGAAAAGGATGTGTCTAATCGAGATGGGGCCCTAGATTGATTGGATAAAGTGTCCTATTACATGAAAGAGATCATGAGGTCTAGTATCCCTCCATCCTTGTGGTATCAAAGGGTTTATTGTGCCAACATCATTGGTCACATGAAAAATGTTTACCAAAAACATAGTAGTTTATAGGGGGATACCGAATTCCTATAGTCTAAAAAAGGGATGTGTTAGATCCATTAACTAAAGAAACCATAAATCATCATGATAATAATATGTGGTATGATTCTTGTCTCCTTTTGCATGACCCTTTAAATTTTTCTTTTTATCTTTCTATGGAGAGGAATGAAGAACTCCCAAATCATGAAGGTGGTATGAAATATTACATGGACAACATTGGACAATTTGATGAGTTGGTCCATGATTACACAAAAGGTATATTATTTCATAACAATCCTAGTTTAGATGATCAAATTATCCAAGTTGTTGATTTTTGAAAACAAGGTGAAGATAAGATGCAATATTAACTTATACAAGTCATTACAAATCTGAAAATAAGATTACCAAATCATATTTATGTATGTGATTGCACACTCAACATAATAGAAAAATTAACAAACCATATATGACACCAAATTTAAATAGAGAAACCCTTTTAGGAAAAATTCCAAACATGAAGAGAGTGCAAGTATATTATTAATCTTCAAAGGGGAGATACACAATAATAAACTTCACTACCAATATTTGATCAATCTGATAGTACCTTATTACTTGCAAGAAATCAACATAATATTACCATCCAATGGTTCCAATTTATAACACTTGTGGGATGCAAAACCGCTTGCAAAAACCCACACCCCTACTTGGAAAACTAAAATACATGGTAAAACATTTAATAATATTCACATGACTCCAACATGGGTTCCTAACCCATAGCCAACCCACCTTTTCCTTTTTGGATGCTCTAAAGACTCTTTTTCTTCCCAATGTAACACAAATGAACAATATTACTCCTTCCAATCCTGGGCACCCCAAACACGACCTTTGGTCTTCCCAAAGTGGACAAATAGGAGGGTGAATTTATCCATTATGCATTGTAACTCCACTAGCACATGTCCATCTCTTTGAAAATGAAATTACAATATATCATCAAAAATAAAACATACATGTTTATCCTCTCTAGTCCCTAAGAACACTTTCCAAGGAACATGGAGACACATGAATGAAATATGAATTAAAAATTATTCTCACTTATCCTAACATTGTCCCACTTTATATTATATGTTTCAATTACACCCAAGAGATACAAATAATAAATCAAGTACAGTGATCAAGGCCCATGGCCTTCCCATACCAGGATAACTTATCCATGGACATTAACTTCATAAGAGAATCTATAACATTATCAAAAGTTTCAACATTTTCAATCAATACCTTACCATTATAAACCATTTCTCTCATAATTTGAAATTGAACATAAATATTCTTAGTATGAGCATGATACATAATATTTTTGGCCAAAAAATAGCACTCTGACTATCACATCCAATCCCAATTTTCCTACACTCAAGACAAATTTCATTACCAATTATTTTTAGCCATATCACATCCTTAGAGGAATATGTATCAGCCATATATGTTTATTTAGTGGTGGAAAAATAAACTATAGGTTGTATCTTACTCATCCAACTCACTACACCTCTAAAAAAAGTAAATATATAGTCACTAGTGGATGTTGAACTATCCACTTGTCACCTTCCCAATATACATCAACAAACCCCTATAATTCCAATGAATTCACCACATCATTGGTATCATGATAAACCATATAGTAATCAAAATTACCTCTCAAATATGTAAACACCCTCTTAACAGAAGTATAATTCTTTTTACCAAGGTTAGACATAAACCTGGTTAGATTTGCCACTGCTTGGGCTTTATTTGGTCTAGTAAAAACCATTGCATACATTAAACTACCAACATCACTATCATAAGGAACCATAAAAATCTCCTCAAAATAATCATCAAAACTAGGGAACATGTCTAAACTCAAATTAGTTCCAACTAGAAATCGGATATTAGCTAGCTTAAAATCATGCACATTAAACCTTTACAAAATGGTATCAACATATTTACTCTGACTTAACCAAAACTTTTTTTGACCCTGATCTCTACTAATATCCACCCCAAGAATATATTTTGTAGCCCCCAAGTATTTCATATCAAATGTTTCAGAAAACTGTGTCTTGAGATCCACAATTATCACCTTGTTGTTACCAATAAACAACATGTCATCAACATACATGACAATAATTATAATATGATAATTAATAACCTTAATGTAAATAAAATTATCCTCCTCACTCCTAAGATAACCAAAGTTCAATGAAAAAGCATCAAACTTCTAGTACCACATCTAGGGTGACTATTTCAAACCACAAAAACACCTCTTTAAGGTGCAAACCAATTTTTCTTTTTCTTTCACAACAAAACCATCATGTTGTTGCATATAAATTTCCTCCTCAAGATCCCCATGAAAAAAATATTTTTAACATCCATTTTCTCTATCTCAAACTCACAAGCAACAACAATAGATAATAGGAAAATAATAAATTCAATTTAGCAATAGGAGAGAAAATTTCACCAACATCAACTCCCCCTCTCTAGGAGTAGCCCTTTGCCACTAGTCTTCCCTTGTACCACTCTAACTGATTGTCTACAAATATTTATTTTTAAATACCCACTTGAAACCAACGAGGTTCCTTCCTTTGGGAAAACTAATAATATTCAAGGTGTCACAACTATCAAAATCCATAATCTCCTCTTGCATGGCCTACATCCAAGACTCACTTTCCTCTTAAGAGAGAGCCTCCCTAAAAGATATTAGTTCAATTTTACTACTCAACAAAGAAAATACACAATAAAACTCTGGTGGGATATACCTCTCAACTGCATTTTTTTTCCTTGTGTATCTCCTCAAGGTAGGATTAATAGGATCTACCTATTCTTCCTCTTATGTTTACTCATCATGCACATCCTTTGAACTCTCTAAACCATCTTCTTCCTCTCCATCCTCAAATCCATTGGATTGTTCTTCCACATGTGCATATTCCCATTTCTCAATCTTTTTTTCAAAGTTCATTTTCTTTGTCTTTTCCTTCTCCTTCAGTTGTTCTTCTCCTAAGTAAGCTCTAAACTCCCTAAAAATCACATCTCTAGAAAATATCATTTTATGGGTTAGAGGATTCAAAATATTATAACATTTTGTTAGAGTAATAAGTTATATGCTTAATTAATTATATCATACTGGTTAATTAATTAAGTCACTTATTCCTCTAGTTGCTTAAGCTAAACTTAGGCACATTAATAATTGATTAATTATTAATTGTGCACACTAGGGTTTCCTTTTAGGTCAACATTAGGGTTGCATACTTTGCTTTTATAAAGCAAATCATCTCATTGTAATTTTTGAATTCCTGAATATATCATTTTGCACATTCGCATGCAAAGCTCTGCTTTTTATGTTTTCTCTTCTGTGGAAGGTGTTTAGGTTTGCATGTCTAATCTAGGGTTTCTAACATGGTATCAGAGCCTTGACATGCAACCCCCTCACAAATTATGGAGAAAACCATTGCAGAGTTCATTTGGGGTTCCTTAAGGATTTTATGCCTTGAGTTCATTTATGCAGCGTCTTGGATCAAATCGGACCTCACCATTGGATTCAGAGCACTGGAAAAAGTCATTTTTGGCTTTTATTTTGTAGATTTTGGTCATCATTTGCCAGATTTGTGAGGGTTTCAAGTTCAGTAATTTCTTGAAAGCTTTGGAGGTAGCCATTTTTTTGGAGCATTTTGAGCCCAAACAGAGGTCACCATTGCATTCGCAGTGGCCAAAAACCCTAACATCGCCTTTCGTTTCGTCGATTTTGGTGAAGTTGGTTCGGAGGGAAAAAAAATTTTGCTAGAGAAGTCGTACGGCCTCCCCAGCATGCGTTCTGAGGTGCGCAAATTAAAAAAATGCAAATAAATGAGTTTCTTGGGATTTGAGCTGATGCTCATAGTGCAAACAGGCTTCGCCATCGAGCTACCACCAGCTCGCCGCCGCTGCCAGTGGTTCCCCCATCCAGCCGCCGACCCTGCTCAGCCATCAAGGGCTCCTGCAGCGCCAGCTGCCAGGTCATATGGGGGATTGGGTGCTATGCTCCAAGCCCTCAGCCTCTTCAGCTTCAGCCAGGGTCCTATGGAGGACCAAGGGTTCCGCCCCAGCCCCTTGCCCTGCGCCCACAGTCATATGGCGACCAGGGGCCCAATTTTTTTGCAGGGCAGGTGAATTTTTGCGTTGACAACCAAATGACCACATTTTCTACACTAAAGTGCTGATGTCAGCATGACATCATCAGCCATACGGCAGTTTGTTTCCTCCTAACCCTGATTTGCCCTAAAAGAGCATTTTTTTTGTTTTTGGCATAACTTGGGCATACGGTATCAAAATCGGGCAAACCAGATATTGCCAAAAAGCTGGTTCCGAGCACTATCCTGTGGTGTAGCTTATTTTACAATATTTTTCTATTTTAATGCATTTATTACTATTTGAAGTCAGATGTTCTTTTTATGCTTTCGAGCTCATAACTTTTTGCCACGATCTCCAATTTTCGTTATCTTTGCGGTATTGGAAAGGTATTGAGGAGCTTTATGTTGCTGTCCATGCACTTTTTTCTGTATCTATCCTAAGTTTTTCTTTAATCCAGATTTGGCCCAATGGGTATTTTGGAGATTACCTAGATATTTTGGCAGTTGGGAGAGTGCCTCTTGCATCTTTGCACTTCATTTTCAGTGATACATCATTTAATAATCGACTTTTGCTTCATAGATTCCAGCGTTGTTCCCGTTTGGAGTTTTTGAGTGTTTCGTGGCATCAGTTCTACTGTTGCATCATTATGATTCCGATATGGTTTCTTGTAGACAAAAGTATCTTTCCTTGCTTACCAGATTGTAGCTCCAGTGTTACTCTACAGTGTTCTTCTAGTGCTTCTTTGTAGTATGTCATATCATTGTAGGGGGGTTTTGTCCCACTGGGTTTTCCTCCTCTACCTCTTTCTTGCATTTGTAAATGGGTACCTGATCAAGCCTAGTTGTCAGGACCCATCTTTGCTTGCATGTATTTTCTTCTAGTGTTTTATCTTCTTCCTAAGTTCATCTTAAGGGGGGGTGTTAGAGTAATAAGTTATATGCTTAATTAATTATATCATACTGGTTAATTAATTAAGTCTCTTATTCCTCTAGTTGCTTAAGCTAAACTTGGGCACATTAATAATTGATTAATTATTAATTATGGACACTAGGGTTTCCTTTTAGGTCAACATTAGGGTGGAATACTTTGCTTTTATAAAGCAAATCATCTCATTGTAATCTTTGATTTCCTGAATAATAATATTTTTCACATCTTCATGCAAAGATTTGCTTTTATCTGATTTTCTCTTTTGTGGAAGGTGTTTAGGTTTGCATGTCTGATCTAGGGTTTCTAACACATTTTACATTCTCACTGTAGCCAATGAAGATACATTTTTGTGATTTTGGATCTAGTTTAGATCACTTCTCTTATGGATCATGAAAAAAATCCTCACAACCATAGAATCTTGTGTGAAACATAATTATTTCTACCTATCTACACTTCATAAGGATTTTCATCAACAAAAGGTGAAGAAGGAGATTTTTAATTAAATAAAAAGTAGAACCTACAACTTCTTCCCAAGAGAATCTATCAAGCTTAGCACCACTCAACATGCTCCTAACACTTTTCATCAATTTTCAATTCATTCTTTATGCTACCCCCTTTTGTTTGGGAGTGTAAGGAGTGGTCTTCAACCAAACAATACTTGCATGCTTACAAAACTCATCAAATTCCATAGAAAAATATTCACCGTTATTGTTAGATCTCAACACTTTTATTTGATAATTTAATTTCTTCTCAACTAAAACCTTAAATTCCTTAAACTTAGTGAAAAATTCAGATTTAGAATGCATAAAATAAATCCATGTATATCTTAAGACATCGTCAATGAAAGAGACATAATACCAAGATTTTACCCAAAGAATCAACATCCACAAGTCCACATACATCCAAATTAATGATCTTTAATTGTCTCTTTTCTTTATAAATTAATTTAGGAAATGACAATTTATTATATTTACAAAACACACAATTCTCACATAAATCACTTTTTCAAATAGAAAAAATAGAAATATCATGAACCAAATTTTTATTAAGAATAGTTTTAAGACCTTTTTCACCAATGTGGCCCAATCTATGGTGCCACAACATACATTAATTTTTAGTGCTATTTACATTTCTAGGTTTACAAAAAGTATATGAATTTAGCCTAAACAAAGTTACTATCTAATATATTTTAGCTATCACCAAAATCCCTCTTACCGACTTGCAACCAAACTTGTCAAATGTCACATGCATTCTTGAATCATTAAACTTGGAAACTAAAAAAAAATTTCTCACAAGTCTTAGAATATGCAAAAATGTATCAAGGGTTTTAGTAATCTCAACACGAAAATAAAAATTTACCTTTCCCTTACCAACAATCTTCTTTGTGTTTTTATCACCAAGGAAAACATCTCCCACACATATGCTTTGTGTATAGTAAACCAATCCTTGTGGGAAGTCATAAGAGCAACTTGAATCAATAAGTCAAGTAGGATTACTAATAGTGTTAGCTGAAACAAATAGATCATCAAAATCATCATCAAAGGAGTTTTTAATGGAGGAATCAACATTGTTTTAATTGTTCTTACACTCCTTCACATGCCATATTTCTCCACAACTCCAATAGTTTACTCTACTCTTTCAAGGGGTTTTAGAATGTCCTTTAGAATTCTCCCTCTTTTTATCCTTGTTGGTTTTTTTTAATGAGCCAAACTTGATCTCAACAATTATCTATGAACTTTCAAAATTCAATGGTTAATAATTATGAGGATTGGCCAACGAATAGGTAAAAATTTCCTAGGATTTCCCTCTCCACTTTAGATGAAATCCTTCAAGAATCTAGAAAATTATTGAACAAATAATCACCTAAAGTACAGAATGGATGACATCACATAAAGCTTTAAAAAAAAATAAGGTGAATGAATTATATTCTTTACGAATTTGTTCTTTGAAAGGCGAGGCTGACTCAATAACTACAAAGTTAACCAAAGCAACAAAATAGTGTCTTATCCATGGGTGATGAATTCAAATTTGAAACAGACTATAGTACAATAGTAACCAAACTTAGCATCCCAAACAATAATAATACTGTATTATAATAAAACAACTCTAATATTCCTGAACAAAGACTACTTATCAAATCCTTATATCTAATCACACGAACCCATGATTTCATCATAGAAATTTAATTAATTGCTTGAATTAATGCAAAGATGGAATCATATACTCAACTCAAACACAATTGAAGACCAATCAAAATATCATTGATCATTTTATTTATAATTCATATGACCAAATACAAAAGGAGAATGATTGCTTTAGAATCTGAACTTTTTCATTCAAATGCTAGTACTGTTATACAACATTATGCCTATTACCAGAATCAAATTCAAACCTAAGACTCAACTCTAATTCTATTTATTTGTGCTTGTATTACAAAATTTCTTGCATGAGATCAAAATCTATATCAACCAAAGACCTGTACAATTCGCCTTGAATTCCCTTCTATAAGCATAAGGGAGAAAACAAGCTTCAGGCCAAATTGTACATTTTGTCGCATTTACATTTGACATTCATTTCAATTTCATTTAAATTGTCCCAAAAGCAATTATATTTGCATTTTAAAGAGGAGGAAAATCCACGTGAGACAAAATCCTCTATACACCTTGTTGAAGAAGATAGATCCTGCCCTCCAAATGGCATCTTCTATCCTTTCAGAAACACCAACCATGAGAAAAAAATCATTTCCACACGCATTTCAAAATGTTGGAAAAAACATAAAAGAAACAGAAAGAAGAGATTCCACATTTGTTTCAACATACATGTCATCACCTGACCGAGAGGATATAATTTTTAGAATAATTTATTAAAGGCTTAATCTATAAAATTTTCAAGCCATGTATTATATTCCTCCTCATTGGGCCACTGTGTATCCAAAAATCTTTGCACTTTTGAGTTATTCATACTGTATCTAGCATCCATTAGTATTCTAGCCTCTTTTACAAACACGTCCATACTCACCTTGATATTATTCATTTCATCAATAGAAGCATTAAACATTGTATAGTATGCAGGAATGATAGTCTCCTTAGCCTTGGGGAGAATATTAGTTATTTCTTCCTTTCGTATATTGAATGTTTATTTCCCTATCATCATTTAGAATCTTTGGCATCCCACTTTCCTCCATATATTTGAACATTTTTAGTTTTCTCTAGAGCCTAACACAAATCTTTCCATGATATGTTGAGATCTCACCCAACAAGTCTACTATCTTTAATAAATCTGAAATATCAGTTGGAGCTTTAGGATCACCCTTCATGTTTGACATCATTTCCTTGAGAGCTCCAAATCTTGCACTCCATTTACTCCCATAATTTTGAAAGGAATTTTGAACTTGAGTGTACCTCTTATGAGCTTCATGAATTCTCTTATATGCTTCCCAAATAGTATTAGACTTGTGTATCAACTTAGAAACCATGTGCTTCAAAATACTGTCAAAAATATCATTTGCCACTTTTGTAGTTACTTCTTTAGCTTTCTTAACATTGTCTTTCTCAACTCTCAACTCACCTTTTTATTGACTCATCCTTAATGATAAAGTCTCCCTATCCTATGATAATAACTCTAAGGAAGAATAAGGGGAAGGAAATTCCTTCATTGATTGACTTGCTAGTGCAATAACCTTCATTTTTTAATATTCATCTAGGAGAGTATTGTAGTTGCTCAACAATTTATCATATTTCTTCTATGAAATTTTTGCAATATGCACTCAACATGGCAGTGTGCACAGTCAATTTTGCAACTTGGATAGGAGTAATTTTTGTACCTCTCTTCACTACAACAACACCAATGAATTCTTCAATTGAATTTATCACCTCAGGCTTCACTGTGTTTAGTGTCATTGTGAACCCCTAAACCTAAAAATGCACAAGAGAAAAAAAACACATTAGTTAGATCAAATTCATGTAATCAATTATGAGAGATTCCCCATAAAATCCATCTATTCAAAACCCACATCCGAGTCAAAATTTATGACCTCGAGAAGTTCCTGCATCACAGAAAAAAAAGGGTCAAAAAACCAAAAAACTGTAGGTCCAACGCAGCTAGCAAAAGTGGCACTATATAACACTACGAGGTTGACTTTGGGCGGTGCTTTGCAGAAACAGAGAGTGGAAAAGCAGCGTGACAGAGGTAAGTGGTGCAGTTTGGAAGTGACCGAGTTTAAAATTTCAAATTTTCCAGGCGAGAAAGTAGGGGCACCGGAGTTTGGAGTAAACATGGTGTGATATGGTGCCGTAGTGCTGAAAACAGTGTAGTATAGAACCACGTGGTGGAGTTAGAAGATTAAAAAAAAGACAGGCGGGGAGAATCCATGGTGAGGTTTGGAAATCAAACGTGGGCCAAAATGGCACCACTTCTCTGAAAGTGGTGAAGTATTGCACCGTGGTGCTGAAAGCGGTGCAATATAGCGTCGCGCGACTATGTTTCCTATTCTGCAAAAAAAAATGTCGAAAACCATGGAAATTTTAAAAAATGTGATTGAATTTTTGATTTGGCCCTGCTTCTAGTGCCAAAATGTGAACCCCTAAACCTACAAATGCACAAGAGAAACAAAGCACATTAGTTGTTAGATCAAATGCATGTAATCAAGTATGAGAGATTCCCCATAAAATCCATCTATTCAAACTAAATTAGGAAATGAAGAACACAATAAACTTTAAATAAAGAGATACAATCATAATTAAGCTAATAGCATGATGATCTTATGGGGGAATTGGTGCCAATGAAGTGTTGCAATTGGCCCTTTCCCAATTCCTAAGTAGAAATGGTGTGTGATTGATAAATGGTCAAATCTCCAAAGAGATTTGAGCATAACCTTGTTGTGAATCTTGAAAGATGATTAATGTTTGATTGAAATGGGAAAAATTGGCTCTCAATGTGAAGAGAGTAACTTTGCATATGATTGTGGATAAGATGGATTTGAGTATAGTAAGTTTACTCAAATTGTGGATGATTGAATAAAAGGAAGAGTCTCTCATTTATAGATTCCCAAATTGGAAGAATGAGGCATTTGGATGAATGTGGGATAAAATACCAACCAATGAGAAGAGGCCACTTGTCCACATGTGATTGGAGGAGGAATGAGCACATTTTGGTCAATGTGCATGATAAATGCCATTGGATTCAAATTTGAATTTTGAATGTGACATGTTGGGGGGAGAGAAGAATGGAGTTAATGTTACTTGGCTCAATACACAAGGACATGTAAGAGGCATTTAATGCCTTGGTGGAAGGACCAAGCCCATTTGAATTTTGAATTCAAATTGAGGGAATATTCCCTTTTGATGCCATGTGAGGGAAAATAGGCAATTAAATAAATCAAAGTAATTGATTTATCGTGCAAGTTGCATTCTCTAGAGGATTTTAATGAGAGGGATTAACTTAGTCATGGTTTTGATTAATTTAATGAAGAATTAGATGATGTGACAATTTAGACTTAAATAGATGAATTAATTTAAATCAGAATTGAGAGGAAATGATTTATTAAATAAATGATTTTGATTTATTTAACTAAGGAGGAATATGTTAGATTAAATAATGTTTTAATTTATTCAATTTAAAAAGAGGACTTTAGACAATTTAATCAAATAAAATGATTTATTTAATTAAATAGATATGTAAGGTTAATTACATTAAATTGATTAATCTAATCAGAGGAGGAAGACCTAATTAAATAAATAATGACTTATTTAATTAAGGGATGATAGGTGTTGATAAGTTGAGAGTATGATTCAAGACGAAATGATGTTAATAGGATCAGAATTAGGTGCATGTATATTTTACGTGTCTACAGTCATTGATAAAATTGTAAGGGTATGCAATTTGGGACTAAAGCTAGAGCCAAACAATCAATTTTCAAAGTGCTCTTATGATATAGAAGCCTCTAGATCCTTTCTGATTGCATCAAGTGCAACGAAAGCAGTGAGATTCCACCCTATAAGTAACATCACACCACTATCTTTGACAATATTTCTAGCTTCAATAGGAGTGATTTATCCTATCTCAGTCATTATATTTTCCTCCTCTACCTTTTCTACCTGCTCTTGCAATGAGGGTTTCACACTAGCCTTGACATTTTCAATTCTCTTTTTAATTTCCTAGTTCTTAAAATCAATGAACAATTCTTTGAATTCCTTAGTTTGAACAAAGGAGTAGTCAACAATAAATTATTCATAGGCTTTGACCCTAACATCATCATCAGCTGATTGAAACTTCCTGCTCCTCTACGTTTGAACTTCTCGCTCCTCTACATTTGAACTTCATGTGTGCATGGTGGAATCTATTTTGGGGGTACCCAATGGTCCCCCTCTTCCCCCCTGACCTGTTCTTCTCTCTTTTGGGCCCATGTATATTGAGTACCACCCCTACGAGGATAGTGCTTTCACCTACGGGATTTTCGAAGATTTTGGCGGTTCTGGGTGAATCTTTTGTGCCAGTGGTAGAGATCTCTTCGGTTGTTGGTTGGAAGGATGTGCCATCCAATGGAAAATAAGTCTCCTCCTTGTTTCCTTCTTTACCTGAGGTATTCATGGCTTTTGGGACAGAGTTTGACATTCATGATTTGATTTGTGACAGGATTCTCTCCTCCATGGAGAATGTTGTAGTGGGTAGATTTATTTCTTACCGTCCAATGATGGATATGGTTCAGAAATGGGTTGTGGAAAAATGGCACCTTAAGAGTAGTGTGGAGATCTGCATGATGGTTGGTGGTATTTTCCTATTTAGATTCATGGTTGTGGAGGACTTGGTGGTGAATCTATTATTGGGTCCGTGGATTTATGGGAAACAAAGCCTGGCTATGTGTTGTTGGAAACCTGATTTTGACCTTGCTGTAGATCTGAATAAATCAGCTCCAATTTGGGTGTGGCTACTAGGCTTACCTCTAGAGTATTGGGATGAAGTCATTTTCAAAGGTATTGAGGATCCATTGGGTCAATCCATCACCACAGATTCTATTACAAATTCAAAATCCAGGTTAGTCTTTGCTAGATTCTATGTTAATATTTGTATTGATAAAGTCCTCTTGAACTCTGTCAAGTTGTGCTCTAAGTTTGGTAGCTGGATACAACCAGTGTGTTATGAAAATGATGTGGTATACTGTCAAAAGTGTGCTAAAGTTGAGCATCTGATTTTTGACTGTAAATATGTCGTTAGTCAGGAGGTTAAGGTTAATTGTACTATGGAAAATCTCACTACTCCATCTAGAAATGATCCCCATCCGTCGGATGACTCTAAACTTATTCCCCCGAGGGTTTCTCATTCCCACAAGGACCCTCTACCTTCACCCACTCTTTTTAGTTTACCTTCTGAACTATTTGACCCTAGTGCTTTATTGGAGTATGATGTTAAACCCCTGTCTATCCAAATTACTTAGGACCCTAGCTCTTCAACTATTAATCCTCTATTTGTGGTGGTCTTTGTGGGGACTTAGGACCTTGGCTCTTTGATTGTTGATCCTCTATTTGTGGTGCTCTTTATGGGGACTTGTAAGGAATTTATTAAGGATGGTGAAATCTTGGAGGAAGAGAGCTTCAGTATGGTTGATGAATCAACAAAAAGTATGGGGAGTTTGAAGCTTGAGAAAACTATAGAAGAAGGGATATGGACAGTGCCAAAGAAAAAAGTAAGGAAGAAGAAGGCAGATGTAGGAGGTGACTCCAAGCCAGGGAGACCTTCTCAGAGGCACACTAGGATGAGAGAAATGAAAAATGATATTGCCCTGGGAAAGCAGAGGACATTGGATGTATCCTCAAAAAAAGGTCAAAAATGAGAATCATGTCATGGAATGTTTGTGGGCTCAATAGCTCCCACAAACAACATGCTCTGAAGAACTATGTTGTGGAACATAAGATTGATGTGTGCCTACTTCAAGAAACCAAAATCATGATAGTTAATTTTAATAAAATTGCTAGATTTATTTGGTCTAATGCATCTTATGTCTACGATGATGCTAAGGGTGCTTCGAGGGGTCTAGTTGTGCTTTGGAACCCATCTTAATTTCAGGGCTCTAAATTATTCCACTATAAAAATAGTGTGGGGGCCTCATTCACTTACCTTGGTGAATCCTAGTCTATAATCAATATTTATGCTCCAAATCAGAGGAAAACAAGGAGTACTTTGTGGCATAACATTCCGGTTAAAATTAATCTGAATAGGGGAGGTCATTGGATAGTTGCTAGATATTTTAATCCTCCCCTCTTTCCATTGGATAGTGTGATTCTCAACCATCTTCCTACCACCATTTCTTAGGAAGATAATATGGGGATTCTTAGTACTATTTCTATGGAAGAAATTCATCTGGGTACCTTTAACATGGGGGCTTTCAAAGCCCCAGGGCCTAATGGTTTTCCTCCTGCCTTCTTTCATCTTTTCTGGGACTTCTTCAAATTGGTTAAGATCCTCAAACAATTGAACTACACTTTCATCGCTCTTATCCCCAAGATTGGTAAGCCTCAATCCATGACTGATTTTTGACCCATTAGCCTTTGTAACACCTTTTATAACATTATTTCTAAGATTTTAGTAAACCATATCAAACCTCTTCTAGATAAAATCATTAGTCCTACCTAAAATGGGTTTGTCCCTGGGCGACATATTCTTGATGCTACTTTGACCACCCATGAACTACTCCATTCAATGGATAGATGTAATTATGCGGGGATGGCTGTCAAGTTTAACATCTCCAAATCTTATGAAACAATGTTATGGGACTTCATCCCAAAGGTCTTGGCTAAGTTTGGATTCAACAATTTGGTCATCAAACTCATTATGGAATGTGTTAATACTATAAAGTACTATGTTATTGTTAATGGACCCTCCTTTGGTTTCTTCTTTGTAGGAAGAGGGATCAGACAAGGAGATCCCTTATCTCCCTATCTTTTCATAATGATTGTTGATGTGCTCAGAAGGAACTTCACTGGTGTACTATTAGAGGGCTCCATTATGGGCATTAGAGTGGCTTCCTCCTTGGATCCGGTTGTTGTGCAACAATTTATGGATGACACTTTTCTCTTTGGGAAAGCCTCTATAGTGGAAGCCAGGAAATGGAAAGCTTGCCTTAACAACTATCCCTCTTTTTATGGTCAAAGCATCAATTACAATAAAAGCATGATCTATTTCTTTAATTGCATGCCTAATTTGCAATCTAGGGTGACTACAGTCCTAGGGTGTGTCATTGGATCTCTCTCGTAGGTTTACCTTGGGCTCCCCCTCACGGTTAAGGAGGTTACCACTGATTTCTGGAACTCGATTTTGGAAAGGATCCAAAGAAAATTGGCTAGGTGGAAGGGATCTATCCTAAGCCATGCTAGTAAATTCCAACTTCTCACAACGACCCTCCAAGGTATCCCCACTTACTTTCTCTCCATTTTTAAGATGCCTAAGTACATTGCTGATAAGTTTGAAAAAATTCTAAGGAATTTCCTTTGGTCTGGGACTAAGGAAAAATTCTAAGGCCAAAAATTGTGGTGGACTAGGAGTTAGGACAATTTTCAACTCTAACATGGCTTTGATGGCCAAGGTTGGTTGGGAGAGTTAAGGAACACTAAGGATTGGTGTAAAATTCTGAATTCCAAATATCTTCAGGATAGGACTTTGATCAATTGTCTCTCGGAGTCTCACCTCTAGGACTCATTAATCTGGAGGAGAATTTGCAGCACACAAGGCCTGTTAAGGAAAGGGATTAAATAAAAAATGGGCAATGGGAATATAATTAGATTCTAGGAAGATACTTGGCTGATTGACACCCCTCTAGCTTGCTCTGAATTTAGGGCTATGTTGGGATCGGCCTAGAGATTCTTTGGTATTCATATAAGTGATTATGTTTCAGGACCCCCTAGAGCTAGGATTTGGAAAGACCTTATCCTTTTCTGCCCCCAATATCAAGACCTTTGTTGTCTGGCTCAGTCCCTTCAGGTGATTCTCTCTAGCACTAGGTGTCCATCCTATGACAGAGAGGATGAGTTTTTTTGGACCTTTGCCAAATAGGGGGATCACTCTGTGAGGTCGGCTTACAGACTACTGACAAACCAAAGTACTGTTGAGGAACCCTTGAAGAAGATTTGGAATCACCACATGATCCCTAAAATAAATTTCTCCTTGTGGGCAGCCTATTATAATAGGATTCTTACCCAACACAATTTGAGGAAACAGGGTTTTTGCATTCCCAATAGATGCTTTCTTTGTAAGAGTGGGGAGGAAACTACCAGTCAACTTTTGTTACACTACCCATTTGCTGCTAAATTTGGGGGCTCGTATTTGATAAAATTTATGTCCCTTGGGTTATGAGAAAGGATCTCTTATCATTCATTCTAGGTTGGTATGGTCCCTATTCCCACCCTCTGCCTGGTGAAATTTGGAATCAGGTCCCTCCTATCTTGGGTTGGTGTTTTTGGAAGGAGAGGAATAACAAGGTCTTCAAGAATTTTGAGAGGAGCCTTAAGGATGTTTTCGGCATTGGTGCTCGGCTCATTGAGGAGAATATCTCTCTCTTTAATGGGAAACTCTTGGAGACAGGGCCATTGTATTTCAAAATAAGAATGGCCAAGTCTTGGCATGAGGGATTAGAGGCTAAATCTTTTGACAATTCAAAACTCTTAGCCAAGAAAAATACCAAATGGGAGCCTCCAGATGGAGGTTGGTTTAAACTCAATTTTGATGTGACTGCTAAGGGCAACCCAGGCAGAGCAAGCATTGGTGGAGTAATTAGAGATCTTGGGGGGGCTCTGGTGGCGAGATTTGCTAGAGGAATTGGGTTCCAGTCTTTTATAGTGGTGGAAGCTCATGTGTTGCTAATGGGCCTCAAAAATTTTGTCTCTTTGGGGATTACTAATCTCCACATCGAAGGAGACTCCAAGTGGATGTTGTGAATAAAGACAAACTAATTGGCTGGAATACTAAGGATATATTGTTGGATGGAAGATTCCTTTTATCCAAATTTAGGGATAAAAAGGTGACACATATTTTTAGAGAAGGCAACCAAGTGGCGGATTCCTTGGATAATCTTGGCTCCTATTTGAATTCCACTAAATTTTGGAGGAAAATAGAGAGGTTTCCACCGAAAATTCAAGCTATCATCATGACGGAAAAAGGAAACCAAGTTTTGCAATGATTTTAAATCTATGGATGACGGGTGCTAAATGGGGGGTCCACCTGATTTTATTGAGGGTTTTGTGGATGAGTGTTAACACTAAGATGGCATACAGGTGGAGGGAATCTAATTTGTTGGTTCACTATAGGCTTAGAGATTTTTGTGTGTGGGGCATGGACTAGAGGATCCACGTGTCTCTCCTTTGGACCTAGTGGATGGGTTCTCTTACTAAGTTGAAAAAAAGGTGGTGGGGATTATTTAAGGATTGTAACATGAATAAAAAAGGTGTCTTGATGAAGGAAAGAAGGAAGGATGTGACTTCAATGAATCTGAGGAGACGTATCATGCGATCTCTTCTCTTGGGGATTGTGAGATATCTTGTTTTATCTCATCCTTGCATCAATTTCTTTGAAAGTTTTAATAATGATTTGACTCTTCATCATGAGAGAAATCCTCCTTCTAGTGGCTTCGTGTTAGCTAGTTTAGCACGTGTCTCAAATTTCACCCTTAGGAATGTTTCTATTTTTAGTCATACGACCAAGTTGACTTGTTTTTTGTGCATTTTCTCCAAGAAGAAGGAACCCTACATGCCCACCAATTCTTGTCTTGTTGGCCGCAATCTTCCCCAAATCCTCATTAACTCCATTGTCAAGTCACCCTGTGGTGATTCTCCCTTCCGCACTTGCGACCTATATGCTAGCATAATTACCCATCATTACCTTGCCTAAATGAATACAATGTGATAATTATCCGTTATCCTGCTAGCTTCTACATTTGTTATCTTTTGCAAACTCTTGGGCTTGCTGTGTAGGTTGGAAAAATGGGTGGCGAGCAAGTGAGGACTAAGCTAGATAATTGTGATGAATTCCAAAATAATCCTTTAGTTTGGCACATCTGTGTGGAAGGTGGAATTGCTCCTCTTATGGAGATATTTTTTCGGCCATGACCCTAACTTGTCTAGCTAGTTTTCCAACTTGTGGAAGGATCATAGGGTCTCAATGGGAGGTATTTCATTTGAAATTAGTGAGGAAGTCATAGAACAAGCCATGAGATTATAGTGCACTGGTAAAAAATACCCCAAATACACCAAGAAACTAGACAATGAAAGCTTGAAATATTTTTTAGAGGAGATAAGGAATTAGTGTGGAACCAGTCGAGTTTTGAGAGAGAAGCTCTCCCAAAGTCTTGGGATCAGGTGTGCCTAGTGCTGATGAAGTATGTTACCTTGGAAAGTAGGTTTAAAACTTTCTTTTTTTATCAGTTCCCCCTATTAAATCATTTAAGACACAAGATGTTGCTTAGTTTTCCTTTCTTTCTTCTAATGGATTTAGAAAACTCTGTCAAAAAATGCAAAGAGTTAGCCAGCCTAACCCCAATGATCTCCCGTTGCTCCCTCTCCATAAGAGGCTCATTATAAGACTTTACCACTTCCACCTGGCCCTATGTCCTCCTAAAGCTATTATGGTTGTGCGCATTGAGGATATTGAACCCCTGTTGGCTATGAATATTTCCCCAGCCAAGTCTAAAAGCCCCCCCCAAAAATCCAATATAGGAACTACGAGGAATCCCAAAGCCAAGATAGCCACCAAGAAACTTAAGGGTGGTTTGGGTAAGGCTCATGCTAGTGTGATGGAGGGTCCTTATGAATTGAAGTCCACTCCGACGAAATTGGTCTACAAGGCCACCACTACAAAAAAATGGAAGGACAAAAGGTACGTCGGACCCGATTGTTAGGGAAGGAAAGGGAAAGAACATAATAGGGAAAGATTCCAGAGGAGACGCTTTTGTGGGGACTACTGTGATGACTGGTGGGGAAAATTCCAGAAGGAGATCTAGGAGGCTTGCAAAGAACAACAAAAAGAGGTGAATTATTGAGGATTCAAAGGAGGAGTGGTTTGACAGCAAAGAGTAGAAGGAAGAGGAAACTAAGGATGATGAGGACAATATTGTGGAGGTACTCCAGTTTACTCTTGAGGAAAGAAAGGTTCTTAAAGATGGCTCTTCCTCTCACTCTTCACATCCCTTGGTCGAGGAGCCTGGGGAGGTCCTGGGGACCATGGACATTGGGGAGAAGCCCTATCATTTGGAGAAGAGAATGTACATGCTCGATAAAAGGTTTCGTGGGTTGACCCGCTTCACCATGAAGTTGGGCGATTTTGTCACTAGCACCTTGTCAAATTCTATTAAGGAGGATTTGGAGGGAAATAATAGTTAGGAGAACAAATATTTTGTTGGTGATGAGGTCCTGGACCTCCTGATCAAAAATTGGGACAACGCAAGTTAGCTGCTTCATGTGCTGGTGTCTTGTCTTTCAACTGCCTCTCTATGGTTTATGTGTTGTTTGTGGGTTGTCTCTATGTTTTGTTTACTTTGATTTTTTCTTTTTATTCTTCCTCCTTTTTGGCCCTTGTGGCTAGATGTGAAGGGTACGATGCCCTGAATAATGCTACTTAACATTTCAAAAACATCATCATCAGCTCCGTCATCATATTCCCACTTGACATTTTTTTTCGTCCAGAACATAAGGGTCAAGAGAATCTCTTATTAGAGGGAATGGAATCTCTATTATGCCTCTTGTTCACTTGAAGCATGCTCAATAGATTTCTCTTCTCCAATAAATTCAATAGTTGAGTACTCAATTAAAGGGCTAGCCCTTCACTAGCCTCCAAAGGTTGTTCCTGAATATCCTGAGCCTCTTGTTGCTCCTTGAGTATTTGAGATTTCTCTACTGCCTCCTTGACCTTCATAGTGAATTCACCAATATAATAATCCTTCAATTTGGTCATGGCTTGCTCATAAGGATTCTCAATTTCATCATAAAGACTTACATATAAAGAATTTATCTTTGTTATGTCCTCTTCAATGTCACAAATGGCAATCCACTCCTTCCTTGAAGTCAAAAAATCATGAGTTGATAAATTTCTAATTATGTCATCACTCTAAAAGAAATGGTGTGAAAACCCACACAAACCTTTTCTTCTTTTACATGCAATAAAAAACCCCTCGAGGTCATAATTCCAAACCTCATCTATAGGCATTCTGAGTTTACTCAATTTTATTCCAAACATATCATAACCCTCCTTGGTAGTAGAAATAAATTAACCAAAGGAACACTATGGAGTTATCACATAACCTTTTATGTTATTTATAAAATTTTCTTTGTCCATGTTGTCCAATTGGCACATGATTTCCATAAAATCCATTATGTCAAAAACATACAAGGGTAGGCAATGTGGTACAACGCTAGCTCTATAGACTCTAATCAAAGTATAGTGTGAACGTAGGAACAGGTTGCCCCAATTATGACCCAATTTTGAATCTTCACTAACTTCATGTGGGTGCAAAATTTTCTTGATGACCCTTGAGACCTTGTATACGGGCTCTTCTCCCAAGCTCTTTAAGATACCAACCTTCAAAATATTATAAAAATAAAGATAATTGAAAGATGGGCAGTTATGATCCCAAATGAATGTCCATATTTTTATAGGAAAATCATCTCCCTCATCATCCTTTTGCCTCAGCTTCATAAGCTTCCTCCATTTTTCCTCCCCCATCTATAAGATAATATGCATCAATAAAGAATAATGGGGAGAAGATAGAGGGGATTTACCATCCTTTAATTCAATCAGTCCCTTATGTATTTATTCTAAAATGTAGGTTGCATAATCAAACCCTCTATTTGAATTCCAATTTTGAATGTCAATAATCATTACCAATAGTGTAGTAGGTATCCTTTGATCAAATCTATGAGCAAACACGTGATCCAAATAGTAGTATGTGTTATTGAAATAATTTATGAACTTATCATGTAGTCAAAAAGTTCAAAATTCTTAGGTCCAAAATATACCTTATCTCCTTTCATATGCCTAGGAAGTACATGCTTCCAATTTCAATATTTTTTCTACTCATACTCGTTGCACAATTAAATTTTTTTATTGCTAATAGTAGCATTAGGGTTTAACTTGAAAACGTCCATTTTTTTCTCTCTGGTTATAATGTCAAGCAGTGGGGTTCCATTTTCACTCTTAATTGTTATATCCTTAGCATTGTAATTCTTAGCTAACTCTAGCATCAATTCAACCTCAACAAATACATTAGTCACTACTAGCCTCCTAAGGTTAAAACCCCATAGATGACAAGCTAGATATTTGGCATAATTCCTATTGAAAGCATATAGGAATAGCTCCCAACCATTGTGAGGCAAAGGGACCCCTCCAATTCTAGCAGCATTATCAATTAACCTACTTGTCATAACACCTTGTCCAGTAGGTCATTTTCCTATTTACTTGCCTCCCTTAAAAACATCTTGAGACTCACCCTCCATGAATCTAGTGAGATCTCTTTTTTCTCCCTTAGGTTTTGTAACCTTTTCTGAAGCTTCTTCTTTTTGTTTAAAAACCTTGGTATTTTTCTATTTTGACTTACCCCCTACTCCTGAGGATTCACTAGGTCAACTCATGATTTATAGGTAGGGTTTATGAATTCAACCTATGAACGTGGGCTTACTAGTTTCATATTCTCAAGAAACCAATTTGAAAAATACAAATAGAAACTCTCCAAAATTTTACCCAATTCCTACAAATTTCTATGAATTCACACAATATCAAAATATTTTTCAAACCCTGAGCCTCTAGAGTTTACTAAATCAATCACTAACTCCCTTAACTAGTTCAATTCAACCAAAAAATCAGATAGAGAGGTATTAAATTTTATTACTCTAGAGAAAAATTTCCTTCAGTGTCTAATAAAATATTTCACCTAAACTCATCACATCTTCTTATGCTCTAAATTATTGTAATTGTGAGGAAAAAATGCCAACTACCTTATTTATGGCTCAAGATTGGAGCATCATCACCATCAATGTTTGAAAGAAATCCTGCATGAGCAAACTAACATTTAGCCATTTAAGTTTGAATTCTAGTTGTTGACCACTTTGATTTAAAACATCATCCATGGTCCTCCTTCATCCTCATGCTTTCACTTTTTTCTTTTAGTGATGACTGTTTGATGTTTCCGTGTTACCCTTTTTACCTTTATCACCTTTTACTTCAAAGCCATCACTCATCGCTATTTCATCCTTACCTTCTTTGAATGGATCCGTGATGCTTTAGTGCCCAGTGATGGGAGGAATGTTCCATCGAATATCCCTTGATTCCTCCATCATTCATTGCCAAATTTTTCTCCATACCTTCATTAATAACCATGATGCCTTGAGATGAATCGATGGACATAAGGCTTAACTCTCCATCTCTCATCGCTAATATTCATTTTCCTTTGTGTATGCCATCAATGATATGAATAACATATGTGATGAAGTCTTGGACATTAGATCAAGTCATCCTCCCTTGAATTTATGCTTCCTTCATTGCTCATCGCTAATAGGAAAGCCTTTCAAAAAATAATTATAGTGATGCCTTGGACCCCAGTGATGAGAACATGTATTAGCACCATCCATCGGTCATCATTATTTCATCCTTAATAGCTGAATCACACTAAAAATGGAAGAAACTTAGTGAAGGTTCAATATTTAGCCACGTGCCTTAGAAACAAGATCAATGGTTACATGGACATCTCTCTTGACAACAACTTGAGCGAAGATGGATTAGAAATGCAACATTAGAACCACAAACTTCATCTCTCATCCCCAATATGAAAATGGAAAGCAAGAAGCAATGTTTGATGAGAAATGAGCCAACAGTGCAAAGGACTATAGTGTTATTGTGTATCTCTGATTTAGAATTATGAGCATTAAGGAAATCAGTAATACAAAGGTTACTAGAGATACAAGGGAAAATCTTCATATCGTACACCACTAATATGAAACTTGAGGCATCATACCTATCCATAATGAAAATAAACCATCAATACATGCAATAAAATCCATCACTTATCGCCAATACAAGGCTGGAGGTCACAAGGATATGTGCGATGGGCGATATGCCAAGAAATAGGCACAAACATAAGTGGTAAAATATTGTGCATGCTCATACATTGTTTTAAAAGGGGGACCAACTAGGATGATGAGGTAGATAGACATACGACCTAAACCACAATAAAAACTTAGGACAATGGATGAATAAAACGGAACTCAACCATAGGAGAATAATATCGTGGGGAAAATAATTCAATATGGGCATGAAAAAATAACCCTAGACATAAGGGATCACTCAAAACATGGGTATCGAAGACTCGGGTTGTTTTTAAATGATTGGAAATTGACCACAATAGGTCAGTGAGAAATTAGACCAAAAGAACAAGTATTAAAAAGGAAGTAAAATATGCTAAGTAAGACTCACCTACATAATATAAAACCCTAAAACCTTGTGACATAAACCCCAACCATTGGGAAAGAAAAAGGCCAATGAGATAACCAAACATCATTTTAAGGAAGTGAAACATAGAATTTTAAAAGTTCCACTAGTGGTTTCGACTAGGGATGCATGCATATTGCAAGCATGGAAAGATTTTAGATCTCATGGTGAAGCAGACCAAGCAGAAATGACACCCAAATACTAGAACCTAGCTAGACAAGGCAAGAAGACTAGACCAAATCAAACCAAACCTATATACAAAATTTATAATGTACATGGAGCAAAACAAATTTCAAGAGAAATATGGCTTCAAGAACTATCCATGTATTGGTAGTTCAAGATTTTCACTTATCAAACTTTGGAGAAAGCAGAAGTCCTCACCATAGGTATTTTCTATCAAATAAGGTCCCAACCATAGATGTTCAAACTTTCCATGCTTTCATTTATCTTCAGCCCTAACATTCCACTTCAAAATTTCTCATTGAATCTCTTTTTTCATACAATTTTTTTACTTGCATTTGTAGTTTTCCATTATCCTTTTGAGCCTCTCTCATCATCTCATCCACTTTAGTTAGGGTTTCAATTTTGTGTTGCATCTCATCACATATATCACCATCATATTCTTGGATGAACTTATACATTTTCATCAAATTATTTTGAGGCAATCTTTTAGCTATACCATAGACCAAGTAAAATGGAGATTGTCCAATTGTTTTCTTTACTATTACCCTATCTACCCATAATGCCAACTTTAGCTTCAAATCCTAGGATCTCTTGTTCTTCTCAATCACTCTTTTAATATTTTTCATAAGGCATTTTTTGATTTATTCAGCCTAGTCATTTCCTTGTGTAGACACCTAAAAATGACCTAGGCCTGTGAACACTATTTTACCACTTTCCATCCTAGCATAATTGTAACATTTGAATTATGTCCCTAACCCACATTCAACTATTAATTAAATAATTAATAATTATTTAATTAATTCATAATCTCTCATTCTTCATGATTATTAAATAAATAAATCTTATTTATTTATTTTAATATGTCACTAATTGTCAAAGTCTTCTAATAATTAAATAAAGACATCAATTTATTTAATTAACCCTTATCATAAATGTCTTCTTGATTATTAAATAGATATATTTTAATATATCTATTTAATATGTCATAAATTCCTAAATCCTCTCTTAATTAAATAAATTCATTTATTTATTTAATTAATTAACTACTTCTTCTAAATTAAATAATTATTTTAATTATTTAATTATGGCATGTGATATTTCTGTATTTTTAAATAAAAAAATCATTTAAAAATATCTCACTGATTCTTCATTTAGTAATTAATTTCAAAAATCAATTACTAATTACCTCACAAAATCTTCTATTTTGGATTAATTTAATTCAAAAGGGAAATATTCTCCTACAAATCAAGTAATTTCTAAAATTACTGATTTTCTAAAGTCTTATCCTCTTGTCTTCTGATTTTTACTAATTTCATCTCAACTGTCACATTCAATCTTGATTTAATTCATTTAATTAAATCTTATTCACACATATGGGTATTTTGCCCTAACCCTAAATGAGAGTTGCCTTATTGAATCTTGACCTTTGATTCTAGGGCATTCTTCAAATCTCTCATCTCGTCCGTCCATTCAAGATTGCATTTTCTATAAAATGACAATCTTGATCTCATTTTCAGGGTCAATCAATCTTATCCATGATCATTTAATATAAACTTTTATTATAGGCATTCTAGAGATCATAGACTTTATTTACTATTTACATATTAGAAATTGCTTTCTAGTGTGCATAGTTTGATATTTTAAAATCCTTCAAAAGCATTGTTAAGGCTAGGCATTAGAGAAGTTTGCTCACAAAGAAATCTGAGGGCATTCCATCATTGCAGCGAGGCTTGAGAAGGTGCAATGGAAGCAATCATGAATAGAGAAGATTGGTGAGATCATTCCATTTCACTTTATTTTCCTTTTTTATATTCTTATGTGTTTCATTGCTTGATATTAAACTAACTTGCAGGTATAGCTAATTGTTTGAATCTTATCTTGCAGGATTTTTTAGATCATTACACCTTGTGGATGATATGGGCATGAATAATATGTTTGGATCCCATAATTATTGCAGAAATCTATAAAATTCTTAGATCTGAAATGCATGGCATTATCTAAGAATTTTTTTTCAAGCAGACTAAATATAATCAATATGTTCTCTAATAGGAAGTCAATCACCACTTTATGTGTTCCTCTTTTAGTAGGGATTTCCTCTACCCACTTGGTAAAGTAATCAGTAGCAACTAAAATCCATGAGTGTCCACCACTGGATTTATCTAATATTTCTCCTATGAAGCTAATTACCCACTATTGAAATTGTGCTTGAACTAAGACAATCCTCTCTACAAAATTTCAAGAGAACTTAAGGTTCCCAGAAAAGCTTTGGAAAGCATCACATTCTTTCACTCATTTGTGTGCATCCTTGAAAACTGCAAGCCACCAAAAACCTACTCTTAAAACCTTATGAGCGGTGGTCTTAGCCATATAATTTCCTCCACATACTCTATTATGAATCTCATCCAAAATCTTAGAAGCTTGTGTCTTATCAACAAAACTCCATTAGGACTTCTCCACCATAATTTTTCATTGCTAATCACATATTTGATTGCCTGTAGTTTTAGAGTTCTCTTTTCATTATCAGCAAAACCATCACGGCATTGCATTGTTTACAAATATTGGATAATTTTATTATACCACTCACAGGTTTGCATGTCACAAAATAGTGACAATGTTGCATAATCCAATCGATTTACTTAATTAGAATCTAGATTTGTATTAGTCATTAACTTAGCTAATCCTTGGCCCATAACCAGCTTAGTGATTTGAATGTCAATGTTAAACTCTTGGATTCTATTAATCTAGACACATATTTTATCCATGGCTTCTTGTTGAGTAAATATGTCTTTAACTATAGCACTAGGAACATATGCAATGATTGTTGCTCTGACAAGATATATTCTAAAATTATTTATTGCTTTGACTAATGCAGAATCTTGTTTTTCTATCAAGTTGTATTTGATCTTTCTAGCTTGAAAGGTCTTGCTGAAAAATGTTATTGGCTGCTCATAACGATCATCATTTTTCTAAAACAAAACTCCTCCAACTATGTGAAATGAAGAAAATGAGAAGATTTGTAAAGGATTTGAGAAATCTAGGGATTTCAAAGTTGTAAAGGCTTTGAGAAATCTAGGGAAATCTAGGGATTTGATACTTTGAAAAGATGTTTTTAGCTCCTCACTCCACACTACCTTATCATTTTTCTTGAGAATTTTGGAGATAGGATGGGTGATCTCTACAAAATTTGTAGCAAACCTTCTTATGAAATTTATCCGCCCAAAGAAAGATTGAATACCTTTTACATTTTTCTACTAATGGATCTTGTCTATTGCAACTACACATTCTGGATCGATCCTAACTCCTTTAGAAACAATTTTCCCAAGTAGCTTCGCCCCCTTCACTCCAAATACACACTTCCTAGGATTCAATGAGATCCCATAGTCCAATTATTTCTTAAATAATTTCTCCAAATGCATACAATTATCCTCTTATTTATTACTATACGCAGTCATATCATCCTGATATACAGGTAGAAATATGTCTATAAAATTTGCAAAGGCCACATCCATGGTGCTCTGAAATGTATCCCCTGCATTTTTCAATCCAAATGGTATTCTTACATAAACATATGTGCCCCATGGTGTTGTAAAATATATCTTGTATTTCTCAAATTCTTTGACTAGAACTTGATTGTAGCCTAAAAATCCATCCATCATGGATAACAACTCACATCCAGTTATGTTTTGTAACATGGATTTCATGTTTGGTAGTGGGTAATTATCCTTCAACAATGAAGCATTCAAGTTTCTAAAATTAACAGTCACTATTCTTCTTCTTGTATGGAACCAAATTTGAAATCCATGTTAAGTATATGATGGGTTTTATAATCCCAACATCTCTCAATTTTATGAGTTCCTCTTGCATCTTAGGTTGCAATGTAGGGTTTATTGGTCTCTAATTTTGGCTAAAGGGTTTTGCATCAAGCTTTAAAGATATCTCATGTTGAAATAAATATTCTCTATATGCCTTCAGGTCATCATAAGACCATGCAAACACATGTTTGTAATTTATCAACAAAGCAATCTGCATTGCTTTGACCCGGTGTTTCATCTTTTTTCCAATTTAAAACTTTTAGGATAATCGTCTATACCTAGATTTACTTCTTCCAAATCCTCCTTGTGAGTGGATGTTTGTTTAGAATTGATTCTATTAGGGAAATCAAAAACCATTTACACAACCAATCCCTTTGGAATCTTATTGGTTTTCAACTGAATGATCTTATTTCCAAAAACTATTTCCTTACAATCCATTTCCTCTAAAAATCCCCAAAGTCAATTTCTTGACCCTCATATTCATCTACACATTGTAGTAATCTCAAGATGTCCTCATCATCAATAAACTCCTACCAGTTATTTATGTTATCAAGAAATGAAGGTCTAACTTGCACTTCAACTTTTGAAATTCCAGCAAAATTAATATCATTTGGCAAGAGGGAAATTTTGGAAAGTAATTATGCCACTCAATTTTTACACCTATCTAACCAATCAATACCAAAGGCATCAAACTTATTAATTGAATCCCATATAGCATTTATATACTATCTCATCCTATACTTAGTCTTTGAAGCATACTTCAACCTAACTTGAGAAACAAATAGTTTTGAATCTCCAATAACTCCTAACTTCTTAATGCCATGTTTCTTAGCTAAGTTTATCCCTATTGGAAAAGATGCATATTCAACTACATTTTTTGTGCATGCAAATAATAGTGAAAATGAGAAATTAAAATTTTTACCACTAGGAGAGATGAGTATCACCCCTGCACCAACTCCTTTCTTTGAGAAAGCACTAGGTATATGCGGGGTCATCATGGAAAAAGCAGGCCCTTAAGTGGCGATGAAAGTACATAAAATCAAAGTTAGGCAACTTGACGTAAAAATTTGAATAAGTTATCTATATTATTTAAAAAATATCTAAGAATAGAATATGTAGAAAATTGAATGTAGTTTCTAAAATAATAGGTTTATTTAAAAAAACAAAAATCTATTCGGTGAAAATCTGAAATTTCAATGTAGTAGTACTTAAATTTCAAGGAAAAAATAAGAAGTAAGTGTCTGTCTGACCACCCTAACCACAATAAAATGATAATATGTTTTTATAATATTTTATATATAAGTAGAGGACTCATGTCCTGATGTGATGCATAGCTTTTGTAATTTTTTCAAAGTAAATAATTAATTATGATTTTTTTATTACAACTTTGAAAAAATATTAAAACCCATGTGTTTGACCACCTTACCTTGGTCAAAACTTCATGAAATTCAATTTTATTTTTTTAATCCTATTGTGTGTGAAGCATAGAATGTGACACATGTTTTAGATTCAAAAAATGTGATACCGTTTGAAAGCTATAGATGTTTTTCAATCATCCTATCAATAAGGACTTTAGTCATAATTCAAATAGAAAATGAATAATAATTATTTATTAAATTCAAAGTAAAGAATAATTTATATTGGTATAAAGCTAAGAATCTCCTTTAAAAACCCTTTTCATTTCATCAATTTTGGGTAAGAAAAAGGTCTTCAGCCACATGGACCATCATATCACTTACATATTGCCACTTTTTGGCCCATCATGATCCTACACATACCCCACTATCAAAATGCATGTTCCACAAGTCATCATTTTTTGCTTGCTAAAATACTTATTTCTCAAGGGGTGCAAGTTGCTTTTACTCTTTTTCTTGTAACTCTTTAACTCTAAAGTTATCCATACCAGTATCTTCAAAGTGAATTCTATCTTCTTCTTCCAAAAATTCAATCATTTGTGGATCTCTTGGTTCCCTCACAAGCTTGATGTATTTTCCCTAAATTGAGAATGTGGAAAAGGACATGTCACACTACATGCTTCCTCCCATCGAGGTAATCCACTTCCTTGATAATAACATACCATAATTTGGTGAGATGTCTACCAAAACTATGCTCATAACAAAATCCTTGTCACAAAAAGTGGTTAATCTATATGGGACATCCTTAATCACTCCTATGATTGTGATCTCTCTTGAATCCATGGCATAACATTTTCCATAGTAAAAATTGATCTTCAAGCCCAATTCCTTCATGATCTCCACCGATATGATATTAGATGAATCTCTTGAATCAATCATATAGTTCTTTAGAAGCTTACCATCAACACTCATAGTTACATAAAAGGGATCATTATTATTTGGGCATGTTGTGATAGTGTTTCCCAAGTAAATCCGAGGGATTTCACCAATTTCCTCATCCATCACCTCTTCACTTACTTGATTTCCACTCACTTGAGGTTGATTAGACACCATTTTATCTTCACAGGCCTTAGTAGCACCATTGATAAGGGCTACTACCTTCTATTTATGTTCTTCAATTCCCATCATCTGCTTTAATGGGACTATCACTTTGACTTGAGAAAGAAGCTGAAACATGTCAACTGTATTATACTTGGGTAATTCATGAGGGACTACACTCTGCTCTCGAATTGTGTCTTTCTATGGCTTAAACTTCTTCTTAGTCTTACCTTTGGATTTATTTTCTTGATATGTATTTGACTTTTGATTTTTTTCTCTCACAACAAGAGAAATGGCCTCACCAAATTTCTTGGTTGGATTATCTTTCTTGGCCCAAATCTTAGGTCTCTTACCCTTCTTGGCTTTGACCTCTTCCTTTTTAAACTTGACCAATTCTTCTATCTTATTTCCATGTTTCTTTGTATTTTACTCCTTCATAAACATACTTCTTGACTTACCTTGGTCACAATTCACAACTCTATTTCTCAAATTATGAGTGTTTCTAGATTTCACTACCAATGCCCACTATAATTTTCAAATATTCCTCATCAAAAGGTTTTCTCAAGGAAAAAATCATTTCATCCATTTCCATAGCACAAATATTATCCTCAACCACTTCATCCTCATCAAGGAAATTTTTTTGATAATAAGCATCTACTTTCTGCCTTTGGAAATCAACATCCACTTCATGTGAATCTTCAATAGAAGAGAATTCCTCATCAGAAAAATCTGATCTATGCATAAGTACATGTACATACACGCCATTTTCCTTCGGTGGCTCATAATCATCTGAATTATTTTTTTCTTCTTTGAACTATCTTTCCAATGAGCATGTTTGGGAGGCATGGGGTAGTTAGAAAATAAGACACCAAGGTGTTTCATCAGTAAAATTCACAAATATTTTTTGTAAAGGATCAGGGGAAAATTTTCTTTGTGTGTTCTTTTGGTTGTTCTGAATTGGCTTTCTATTATGCCAATTGGTGTTATAAGGATGGTCCTACAACTTAGGAGGTCTTTAATTTTTTTGAAAATTTGGCTTGTCATTTGTAAGCCCTTTCTCTTGTCTTGCAAGTCTATAGCTAATATCTTTCATAGATATTACAACTTTATCAATCTTGTCTTCAGAAGAAGACCCTTTCTCTCTAGAGTGCTTGTCTTCTTTCTTTGGATTCTTCAAGATTTTAACATCATCCCTTCTCCCAACTTTACCTGATACTCTCCTATTGTTCTCAATATGGATTTCAACTTTGAATGCTTGTCTCAAGTTTTGAGGATTCTTATCTTGTAGGAGATAGCTGATTTTTGGATCAAATGCATTACAATAGTTGACCAAGAATACATTATCATTGAGTCTCAAATCAATAGGTTGCCTATTCCTAGCCTTTTTAAATCTTGTGTTGAAATAAAAAACCATCTCATTTTAACCCTTAGAGATATTGTTGAATTTATTGAGCAAAAATCTTGCATCAATATTATCACCATATTGTTCTTTAAATAATCTCTTGAACACTTCCCAAGAACCAATAATCTTAGTTGGTAAAGACCTATGCCATTCCCTAGAATCTTTAGTGAGTGATTGCATGAAAAGATTCATCATAAAATCCTCAGCTTCCACCTTAAAATCATCCATTACATTGAAAAATTCTTTTATATGGTCATCAGCACTTATGGCATTATTCTTAGAGAATTTAACCAATGCAACTTAGATATCTTCAGGGGATTGGTTCAGGTAACCAAGAATTTCAGTAAAGCACAATTGTCAGTATCTATACACCTTCATTAGCCTTTTGGTGAACTAGTCACTTTGGTCATTATGGAGCTCACTATCCTCTTGGTCATCGGATTGTTTATTTCCTCTCCCATTTCCTCCTCCACCATTACCACCATTTCCAGTTCTACCTCCAGATTGGGTATTCCTATTTTTATCACCTCCTCCACCACCACAACCACCAGGGATATTTCTATCTAATTTAGTACTGTGTGATTGGAGATCATAAATAGTATGACTAGAGCTTGAAGCTCCTAGGTCTGGGATGGAAGTCTTGAGGAAATAGATCTTTCTTTTCATTTCTACATTAGCAACAACACTTTCCATTTTATTAAATTATTGTTGCAACTGTTCATTGGCTATTTTCAACATTTTTGGTGGATGTATTAGTAGATGAAGTATTTGTATTTATATTTGGGATATGTTTCTTAGGCTGACCTATAGGTTTCTTTCCATGGTCAATTGGTTGAGATTTCTTAATAGCAGTAGAGGGATATGAAACTTTAGTGGTTGTAATAAAAGTAGTATATGTACTTGCAACAAAATTTTCAATAGGAATAGTAACTTTAGGAGGATCATAAATTTCCTTAGCAATAGATTTAGAAGGGTTCTCGAGAAGTGGCTCTTCCTTCATTACTTCTCTCATTTTGTCAACACCCTTTTCTTAAGGAATCCATGTCTAGCATTTTTGCCTTTATTTTCTCCTCTCTTTCCTTTTCTTGTCTCAATTCCATCTCCTTGAGTCTGAGATATTATTTATACAAGGCTTACATATCCTTTTTTATGTCATCTTCATCATCCAGTACAACATTAGACTCACTAGGTTTAGGAGTGTAATAAGTGAGGTTCATTGGTTCTCTCTTAGAGGAATGGTATGAGGTTCTACTACAGGATCTTCCTTTAGGGTTGAAATTATCATCATTGAAAACGGTATTACCCCTAGGATTCACTCTTTTGGCTAGGGAATCACCATCTCCATCCTAGAATCTCCATAGTTCTTCATCCTTTAGTGTTAGAGGATTACGATCAAGGTGACTACTAGGGATTTCACTAGTAGGAATGGCCTTCCTCATTTGTATTCAGCATACCAAATTCATATGCTTCTTCATGAGAATTTTCATCATGAACATTTTATTTTAAAGCAAGAGATGAATTTGAAATTTTTTCAATAGACTTACTTGATTCAACATTTTTTTCCTTCCAGGTTGACATCTTACTCTTTTTTAGCTTAGATTCCAGCTTCTCCTTAGGGTGCTTCTTCATCTAGTTCATTGTTCCTTTCATGATTTTAGATTTCCCTTCACAATTCTTCTTCTCCTTCTTTCTTTGACTTCTTAACTTTGAACTAACACAATAGACTTTAGAGTCACCACCCACAATATGGGGAAATGAAAATAGATCAAACATTTGATAAAAAATTGCAATTTTAGAGAATATTTTGAAAATAACATGATAGGAAATGAGAAATGAGACCAGAATTTGACTAAGAGAAACTAGACTCAACCTATAATGAGAATTGACTTGAATTGTCCTCTAAACACAAAGAACAAAAAATGTTATTTGAATTTAACTGTACCAGATCTGACCTAGAGACATTGGACTAGCATTGTCCCTAGTAGAGTCACCAATTTGTTGGTGTTTTTTAATGAACAAAACTTGATCTCAACAATTATCTATGAACTTTCCAAATTCAATTGTTAATAATTTTGACGATTAGCCAACAAACAGGTGAAAGCTTGCTAGTATTTCCCTCTACACTTTGGGCTCTATAAGACTTAGGAGGGTGATCCCTATAATGTAATTTATGATACTCTTGTGCCAGTTACCATATAAATTGTAAATAATAGACACATTCCCATATAAATACAAATTAGATGAAATCCTTGAAGAAATTAGAAAATTCTTGAACAAATAATCACCTAAACTAGAGAATGGAATGACATCACATGAATCTTTAAAACAATTTAAGGTGAATGAATGATATTGTTTACAAATTTATTCTTTGAATGGTAGGGATAACTAAATAAATTCAAATTTAACCAAAGCAAAATAATAGTTTCTTATCCATGGGAAATGAATTCAAATTTGAAATAGACTATATTACAATAGTAACCAAACTTAGCATTCCAAACAATAATAATACTGCATTACTTTAAAAAATCTGTAATATTCTAGAACAAATACTACTTATCAAATACTTATATCTAATCACATGAACCCATGATTACATCAAAGAAAATTAATGAATTCCTTGAATTAATGCAAAGATAGAATCATACACTCAATTAAAACACAACTGAAGGCCAATCAAAATATCCTTGATCATTTTATTGATAATTCGTATGACCAAATACATAAGGAGAGTGATTGCTTTAGAATATGAACATTTTCATTGAAATTCTAGTATTTTTATACAACATTATGCCTATTACAAGACTCAAATTCAAACCTAAGACTCAAATCTAATTCTATCTCTCTATGATTGTATTACAAAATTTCTTACATGAGATCAAAACCTTTATCAACCAAAGACTCGTATAATTGGCCTTGAATTCTCTTCTATAAGCATAAGCGAGAAAATAAGCTTCAGGCCAAATTGTACATTTTATCACATTTACATTTGAAATTCATTTCAATTTAATTTTGAACGTTTAAAAAATAGTTATATTTTTATTTTGAAGAGGGGGAAAATCTATGTGAGACAAAATCCCCTTTGCACCTTATTGAAGAAGATAGTTCCCACCCTCCAAAGGGAATCTTTCATCATTATAGTAGCACCAACCACAAGAAAAACATCATTTCCACATGAATTTCAAAATTTTGGAAAAAAAATAAAAGAAATAGAAAGAAGAGACTCCACATCCATGTCATCACTTGACCAAGAGGATACAATTTTCACAATACCTCATCAAGGGCTTAATCTGTAAACTTTTCAAGCCATTTATTATATTTCTCCTTGGTGGGCCACTGTGTATCCAACAATATTTGCACTTTTGAGTCATGTAGATAGTATCTAGTGTCCATTAGTATTCAGACCTCTTTTACAAACACATCCACACTCATCTCAATCTTAGTCATGTCTTCAATAGTAGCATTCAAAATTGTATAGTCTAGAAGACTGATAGTCTCCTTAGCCTTGGTGAGGATATTAGCTATTTCTTCCTTCCATGTATTGGTCTATTTTATTTCCACATCATAATTTAGAATCTTTGGCATCCCACTTTCCTCCATATCTCTAAACATTTTATTTTTTCTCTGGAGATGAACACCAATCTTTCTATGATATGTTGAGATCTCACCCAACAAGTCTACTACCTTTAATAAATTTTTTATATTAGTTGGAGCTTCAAGATCATCCTTCATGCTTCACATCACTTCGTTGGGAACTCCACATCTTGCACTCCATTTACTCTAGACATTCTAAAAGGAATTTTGAACTTCAATGTACCTCTTGTAAGCTTCATGAATGCTCTTATATGCTTCCCAAATAGTATCAGACTTGTGTATCAATTTAGAAACCATGTTCTTTAAAATACTATCAAAAATATCATCAGCCACTTTTGTAGTTTCTTCTTTAGCTTTCTTAGCATTGTCTTTCTCAACTCTCAACTCCCCTTTTACTTGGCTGGTCCTTAATGATAAAGTCTCCATGTCCTCTGATGATAACTCTAAGGCAGAAGAAGGGGAAGGAAATTCCTTCACTTATTGACATTCTTGTGTAGTTTCCTTCATTTTTTTATATTCATCTAGTAGAGTATTGTATCTTCTCAACAATTTATCATATTTCTTCTATGAAATTTGTGCAGTATCTGCACTCAACATGGCAACATGCATAGTCAATTTTGCAGCCTAGATGGGAGTAATTCCTAAATCTCTCTTCACTACAACAACACCAATAAATTATTAAATTGACTTCACCACCTTAGGCTTCCCTATGTTTTGTTCCATTGACAAAATTGCAAGGGTATGCAATTTTGGACTAAAGCTAGAACCAAAGAATCGATTGTCAAAGTGCTCCTCAGATATAGAAGCCTCTAGATCTTTTTCTATTGCATCAATAACAATGGTAGAAGTGATATTACACCCTAGAAGTAACATCACACCACTATATTTTAAAATATTTCTAGATTAAAAGGAGTGACTGATGCTATCTCAGTCATTATATTTTTATCCTCCACCTTTTCTACCTCCTCTTGCAATGTGGAGTCCACACTATCCTTAGCATCTTCAATTCTCTTTTTAATTTCTTGGATCTTAAATGGGATGAAAAATCCTTTGACTTCCTTATCTTGAACAAAGGAAACATCAACAATAAATTCCTCATAGGATTGACCCTGACATCATCATCATCTCCCTCATCATATTCCCACTTGACAATTCTATCATGTGGAATATAAGGGTCAAGAGAATCTCTTATTGGAGGGAAAGGGAATCTCTTTTCCACCTCTTGGTCACTCAACACATGCTCAATATATTTATATTATCTAATTAATTCAATAGATGAGTACTCAAATAAAGGGCTAGCTACTTCACCAACCTCCAAATTTTATTCCTAAATATCTTGAGCCTATTGTTGCTCCTTGAGTATTTGATCTTTCTCTTTAGCCTCCTTGACCTTCATATTGAATTGACCACTTTGATAATCCTTTAGTTTGGTCATGGCCTGCTCATAATAATTTTCAATTTCATCATAGTGACTTACATAAAATTATTTTCTCTTCAATGATGCAAATGGTAATCTACTCCTTATTCCTTGAAGTCGCAACAACATCAGTTGACAAATTTTGGATTATTTCACCACTCTAAAAGAAATGGTGTGAAAACACACACAAACCTTTTCTTCTTTTCTATTCATTAACAAAACCCTCAAGGTCATAATTTCTCACCTCATCTATATGAATTCTAAGGTTAGTCAACATTATTCTAAACTTATCATAAACCTCCTTGGCGGTAGCAATAAAGTAACCAAAGGAACAATGTGGAGTTATCACATGTAACCTTTTCTATTATTTTTGAACTCTTCTTTTTCCATGTTGTCCAATTGCCACATGATTTCCATAAAATAAAATCTATTAGAAACATACAAGATTAGTAAATTTGGCGCACCCTTGGCTCCATAGACTCTAATTAGAGTATAATGTGAATTTAGGAACCAATTGGTGTAGGAGCACCTTTACAATATCACGATTCCATTAAAGACATCTTGAAGGTTGATCAAATTCATGTGGTTTTAAATTATATCAAGGTCATTTTGACCACTCTCTATGTATTTATGTCATTTAGACCTATGTCAAGAATGAGTTTTGTTTCAAAAGTATCATAAGAGGTGATAAAGTGTAATTGTTGTCACAAAAATGCAAGAAAATGTAAAAGTTGCATAGAGCATATGAAGGGTCACTTTAGTGTAGGCATTGAAAGGTAGTTAGGAATTAGTTGATCGATTACAGGTTAGTTTTACACCTTTAAATAGGATTTGTATCTCCATTTGTACTTGGCGAGTGATTGAAGAAGTGAAATAGATCAATGAAAGCACTATTTTACAACATATTTCTTCAGAAATTCTTTGTTTTCTAGTATTGTACGGATTTGTACAGGATTATATGAATAAGTGCTTTTAAGTGATAATATGCTCAATCCCCTCCCTTTTGGTTTTTGTTTCATGTAGATTGGTGGAGTTTTGGATTAGATATTGTTATTTTTTGTAAAAACTAGTGAAACCCTATCCTAGGGTAAACAGAGATATGAAAAATTATGTTTCTCTTATTTTTAACATTGAAATTCTTGATTTTCGGTAAGGAAATTCCTTGGAAAATATAATTTCATGTACTAAAGTCTTTGTAGCAAGTGGATATGGATAAATTGAGTGAGATTGTAATTCCATACTATAATATGTGTCTTAGTCCAGAAACAAGGCAAACAAGAGAGTAAAGACTTAGGGTTTTAATAAATATATTGGTAAATGGGATTTTGGTGTTTCTTAAAGCATATACAGATGTAATTTAACATGTTCCAAGTGTTGGATAGGAGAATTTGATTTTGGAGTTACTATATTCAATAAACCCCATTTAGTGTGAAGGCCTAATTAAGCCTAAACTAGGTTGAGAAAGTCATTTTTGAATCAAGTGCTCCAAAGGACCTAATGTCTCTTTTGTAATATGCCTTAAAAAAGGATAATGGATGTCTAAATATGTGATTTTTCGAGCTTTCTAGCGTATATTTTGGAAGAAAATCTATGATAGTCTTGGAGCAGTCCTATTTTTGGAGTATAGGTTGGATTGTTTAGCGTGAAGGTTTGATGAAATGTTATGAATAAAGGTTGGGAAAAGACTTCATCATGTTGTACAAACCTATTTACATGTGTTTGAAATAATAGGAAGATGTAAGTGGTTTGGTAATTTTATGTTACTTGGTACATTGCCTTGAATTTGAATGGTTGAGTTGAATTGTGAAGCTTACGACAATCATAAAAACGTGATGAAATATGAGTGGGCAGACCTTGGTAATTGATTATTCTGATTGAGATAGAGTTTTTGGTGTAGAAGGCTTTGTGAAACTTTTTTTGGGCCTTGATTTAAATATTGGAGGTTTGAGTTAAGTGTTTATGAAAGGAAAAGTGAACATGTGATGAGTAAACAAACAAAGAGGATTTTGGTGTTTGTCTAATGAAATTGAGAAAGTGTGATTTCTTCCTTTATACTACATCAGTTTGGTATCAGAGCTCAGAAGGTCTGGGTTGGAAATTTGTTTTATTTTCTATGGTATTGTGTTTGTGGTTGGTTGCAGGTTGAGTAGATAACCTAGTTTCTACCAAGAGAAGGTAGAGAAAATTTTGAGAAGAGGAAAAGATAGAAGTGATAAGAAGATATTTGCAAGTAGAGGAAGAGAGGAAAAGGAGAAAGAGGAAAGAAAATTTTGATAGAGAGGTTGAAAAATTAAAGAAAGAGATGATAAGGATCGATAAAGAGTTCATGTAATCCATGATGGAGATGAAACAAATGATTGAGCATCTATATAGAAAAGCCACAAGTTGTCATTTGAAAGTGAAAAAGAAAGTTGCATGGTCCATTCAGAAGATAGAAAAAAGGAGAAGAAAAATGAAGATAAAAGAGAAAGAAGAACATGAAGAATTTGAAGATGCAAATGAAAAATTTAAAGATGAAGAGGACAAATGTGTGCCCAAGCAGAAAGATGAAGGAGAATCAAATGCTAAGGACTTGATTTCTGAGAAAGAATACTTTGAGTTGGTGACAAGGATGGATGAAGAAATGATAAGGGGTGAATTTCTTGTGGATATTTGCAAAGAATTGAGATAGGATGGAGGTATTGTGGTAGGATTAAAATTTAATTTATTTTTTGTGATAATATTGTGGATAGGTAGCAAGTTGAAGGTCAAAGGAAAAAGGAAGAAACAAGATGTTGAAATGAAAAAAAGTATGGAGAGTCTGATTTCAGAGGAGAGTCAAGACAAACAACTAATTTACATGGACAAATTAAAACCTAAGGTAAAAAATGAAGGTGATTAGGAGCAGCCTCAAGGTGAGATAGTAGCAGAGCATATCAAGAGTGTATTTTTGTTGACAACATCCATTTCAAGAGGACTTGGAAATTTTCTTGCTCGGGAGTATGGTGTAGAAGCACCTTTACAACATCATGATTCCATTGAAGACATCTTGAAGGTTGATCAAATTCATGTGGTTTTACACTATATCAAAGCCATTTTGACCACTCTCTATGTATTTATGCCATTTGGAGGTGTCAATAATGGGTTTTGTGTCAAAATTGTCATAAGAGGTAAAAAAGTGTAATTGTTGTCACAAAAATGCAAGAAAATGTAAAAGTTGCATAGAGAATATGAAGGGTCACTTTAGTGTAGGCATTGAAAGGTAGTTAGGAATTAGTTGGTAGTTGAAAGGTTAGTAGTATCACTTTAAATAGGCTTTGTATCTCCATTTTTACTTGGTGAGTTATTGAAGAAGTGAAATAGATCAATGAAAGCACCATTTTAAAGCATATTTCTTCAGAAATTCTTTGTTTACTAGTATTATATAGATTTGTATAGACTTATATGCATGAATAAGTGCTTCTAAGTGATAATGTTCTCAATCACCTCTATTTTTTTATTTTTTTTATGCAGATTGGTGGAGTTTTGGATTAGATATTGTTATTTTTATAAAAACTGGTGAAACCCTATCCTAGGGTAAATAGAGATATGAAAAATTATGTTTCTCTCATTTTTAACATTGAAAATTCTTGATTTTCAGTAAGGAAATTCCTTGGAAAATATAATTTCATGTACTAAAGGCTTTGTAGAAAAAGGATATGGGTAAAGTGACTAAGATTTTAATTTCAGACTGGAATTTGTGTCTCAATCCAAAAATAGGGCAAACAAGAGAGTAAAGACTTAGGGTTTGTATAAATATCTTGGTAAATGGGATTTTTGTGTTTTTTAAAGCATTTGTAGGTGTAATTTAACATGTTCCAAGTGTTGTATAGGATAATTTTATTTTGGAGTTACTAAATTCAATAAACCCCATTTGGTGTGAAGTTCTAATTAAGCCTAAACCAGGCTGAGAAAGTCATTTTTGAATCAAGTGATCCAAAGGACATAATGTCCATTTTGTAATATTCCTTAAAAAAAGGATAATGGATGTATAGAGATGTGATTTTTCTAGGTTTCTAGTGTATAGTTTGGAAGAAAAGTCATGATAGTCTTGGAGTAGTCCTATTTTTGGAGTCTAGGTTGGATGGTTCAGTATGAAGGTTTGATGAAATGTTATGAATAAAGGCTAGGAAAAGACTTCATGTTGTAAAGACCTATTTACATGTGTTTTCAATAATAGGAATATGTAAGGGGTTTTTTAATTCTATGTTACTTGGTACATTCCCTTGAATTTGAATGGTTGAGTTGAATTGTGAAGTTTAGGACAATCATAAAGAAGTGATGAAATATGAGATGGCAAACCTTGGTAATTGATTATTCTAATTGAGATAGAGTTTTTGATGTGTAGAAGACTTTGTGAAATTTTTTTTGGTCCATAATTTAAATCTTGGAGGTTTGAGTTAAGTGTTTATGAAAGGAAAATTGAACATGTGATGAGTAAGAAAACAAATATGATTTTGGTGTTTGTCTAATGAAATTGAGAAAGTGTGTTTTCTTCCTCTGTATTGCATCACCAATTACCCTAATTATGGCCCGATTTTGAATATCCTCTAAGTTCATGTGGGTACAAAATATTTTTGATGACCCTCAAGACCCGATATATAGGCTCTACTCCCAAGCTCTCTAAGATACTAGCCTTCAAAACATTATAGAAAGCAAGATGATTGGAATGTGGGTAGTTCTAATCCCAAATGAATGTCCACATTTGCACAAGAAAATCATTTCCCTCATCATCCTTCTACCTCAGCTTCATAAAATTCTTCCATTTTTCCTACACCATCCATAAGACCATATACATCAATAAAGAATAATGGGGAAAAGAAAGAGGGGCTTTACCATCCTTTAATTCAATGAGTCCCTTATTCATCTATTCTAAAATGTAGGATACATAATCAAACCCTCTTTTTGAATTCCAATTTTGAATGTCAATAATCATTACCAATAGTGTAGTAGGTATACTTTCATCAAATATATGAGCTAACACTTGACCCAAATAGTAATATGTGTTGTTGAAAGAATTTGCAAACTCATCATAGTCAAAGGGTTTGAAGTCCTTGGGTCTAAAAGATACCTTACTCCTTTCATATTCCTAGGAATCACATGCTTTCTATATCCATATTTTTTCTATTAATACTCATTGCACAATTGAGAAAATTTAATCCTGAAAGTAGCATTAGGGTTTAACTTAAAGACCTCCCTAATTTTATCTTTGGTTATTTCATGTAGTGGGGTTACATTTTCACTCTTAATTGTTATGTCATTAGAATCATAATTCTTAACTAACTCTAGCATCAATTCAACCTCAATAAATACATTAGGCACTACCAAACTCCCAAAGTTAAAACCCCATAGATGACGAGTTGGACATTTGGCATAACACCTATTGAAAGCATATAGGAATATCTCTCAACCACTCTGAGGCATAGGGACCCCTCCAATTCTAGAAACATTATCAATTAACCTAATTTTCATAACACCCTATCTAGTAGGTCATTTTCCTATTTACTTGCCTCCCTCATAAACATCCTGAGACTCACCCTCCATGAAATTTGTTAAATCTCTTTTCTCTCCCTTAAGTTTTGTAGCATTTTTTGAAGCTTCTTGTTTTGGTTTAACAACCTTGTGATTTTTCTATTTTGACTTACCCACTACTCTTGAGGATTCACTAGGTCAACTCATGATTATAGCTAGGTTTTATAGATTCAACCTATGAATGAGAGCTTACTATTTTTTATATTCTTAAGAAACCAATTGAAAAATAAAATAGAAAGCCTCTCAAATTTTACCGAGTTCCTAGAAATTTATATGAATTCCCACAATATCAAAAGATTTTTCAAACCCTAAGTCCCTAGATTTTACTAAATCAACCACTAACTCCCTTAACTAGTTCAATTCATCCAAAAACTCACACAAAGAGGTATAAAATTTTCTTACCTGAGAGAAACATTTCCTTCCATGTCTCTGCAACTCTTTCATATAAAATCCTCATGTATTCTTTTGCTTCTAATTATTACAATTATGAGGAAAAGAGGCCAACTACCTTATTTATGGCTTAGGAGTGGAGCGTCATCACCATTAATGTTTGAAAGATATCTTGCACAAGAAAAATAAAATTTAGTTGTTTAAGTTTGAATTCTAGTCGTTGACCAATTTGATTTAAAACATCATCCATGGTCCTCCTTCATCCTCATGCTTTCTCTTTTTTATTTCTACGATGTCCCTTTAATGTTGCCAAGTTTCCCTTTCTACCTTTATCAACTTTTAATTCAAATCCATCACTCATTACTATTTCATCCTTAGCTTCTTTGAATGAATATGAAATGCTTTAGTGCCCAACAATGGTGGGAATATTCCATTGAATATCACTTAATTATTTCATCACTCATCACCAAAGTGTTCTCCATACCTTCATCAATAATAGTGATTATTTGAGATGAAGTAATGGACACAAGGCTTAACTCTCTATTGCTCATCACTGATATTCATTTTCCTTCATGTATTCCATCAATGATATGAATAACATATGCAATGAAATCCTAGCCGTTAGATTAGGTCATCCTCCCTTGAATTTATGCTTCCTTCATCGATCATCACTAATAGGAAAGGCTTTCAAAAAAGACTTCTAGCAATGCCTTAGACCTCGATGATGAGAACATGTATTAGCAACATCCATCGCTCATTGCTATTTCATCCTTAATAGTTGAATCACACTAGTGATAAAAGAAACTTAGCAAACGTTCAATATTTAGCCACGTTCCTTAGCATCATGATCAATGGTTATGTGGGAACCTCTCTCAGTAGAAAATTGAGCAAAGATGGATAAGTGATGCAACATTAGAACCACAAATTTCATCACTCACTACCAATATGAAAATAGAAATCAAGTAGCAATGTGGGACAGGCGATGAGCTAGCAATGTAAAGGACTATAGTGTTCTCACATATCACTGATTCAAAACTTAAAGCACTAAGGAAATCAGTGATACAAGGGAAAATATTCATATTGTGCATCGTTAATATAAATCTTCAGTCCTCATACCTATCTTTGATGCGAAAAAAGCAGTGATACATGCAAGGAGGATCCATCGCTTATCACCAATATAAGGTTGGTAATGACAAGGCTATGCATGGTGGGTGATATGTCGAGTGATAGGAACAAAATTAAGTGGGAAAATATTGTATGTTCTCATAAGTTATTTTAAAAGGGGGGCCAACTAGGACCATGAGGCTAATAGACATAAGACTCAACCCATGATAAATAATTATGAAAATGGATGAATAAAATGGAACTCAAGAATGGGAGAATAATACCATGTGGAAAATTATTCAATACAAGCATGAGATGATAACCCTAGACATAAGGGACAATTCAAAACATGGGTATCAAAGACTCAAGTTGTTTTTAAATGATTGGAAATTGACCACGGCAGGTCAATGTGAAATTAGACCAAAAGAACAAAGATTAAGAAGGAAGAAAAATATGCTAAGTAGGACTCACCTACTTAACATAAAACCCCAACTAGTGGGAAAGAACAAGGCCAATGAGATAACCAAACATCATTTCAAGGAAGTGGAACATAAAATTTTGAAAGTTCCACCAATGCCCTTTAGGCACTTTATGTGTGGACCTACCCCGCACATACAAGGAATATTTGGATCCAACATTGATATAATTTCATCTCATCTCCTCTAAAAGAAGTACGGAAACCATGTTTTTGATATTTTGAAATGCATTACCACTACTTATCGAAACAATTATATTTATTGAAGAATCAAAAAAAGAACAAATAAATACATTACATTTATCTTCATCTTGTAATTTAACATTTTCTAATGCAAACTAACTTATAATTAGATTAAATCTATTTAAATGGTTTGCAATACAATCACCATCTTTCATTTTTAAAGAATATGATCATCTTTTGAGATATAAATTGTTAGATAAAATTTGAGTTTGACATATATCACCTATCCTCTTCCACAACTTGTATGTGGTGTCTTTTATGTAGATATTCAAGAGGGAAAAAACCATAAGACATAATTGAATGGTTCCTTGTGTCTTCTTGTATAAATTTTTCCAATCTTCAGCAAACATTGTAGTAGGCTTGGTTTCTTGTGAAATTGGAAACAACTTATCTCTCTCTTTAAGGAAATCATCCATCTTTAATTTCCACATCTCGTAGCATGTGCCATTGAATTTATCAATATCCTAGTGAGAGGTAGATGCCATGGTATACAATTCTTTATAAAATTACAATATACCACAAAACAAGAGCTCCTACTACAAAGAAACAAACTTCAAGACTTAAAAGAAAAGCCTCCCTCTCTCAACATAACCATAAGCTCTAATACAAAATTTTGGAAAATAAGGTGAATATAAGCTACAATATTAACTTATGCAAGTCATTAAAAATCTGAAAATAATATTACCAAATAAGATTTATGTATGTGATTGCACATTCAATTTAATAGGAAAATGATAAACCCATATTGTAAGAGAGGGAGACCAACCACGTCAAGGTCCTAGGTCACAGAGAGATGAGAGTGGAGGGATTCTCTAACTTACCTCACTCTAATGAGTGTCTTGGGATGAGGATTGAGAATAAAGAGCACTCTAAAGTGATTTTGTAACTCTACAAACCCGAAAAATCTAATTGGGGATAGATGAGCTAGTTTTTGGAGTCCAAACTACACCTCAAACAACTCTTTGTCTGAGGATGACAGTGCAACATGTTGGCATCCATATGACCAAAAAATGTAAATTGCAGTAAGGAATGCTAGAAACCTACTTAAAAACCTAGCTAACTAACTTGAATGTTATAAATATAATGATAAAGTAAGTAGATAAAAATGAGGGTGGCATATATCAACTCACTAAAGTGCTAGTTTTCTAGCGAGCTCCACTCACACAACCTAAAAACAAGCAAGAAGGGAAAATTGTTGGGGTTGTATAGGGTTTTTCCTCATTCAAACTCCCACTTTGGTGTTTCCACCTCCACAAAAAGCCAAAAAAGCAATTAAGTAGAAAGTATGATAAAGGAAATAGAAATAAATGCATTGAACACTACAAAAGATAAAAGCTACTTTATCAAATCACAATGCGGAAGTAAAATGATGTTATACCACCTCCACCCAAAGTCACTCAAGGCCAATGAAGGTAGAATGCAAGGTAATGAACTTGGCAAAGTCGCCATAGCCACAACTGTGATGAAGGGAGGTCTCACAAGACTCCAAGCTCATAAATTTTGTGGTAGAGAAGCACATACAAGGATGAAGTTGACAGAGTAACTAGCTACTACAATTTAATGAAGTTGTGAAAATGTTGATAGAATTCTTCAAGAGTATCATCAATAGATCCCAAAAGTGTGAATAAAATGGAGTGAAATTGCTAGAGAGATTGATTGAATGTGAAAAAGATGAAGTGATAGTGAATGGAATATATTTGAAGACCAAAAGGAGATTTTTTTGATCGGTTGGTTGCACAGAGGCATTACAAACCATTCCTAATGAGGAGTGTAATGTCCCTATAGACTCAGGGGTAGGAATCTATCAAGGATGGTAGTGCACCGAGTAGATGTTTGCACACCACACTTGTGTCCTTGATGAAAATTCCCCCATCGACACATAAAACATGTGCCAAGTGGATGCATTTCGAATGGGTCATCTATAATTTTTTCCTTGGATTTGATTATCTAAGGTGAGGGTATGAAAAATGGGAATTTACACAAGGGGTGAAAATTTACTCCTATACACATATGTGACACCATATTTATTGAAACATTGAAAATGTGAAACCTTAGAGATTTCACTCTAGGGTTTGGGCACCTTTCCTATTGTATTTCATTTAGAATTTGGTGTAGTGGGATTTTGACAAGATATAGGACTGAATTAAAACCTAAAATTGAGTCAACCTACCCTTGACCAAATTTAGAATGGATTTATAAATAAAATGCAATGATTTGACTAGGATAAGTATGCAAAATAGGATATCTAGAAAATCATAGATAAATTTGAACTTTATAAATGGACTGAGTAGGATATTATGCACATGTGTTATAAATTTGAGAATGATTTTGGAGGAATTTGTTGACAAGGGTGACTATGTCCTTTTGACTAAAATTCATATTTATTTTGTAGTTGTTTGGACCCAGATCAAATATTTCATTTCCCACTTGTCCCACTATCAGATCTTCATCGATTGTCAAGATAAGAAAGTTCCTATATGTTGGAAATTTGTAGGGTTTCAAATAAAACAATGAATAATTGAACTTCAAACTTCTCCCAATATTCTTCAAATCTAAAACCTACACATTCAAAGAGAGAGGAAGGATTGTACCATATAGGGGATTTCCTTAGTCAACCCCATGTTAGTGTTTCCACTTCCACAATGGCAATTCCAATGATAGAGAGCCTATCCTTTTGAGGGATAAGGATAAATGATAAAATTAATGATTAATCAACAATGGACTATAATTCACCACTAACCAATGTCTTCCTTGAAGGATTGAATTCATGCACATATCCTCAAGGCTTGATTTTCTTGAAGACCTACAATGGTTAGATCTCACAAGCACAATGATAATGTGAATATAAAATTCCCAGGATCCCTTCAGGTTATTTTTATTTTCTTGCCACACTCTCCTCTAAAAGGAAATATCAATCTCCTTTCACAAAGTCTTTATGTGAATGCTACCACTTGTCATTCGAGCACTCCTCACAAGGTTTCCTTCTCTCGCTTTTGAAAAATTGTTGCCATGATTCTACGTGTTAGAAATTCATAATCTTTTGTGCCTCTTTCCAATGCTCTCCTTTTGGCACCTGATTGTAGGCCACATAGCATTGATTTGTGCACATCTCTTAGCAGCCCCTACCTTTCACACACTATGCTTGGAGACCTCCACGTGTCTTCGTAACAATTTTTTTTCAATGCATAAAGGGAAGGATGAGCGTCAACCTTGACCGCTTGCCACATGATCTTCTGAAAAGCTTCATCCCAAAAGAAAAACTGCACGTGAGAACCTAGCACCAAATGCCATGTTTTTTAACTACTTCCATGAGTGGATAGAACATGTTGACACTCTAATCTACTAAGACCACTGCCATCATTCATAGGGGATGCATATGGCTCTAAGGCATCCTCGTTCATGGCTCGAATATTTTTTTTTACAACGACAAGGGGAAATCATTGCTCATGATCAAAGGATCTTTTCGGTTACTGGCTCACCGAGCTGGGTTTTCATTATAAATATTGCTTCTTCTTTCAAAGAAGGGGTTCAAATTTTGATAGAAGACTTGATAGAAGAGCTATGAATTTTCTTTCTTTATTAGACCATTGTAAAGAACTCATAGATTATACCATTGTTCTTCCTTTCTATTTTCTTTGATATTTGATAAGTTATATTGCACCATTATTGTACTGAATGTTCCATTTACATAAATTCTATAAATTTAATGCAAGTTTGTTGGTTTATATCATTTATTTGACTCCTCTTTCTCGTAGATGTGTATGAAATTTATTTTATGTCATTTAGTGAATCATTCAGGCTTCTATCTTTACTTTTGTCATTCTGGAACACAACAAACTACTGAATGAGCCCTTAAATTGTATCTGAAAGGTAGATTTACCATGCCTATATCTAAATCTTGGTGCATCACCTTAGTTAGATCCTTTTAATTTATATCTATTTCTTTTTCCCATTCAAAACCCCAGTTACAAAAGAAGTTGACTTATTTATAATCTAGAGGTTACTCAATTTAGCACAATAGGTCCCCCCTTTAACTGAGTTTTCCACAAAGGGTTGTTACCTTGCCATTTTTTAGCATCAATAGTTTTTATTTTTTTCTTGGCATGCCCAATGGGAAAAATTAAATATACCAAATCTAGAGGGTGTACAAGCCATCGGCACATTACTAGGTCATGAACCGCAAATAATCATGGTTTATTAGTGCTTCCACTAGTAACAACGCATAATCTAAACTCATCCAATGGAACTATTAGATCCTAGCCATGATGCAAACCACAAACCAAAATTATGTGGATTGGGATGCTGAAATTCCCCTTGTAGCCCCAATTGCACCTACCATTTGGGCCCCTATCCTGGTCTTTGCTCTCAAAGTTATTCCAAATTTTACTAGAGATAGCTCAAGAAAACCATCTGAACATCTGCAAGATTTTGTGGATGTGTGTCTTTTGCACAGAGTAACAAATTAGATATAGTGCTAAGATTTCTTGTGGCTTCTTTGTGAGGAAGAGCATTAGATTGGTATCACACTCTGTCAACTAACTCTATCGATCTTTTGGATCAGCTCAAGGATCATTTTTTTTTAAGATTCTCTAATGGCAAAGACAAGTATTTTTTATATCACCAACTATCAACAATCAAGCAGGCCCCATCTTAAGCCATGAATGACTTCAACACCCAATTCCATACAACCTGGTAGAGAATCCAGAGTGCCATCTGACCATCGCCTGAGTTAGCATTTATGTTTTACTTAAAGTCCATCACCACTGACATCTCCATGATGATCCAGTCACTTGGCAAAACCACATTATTGGATGCATATAATATAGTAGTCAAGGTAGAGAAAAACCTAATCAATGTTAGGAAGTTGCCACCTCACCCCAATATGCTAATGTTCCCTAAAATATCAACTTCTACTTAGGATATTCCATCTACTAGCACACTCGTGCCACCCCCACCTATGTACACATATCTGAGTGCATCATAGAATGTTGCTTCTACATCCAGTGCTTTGAAGGACGAGATGAGCAACATAAGGGAGATGTTACAAAACTTAACAAATAAAGTAACCACTATCAAGTGCAACCAGGCTACTCCTCCAAGACCATACTATTAGATTTATCAAAGTGGCATACCCTCCTACCAACATAACCAATATCAAGGAGCTTTATGCACAACTCTGCCAACCTAGACAGATAACCAGATTGTTCTAGTATTGACTCCACTAGGAGCAACTCAAAAAATTACAAGTAGAGAGTTGATAGCAAGGCAGAATAATATCGCTGAAGATTTCAATCCCTGGTGCTATCCCTGCGGTGATGCACATATGCCTCAAAATTCTCCTCATGGAAATTTGTATAAAGAGGTTACCAAGCAACACAGTCAAGGCATGGTGATGAATTTAGGACATATATACACCTCTCCTTGAATGGAGAATGTGATTCTCACTACATAGATACAGGGAAAGATAATGACATAGCTCCCGACCATGCCCTCCTCTCATGGATGGAAGGGGACAAAGTAGTGTTCACTTATGAAGTATCTACATTGGTGACCCCACAAGTAATGTCTAACTATAACACTCAATCGAAGAGGATATTCATAGGAAAAATGATCACTTTGTAGCCCAGAAGAAGCCTAGATCAACACCTTGGCCCTTCCACAATTTCTCTATAGCCACAACAATGCAAGGAAATTATCATCATCAAATTCATGGAACAAAATCCTCCAAATACGCCACCCTTCAATGTGGTGGAAAAATTAAATGAATATTCCACTAATGTATCCCTTTCACATATCTTAGTTATTCTAGAGCAGAATTCATTACTACAAAAAACCCTATAGAAAGATACGAAAGTATTGTCATTTAAACAAGATTCCAAAAACACTACCGAATCATTATCTCCAGTCAAAGTTCTTGAAAATACTGTAGAGGAGGTTTCACTTGAAGAAAAAGAGGAGAAACCACAACCTAAACCCTTTTTCTTAACTCTCATTGTAGGGAAGAAACTGTTGCACAACTCCATGATCAAATTTAGTGCCAAAACCACATTCATGCCCAAGTAGATAGTCAAAGCCTTAGGGAGTAGCTAAAGGCCCTTAAAAAGAGGAGTTATGTAGCTAGATGGGAACAAGGTCGAAATTGTAGGCCTCATTAAAGACCTTCCCTTAACTTTGTTTTCCTATCCTAGCATCATAGTAACACAAGACAACATGACCATTGATGTCCCTCCCATGTTCAGACTCTACCTATCTAGGGAATTCACCTCAAAAATAGGTGCATACCTTTCTTTGGATTGGTCCCACCTAATTCTCAGAACTAAGCATGAGGTTAAAATGAAGATAATATCATAAAATTTTCATGTAGAATATGTAGCTGATGAAGCCATCATCAACTTTGAAGACACTCATACCTCTGTCACTGAAGAAGAAGCCAGTGATAGAAATCTACTAGGAGATGAGCAGGTGAATGAAGACAAAGTTGATTGAGAGGAAGTCTTCTTAATCAAGTATGTAAGTGCCAATCCTTTTAGCAATTATCATGCTAAAATTTTGGGCACCTATGTCATCTATGGTAATATCAAGAGTTCTTGAGGGTATTGAAGGACTCCATGGCTGAAAAAGCCTTAAATATCTAGAAATTGCACTTCAACGGTGCGAGATGCAAGGTTGGCATAGGTGTTGGGATATGCCTAACGTCTCCATCTAATGAGCAGATCCTCAGATATTTTTTATTCTAGTTTTCTTGCTCAAAAAATGAAGTCAAATATGAGGGTGTTGTGCAAGGAATAAGCCTCGTGGAGTGCATGGGTATCAAACAATTAGTGGTTTTCAAATATTCTAAACTCGTAATCAATCAAGTTAGAAACATCTCAACTGCAAAAAAAATCCGTATGCACTCTTATAGGCATAGGGTATGGGACCTCATCAAAGGTTTTAATATTTTAACATCCATGGGGCTCCAAGGGAGCATAATTAAAATGTGGATCACATGGAAACAATAGGATCTCAATTTGATCCTATCTTTGACTTGATTGAGAATGTACAATCCATGCGAGTAATCGTCTGACCCTCCATTATCAATAATGATCAGAGATGGAAAGTATTCAAAAGCGATGAACACATCAATTCATTTATTCAATAGTTGAGAGAGTTTTCCAATCAGTTTCAGCCAAAAATTGAGGAAGCATACGAAGGGTAGATCATCTAGTTAAAATCAAACAAACTTCTGAAAGGGTTGGTCACTCTCAAAAAAATTTTTTACTATGATCATGTAGGGAATGATAGGAGGAAGTTTGTAACAAACTAGGCAAACTTCACTAACCTTGAGGTTGGGAACGAAAGAAAAATGAAGGTCAGGAAATAAGTCTCGTAGTGTGATAAACATAGGCTTATACGCTTCTGCAAAAAATATGAAGGGGTTGCGGCCTAGTCTTATGATGACCTTAGGGGGTATAATCCTAAAATCATCCAACACTACATCAAACTAATGAAAGATACTAAACCTATCTGACAAAAGTAGAGGCCTATCAATCCAAAGGTTGAAGCCTTAATGGCACAAGAGCTAAAGAAGTTGATCCAGTCCAAGATAGTATTTCTAATCAAGCATAGTACATGGGTATCTAACCTCCTTCTATTCTAAAAGAAAAATGGAGACACTCATCTCTATGTTGAATTTCATGACCTAAATAGAGCATCACTAAAGGATCATTACCCACTGCCTTCCATGGAATCAATCTTGAAAACTACGGATGGTTCAAAGATGTTTTCTCTATTAGATATTTTCTTGGGCTAGAATCAAGTTCAGGTTAAAGAAGATGATCAAAACAAGACCATGTTCACCACCAAGTGGGGAACGTTTGCATATTCCAAAATTCCTTTCAGCCTATCAAATGTGGGGGCCACTTTCCAACAGGAAATGAACATCGCCTTCAACAAACTAATCAAAAAAATCATCCTCATCTATTTAGATGATCTGGCCATATTTTCAAAACCTAAAGGTGACCATTTTAATCATCTAGAAATGGTTTTCAAAAAATTTCAAGAGTTTTTGGTATCCTTGAACCCGAAGAAATGTGTTTTTGGAGTACCACAAGGAATTTTTTGGGGGCATGTAGTGTCCCAAGAATGAATCGCTATTGATACCGAAAGGGTAAAATCAATCAGGGAACTTCCTCTTTCGGTAAACAAGAAAGGATTCTAATATTTTTTGGGGAAGGTTAAATTTGTAAGCAAGTTTATATCTGATTTTGTAGGACTAATTATACTGATCACCCTAATGCTGAAAAAAGGCCAATTGTTCAAATGGACAAAAGAAGCAAGAGAAGCCTTTGAAAGGGTGAAGGATGCTATTTCTTCAACTCCTGTGTTGGCAAATCTGAACTTGTCAAAAGAATTCATAATGCATATTTGTAGTAGTAAGACAAGCATCACCACTGTCCTAATTCAAAAGGATAATTAAGTAAAGGGAGAGCATCCTATAGCATTTCATTCCCAAACCTTGAAGGAGTACAAGACGAACTATAACTTCATCGAGAGGAAATCTTTCGAAATTGTAAAGGGACTCAAGAAGTTTTGACATCCTATATCTTGCACTAAAGTGATCGTTTATGTCACACATTCTAGTGTGAGTGAGTACATCATGGAAGGAGAAATCACCAAAAAAAGGGCCAACTAGATCACTAAGATCTTATAATATGACATTGAGGTCAGGCCTACGAAGAATGCCAAAGAAATACGGTTGTGTGAATATTTGGTGCATGATGAAGAAATGGAAGTTAAGGAAGAGAAAGTGGAGTCAATCCTAAAAAATGAGTCTAAACATTAAGGATTTTGGCTAATGGATAGGGTAAGATTTATGTACACTGGTAAGTATCCATTAGGACTTATTTCTCAAAGAAGAAGGTTCTACCAACTGCAAAATAGTGGGTACTCACTTATTAAAACGGATCCTATTTAAGAGGAATTTCAATGATGTGTTACTGCGATGTGTCACCATGGAGCAAGCAAAGAAAATTCCTGACACTTTTCACAGCAGCCCATAAGGTAGACACTTCTCTACGAAGACCACCGCCATCGAAATTCTACACATTGGGTACTTCTAGTCTACATTATTCAGTGAATCCTACAAAATGATAAAAGCCTGCAAGGAATGCCAATTCTATGCAGGGAGAAGAAAAAATTCCACCATGCCACTCAATCCAATTGTATTAGATGATCTATTTGTACAATGGGGGATAGGTTTCATTGGGATGATCAACCCCACCTCTAGCGTTGGTTACAAGTGGAACCTCACAACTACATACTACTTCACGATGTGGACTGAGGCCCTACCCTTGAAGAATGTGACAAAAGCAGAAATCATGGACTTCATTGAAGGGCTAGTAACAAGGTTTGACATGCCAAAGACTATCATCTCGGACAATGCCAAATCTTTCTTAGGCTCCAAGGTATGTCAGTTCACATTAGAAAACAACATATTCTTGAAAAAAGCCTCAAACTACTACCTATAAGGAAATGGCCTAGTTGAGTCAACTACCAAGAATCTGGTCCAACTCATTAAAAGGATCAATTTCGATCATGAGAAGGAATGAAATAATAATATCTTAGTAGTGTTATGGGCCAACCACAGAACTCATAAGCAAGCCCTGAAGACTCTTCCATATGAGCTAGTATATGGGAAGGAGGCACTGTTCCCTGTCTCTATAGAGATACCTACACTACAACTACTCAAGTCTCTAGAGATTGAGGAGAATAGAGCTATGAAAGTTCAGTTGGTCAAATTACCAGAGGTACAAGAAAATAGGGAGAAAGCCCTAATAGCCATGACTAACTACCAACAAGTGATTAAGAAGTGGTTCGATAAGAAACCTTCACACCAAGGTCTAAAATGCAGAGACCTCATACTAAAATTCAATGAAAGAGCCTCAAAGCTTGGCCATCATTGGAAATTCGACATACTCTGGGAGGGTCATTTAAAAATAATTCAGTGCAAACAAAATAATACATTCGAATTAGAAAATATGGAACAAGAGCCACTAGGAATTATAGTTAATGGGATTCATTTAAAATTATTCAATTAAGCTACAGTTACTTCATACAGGTGTAAATATGTGATTATTGTAATTGTTTTCCCTTTCATGTTTGTCGGTCGGTTCTTTCCAGCATTTTCATAGATACAGGAGGCAAGAAAATTCATTAGACCCATTATTAGAAGAGTAGAGAAAGACTATGTTACTCATATTACAAGAATTAAGTTCATATGCAAGGAATTCAATTAAAGTTGTGGAGAGAACAAGAATGAAGAAAAAGGTTGAAGATAAGAAAGTATATTCGTTATATAAATACTTTGATAGAAACATTGTCAAAATGGATCTAAACCCATGCGCTCAAAAGTATGACTGTATACAACTTCCTTATAAATTCGTGTATGTGATCCCTTTTCTTTAGGGCATATATACAGAAAGAGAAAATCATGTTAATCTTCAGGTGTCTAGAACACGAGTGTTTTCTTCATCGACAGGGGCATTGTTAAGAGCATTGGTAGGGCCAACAAGAGGATTTACAGAAATAGCAACAAGACCTATAGGAGAAGCAACATCAACTTCCAAAATGAGTGGTGGAGGGAACACAAGGTTCCTTAAGTTGGTATACCAATCCACGTCATTGAATAGCACTAGATTATAGAAGAAAAAAAAAGTGGCATTCATGGGTGGCTTTCTCATGATGCTCAACAATAGGTTGAAGCCAAAACCCACTCACCCATGGTACAACTGCATCCTCTTCAACATGCTTACCTAGGTCACTCACAACGGGAAGGCTTGAGCCATACACTGCACTACTCACCACTTCATTGAGACCTCCAACATAGTTTTTTGGAAATATCTAAAGTGTCAAATTAAGAATCATGGATTTGGGATCCTGAACATCCAACAACAACACAATGAAATGGTAGTAGATATCAGTGTTTACTTGATATTTTTCCTCATATTCGATACAGTCTCTACTCAAGACCCACTTTATGGCTATAATAGCCAGTGATTGTTTTCTCTTGGTTATACGCTTTAGATGCCTATTTGAAATCTCTCCTATAAATGTTTTCTGAGATTTATTGCGCACTAGTCTTATTGGATTGTTCATCATGCTAGTTTCACTCAACAACCTAATTCTATGTTGTGCACAAATTTAGAATCTACTCAACTGCCTGAAATGATAATCCTATATAATCACTCAAATCTACTTCTCCTAAAAAAGGATAAGTATAACTCCACTACCATGTTAGGGCCTATTTATAGAAATATCTGAGGTAGCCTACATACAGAGCATGGTAGTAATCGAGTGTTATCTCAAAATTTGCACCAAAATTCTAGCTCGATGTTCCAGCTCAATTACGTCTACAGGTATGAATTATTGCGTGCAGGATTAAGAAGCGGTAATCAATTAGTGAAAATTGGTGGCAAGCTCAAATGATGGATCATACAGACAAAAGCTAGGTCACATGATCAGGGCAGTCTCAAGAACCAAGGTTGAACATGAATCTTTCTAAGGTACTCATTATGCTATCAGTTTAATTATTCTTTTAGGGATATTAATGGAAAAGGAATTTGAGAAGATGGAAAGAATTTCATGAGCAACTCAATCTCCAATGAAAATCATAATGAAGCAATGTTCTCGCTAACATTGTTAGAACTAAAAAATTCAACAAAAATTCATAGGATTTTCCTATTATTTTCCATAAAAATAGATCAAAACCCTAAGATATTTTATTTATTCATGCCTTACATTTTCACTATCTTTCCCATAAAATTCAATAACCACCTTTATACTTTACCCCCATTTATTTTCCTTATATTTCATTACCTTCTCATGAAAAAATTAGCTTTACCGCCACTAAAAGGGGCCAAAATGACTTATGCCCTTACCGCCTCATTTATTTTCATAATATAGGTCTTTACCACTTTACTGCGACCCCCCACAAAGAGGCTCACAGTATAGCTATGGCAATTATAGACTATCACCGTAGTACCACCGACAGTCAAGTCTGAGACCGTGGTGACTGAGGTAAATGGTCAACAAAGGGTTAGTAAGAAGCAAGATGGATGAAGGCAAGTAGTTTGAAGGTTCAATGTTGTACTGCGTGCGATTAAACCATAGACCACAGTGGCTATGGTAAACAGGTAGTGGTTAGTGAAATGATCGATGACGGCGGGGAAATGGTAAGAATAGGAGCCACCACGATACCGTAGGGGTTCATCTTGTAGACCGCGGTGACTGTGGTGGATGGTGAAGCGGTGGGCAAAGATGACTAGCGGCTACATCATGATACTGCAGACAAGCAACACACAAACCACGATAAAGCGGTAAGAGGAGATGGACAATGAGCAATGGTCAAACACTGTGATACCACAGGTGGGAAAGTCAAAGACCATGGTAGCATGGTAGACATGAAGATAACCGTCATGGTGATCGACGATGATAGTGGAGATTGTTGAAAGGTCAAAATACCTATACCGTGGGGTACGAACAGTGTGACCACGGTATAGCGGTAGGGATAAAGAAATCAATGGGGAATAAAGTAAATAGAGGCGATGAAAATATAAAAGCTATAAAGTGAAAAATAAATGGCAGAACTATTGTAAAAAATATTTAATTTTTGGAGAGGCAATATAATTAAATATTTTAATCTCTATAATAAAATATAAATGGCCATAATCAAAATATCAAGCGGTTGCATAGTAAAATAAAGGGTCACGACCTTTGGAATGTATTGTATAAATACTTGTAAAAAACTATAAAAAAGGTAGTAGAAAAAATAGATAGGAGTAGATAGTAGGATATACAATATTTTTCAGAATGATGACATTCAGGAAGACTATTTTGGATGTATAAAATTTAAAGGATCAATGAAAGACCTCTGATTTTGTGGCGCATTTCTGGTATCAATTATTTATTAAATAAATTGAAAATATTATCAAATTGTCTCCAAGGTTGGTGTTTCTTTGTTATTTAAATTGACATATCAAGTATATTCTCAGTTTATCGATACACATTTGTTGCATTTGTGTGGTGTGATTGGTTAGTTCTTTCAAGTAAAGATCAAATCCTTTAATTCATTCATAGTAATTTAGAAGCATCATTTGGATCACTAAGAAGAGCTTGGTAATTACATTTCCTACATGTTTATACAAGTTATAAACTAATATTTATATGCCAAATAATTAGAATCTCTACCAAATAGAAGTCATTCATCTAGAGCTTTCATTTGACTATGTTTTACCCAACAAGGCACTGGTCTCCCTTATTTTTAGTACATTAGTTTTACTCTTTTCATTTGACAAATCTTGATTGAACATATTAATTCATACCTTGATATTACATATACAATTAGGATCACATCTTTCCACTACCAAATTTCCATTTGTGGATAGTTAGATCAAGTAGGAAACATATTTCAAAATCTGTGTCATTCATATAGGTGCACCTGCTTAGGTTTAGCAAAGCCTTAAGAGTAGAGTGTTCAACCATATTGGTTGGGCTTATTAGTTGGCCATTAATGTAGTGAGAGTGTGGCAACCTCTCGTGGTTCATTCAAACCAATGTTTTTGAGACCCAACAAATTGGTGACTCTATTGGGGAAACTAGAGAGAAGTCTGGTAGTAGACAACCTTTCCATATAAAGTAACTAAAAGAAAACCATAATTGAAATTTGAAAAATTGACTCTGCTGGGTAAAATAACCACAAAATCTTTTCTCACTTTTAGAAAAAGTGGGTGGCGACTCTGAATGAACAAAAGCATTGAGACTGATACAATAAGATACAAATCAAAAAGGAATCGACCTAGAGTTCAGACCATCACAGTTTCTCACAACATGTAAGGAAGGAGATCTTTGTATAAGGAGGGAGATGGTCCTAATGACAAGGGTAAACGAACTTATAAAAGTGATCAAAGAAAGAAGGTATTCAATGACCTAGATCCAACCACAAAAACAAGAATATCAAACCCACCTATGGAAACACACAATTCATACAAGGCATTAACAATTGAGAATAGCCCATCTAAAGAGCTTCATACCCCTGAAGAGAAGAGAAATCCTTTCCATCGAATAGGCCATGATAAAGATGAAGAATTCATGGCTGAATTTGAAGCTGAGAAAAGGAGAGAATTCGAGTGTGATCAAAGAACTACACTTTTTGAGGAAGGACTTGAATATGAGGCAGCATCTAAAGAAAACGATGAAATCGTGACACAAAATGAAGAAGATACACACTTGGAGAAAATGAGGAAACGTGCAAAAAAATTAAGGGTAGAATATGAGTGACAACTTCAAGCAATGGAAGAATTAAGAAAGATGAAATTACACAAAGCTCATACCAAAAAACCAATGGCTGATTCACCCAAATATACACCCCCACATAAGAACAACAATATGAATCCATCAAATTCCCCACAAGCCCACCGAAATCAGCCTAGGAGTCAATATAGAAACACAAACGCTCCACCACAACATTGAAATCTTCATCCACCTCCTCATTAGCAGTATGTACCCCCACAAGGTCCACAATATATGGCAAATAATAACCCACTCTACTAGCATCAGCATCTCCAAAATCCCCCTCCACAATGCACAACCATGATTAAAAAATTTGATCTTGCTGGATTTCAGATCTACCCTTACCCTCTGGACAGCAATTGGAGGAACTTAGTCCCTAAATTCATAGGAAGTAATACAGTTATAGCTAAGGAACATCTGAGAAATTCTAAAGCATTGATTCAAGAAATGGATATGCAATTTGAAGATGTAAAAATGAGACTATTTATGATGTCACTGATTGAGGATGCCAGGGATTGGTTTAACATTCTGCCAATAGCATCCATATATTCCATTCAAGTATTTCATGAGTAGTTTCTTCATCAATATGGGAATCAATGTGCATCAGATTTTTCTTTGCACGAGTTAGTAACTATCCAAAAACATCAGAACGAGTCAGCCTTTGATTTTAACCAAAGGTTTGTTAAATTGCATAATAAAATACCTCAAGAATCCAAGTTGGCTGATCCTGCTGCCTTGAGTATCTACTTGAAATCCTTTGACCCCAAGATAGGATATGAATTAAGAAATAGAGGTCCTAGGAATCTGGCTGAGGCCCAAAAGATAGACTTAACTATTCAAAATAATAGGAAAGCTGCAGGGATGTTTTGTAAAAGGGAAAACCCTAGGGTTCCTCAATATGTTCCCCCAAACAGACAAGAAAACACATATAGGAATGAAATACCAAGGTTGCATGACATGCCTTATAATACAAACTAGAAGGATGGGAAGTGAATAAATGATAGACCAAGAAATAAGGAGACACCGGATACACTAAAAAGAAGGGGAGCATTTATGGTAGATAAGAGTCCATGGTGCTCAATTTGTTATGCACCACATTCCCTAGAGCATTGTGTAACAACTCAGTCAATACTGAAAGAAGATAGTGGAAAATGATGGTGGGGAAGACCAGAATATCTACCTAACTTCCCACACTCTTAACTCTTTGGAGTAGGAATATGCATCTTCAGAGGAGGAAGGATATGAGTATAATGTTGATTACCAGAAATATAATATTCACATGACAGAGCAGCATGTTTTTTCTGATCATGAAGAAAATGATAATGAGCAAGATCCCCCTGTTGCATCAAGTCAGACTAATAGATGCAATATAAGAAGACCAAGTGAAGAAGAGATTAAAATATTGACAATTGCAGTAGTGGAGGAAGCTAGAAACAAATATCATTTAAGAAATAGAACGGTGAATAGAGATGAGGGTGTCCCAAGGGGGATATTCATAAAAAATAAAAAAGCATCAGATGAGATATCAAAAGGGATTGGTAATAAAGAACCAAAAAAAACAGAACATAAGGGATCTCCTAAGGAGGAAAGTAAAAAGTTTCCCATTGAGAAGCAAAAGCCAGATCAAACTTCCAAAAGGGAAAAATAAGAGAACAAAGGAGAATTCATTGAACCTAAAAGGGTAATTAGAACTGAAGGTACATCCTTTGATTTTATACAAGCTTTATCTCAATTGAAGATGTATGTCCCATTGATTAAATGATGAAAATCAAGGAATATAGGGAAGATTCCATACAATTAATTTCTAATGGAAATCAAAATATAAGCCCTAAAAACAAAGAAGTTTTTGAAATCAGTAATAAAAGGAAGGAGGTAAAAATCCTAGAGGCCTGGCTAATGAACACACCGCAGATTGACCCATTCTTCACCACTTTACTCATAAAAGGAAAACTAGTAAGAAATTGCATGATAGACTTAGGTGCCTCCATGAATATCATGCTAGTAGGGGTGATGAAGGAGCCCGGTCTGTGGATAGATGTGGAAGGAGGTAAATGCTACACCATGGATAGCAGGCCTGTCCCGATTGTGGGAATCATGAAGAATGTTGAAGTAAGATTAGCAACTTACCCACAAGCCACTTAGACTATTGACATAACTGTAATTGACACACCTCCCTAGTTTGGAATGCTTTTGTCAAGATAGTGGACTATAGCAGTAGGAGGCAATGTACAGTTTGAATTATCATATGCCACCATACCAGTGAATGGAGAAGAGGTAAAATTATATAGGGAACCTAGAATGAATCAAATTGTTGAATATGCTCCTCAAGAGCAAATTAATTGTTTATGTGATATTGATTTGGGGAGTTTTAGAGTGTAATTATCTCAACCTGAGTCAGTAAGAAAAGATCCAATTGATCAAAATATTTCTGAAAATCAACAAGGAATATGGAAAATTTACTTCGATGGAGCCTGCAACTAGGAGGGAAATGGAGCTGGGATAGTTTTTATATCACCTTGTGGTTCAAATTTCAAATATTAATTTTTGTTAGCATTTGAATGTACAAACAATGTAGCGGAATATGAAGCTTTGTTGAAAGGATTGAATTTAGCTGTTAAATACAAGATTAAAATCTTAACAGTTTTTGGGGACTTGAAGCTGGTTGTATCTCAGATCAGATCAAAATATGTAGCAAAAAATAAAATTTTGAAATAGTATAGAAATGCAATATGGGATACAATTGAACTATTTGATGCTTTCTCCATTGACTGGGTGGAAAGATAAAAAAATATAATGGCAGAATTCTTGGCGAATGTAGCACTAAAACAAGATGATATCACGCTAGTAGGAGTATCCCAAGTTGAGTTCAAAGCAAGACCTGCTATGCCAGAAAATGTATATAGTTGGCAGGTTTTTAATGATGACACTGATGTTTTGAAATTCCTTCACTGTATAGACCAGTATGAGGCTCAGGAAATTGATTTCAACGCCTTTGTGGAAGAAATGAATAGATAATAGACAGTATTTGGAAAAAAGGTCTTACAACTCAAGACTAATAAACTTCCCAAGGGGTTGGTAGCATTGGAAAGAGTATATGATGGAAGTGATCGATTCCTTATGATACAGACACCAGTCAAAAGGGAAGATATTGAAGAAATTAATTTAGGGACTAAATTGTCACCAAGGAAGGTATATATTGGGAAGAAGATAAGCCCTACTATCCAAAGAATGCTGATTTCATTGTTAAGAAAATATAAACATGTGTTTGCATGGTCTTATGAGGACCTCAAGGAATATAGGGAGGATTTATTTCAGCATGAAATTCAATTGAAAGCGGATGAAAATCCATTTGGATAGAAACAAAGGCCCATTAACCCCACTCTGGAACCAAAAATACAGGAAGAATTGACCAAGCTTAGAGATGGAGGTATCATCAAACCTGTGAGGCACTCAACATGGGTGTCAAATCTTGTTCCTGTTAGAAAGAAAAATTGGAGATATAATATTGTGAGTGGATTTCAAAAATCTAAATGTAGCACCCCTCAAGGACAACTACCCTTTGCCTAACATGGAAGCTATACTGCATAAAGTGGTCGTGTGTGAGCTATTGTCAATGATGGATGGTTTTTTGGGTTATAATCAGGTTAAGGTTAGAGAATCTGAGCAATAAAAAACAACTTTTACAACCCATTGGGGAACATATGTCTATGTGAGAATGCCTTTTGGTCTCACAAATGTAGGAGAGACTTTCCAAAGAGCTATGGAGTTAGCATTTGCAGATTTGATTAATGCTATAATGGTGGTGTATCAAGATGACCTTAGTGCTTACGCAAAAAGGGATAAAGATCATATAGAACATCTTGAAAAAATATTCATTAAAGCTTTAGAATATGGTATTTGTTTGAACCCTAAGAAATGTCATTTTGTTGTTACAGAGGGAAAACTCTTAGGACACATTGTATCAAAAGAGAGAGTTAGGATAGATCCTGAGAGATTTGAGGCTATAGATAAGGTTCCTATCCCTAAAAATGTAAAAGCTATCCAATCATTCTTTGGGAAGATTAATTTTGTTAGAAGGTTTGTGTTCAACTTTACTGAAATTGTCAAACCCATATCTAAAATGCTAAAGAAAGGAAAAAAAATTGAATGGACCCCAAAAGCATTAGAAGCCTTTGTATCCATTAACAAAGCCATTAAGGAAGCCCCTATCCTCACATCTCCTAATTTCACAAAAAACTTTTCAAATATTTTCATTTTCTTCCCTGCATACAATAGTTGCTATCATGTTACAAAAAAATGAGGATGGTCATGAGCAACCTATGTCTTTCTTTAGTAAATATTTATAGGGATCGAAGTTAAAGTATGACATAATGGAAAAACAAGCCTTTGCACTGGTAAAGGCCACAAAATCCTTTAGACCGTATATTTTTGGAGCCGAAGTGATTGCATATGTTCCTCACGCAGTAGTAGAGGACATCTTGACACAATAAAAAGTGACAGGAAAGAGGTGCAAGTGGATTAACAAAATTTAGGAATTTGATATAGAAATACAGATTACTAAATTGATAAGAGGCCAAGGATTGGCCAAATTAATGGCAGAAACAATTATTGAGGCAAATCAAATTCACAATGTACAAGAAGGAAATGCAATTACAAGTATTGAGCATACACCCTGGTACACAGACATCATGCATTACCTCAAGAACACAAAGTGCCCAGAAGGATTCAATGATAACCAGAAAAGAACTTTGAAACTATAGGCCTCTAAATATGTATTTATAGAAGGTGATTTATTCTGGAAAAATAGAGATGGAATCTTGCTATTATGTTTGAATGAGTCGCAAGCTGGTCACGTTTTGAAATAAATGCATGAAGGGGTCTATGGATCACATTGTTCAGCAAAAAAAATAGCACATAAAATCCTTAGGGAAGGTTATTACTGGCCAATTGTTTTAATGATTCATTCTCATATGTAAGGAAATGTGAAGCATGCCAAAATTTCTCAAGGAAAATGAAGTATCAGGGAGCTCTACCACTCAGACCTATGCAGGTTGAAGCCCCTTTCCATCAATGGGGGATTGATTTCATTGGGGAAATACAAGAGAAATCGAGTGGAGGACATAGGTGGATACTAGTGGCCACTGATTACTTCACCAAATGGGTGGAGGCAATCCCAACCAAGCAAACAACAAGTAAAGTTGTAATCAAATTTTTAATGGATAACATTATTACTAGATTTGGTACACCATTGAGAATGATTACAGATAATGGGATGTGTTTCAGGTCTGATGAATTCAAAGAGTGTTGTAGAACATGTGACATTAATGTTTCTTATTATGCCCCATATTACCCACAAGCCAATGGTTAGGCAAAATCTAGCAACAAGAGTCTTTTTAAAATCATAAAAAGAATGCTTGGTAAGAATAAAAAATCTTGGGATTTAAAGCTAAGATTGGTTGTATGGGTAGATAGGATTACTATCAAAAAGGAAATTGGAAAATCCCCATATGAATTAGTGTATGGAACACAAGCTAGGATGCCTTTGCAAAATTTATTGCTAGTTTACAAATTTATCCTTCAAGAAGATACAGATGTTCCTGAACCAATGGAGGAGAGAATGGAGCAACTTGTAGAGCTTGATGAAATAAGAAGAATAGCTCAAAACCAGAACATGAAATTGCAAGCACAAATGAAGTATTTGTTTGATAAAAATGCGAAGGATAGAAAATTTGAAAAATATGATCTGGTATTGATGTGGAATGCTAGGTGCCAGGAGAAGGGAAAACATGGAAAATTTGAGGCATTGTGGTTAGGACCTTTTTTTATTATTGGAAAGAAAGGAGAGGATTCATATTATTTGCAAAATATGAGTGGTGAAGAACAAGAGTTTCCTGTACATGGGAAATTTCTTAAAAAAAAATTATCTTAAAAGTCATAGAGGATCAAGGGTTGCCAGTGCATGGACATCTCTTGAAGAAAAATTCTCATAAAATTTCCATGCACAATAGTATAGGCAGTAAAGGATATGGGAAATTTCTAGTACATGGAAAATCCTGGAAATCCTTATTTGATCTTTTCTCCATGTACAGTAGTTTAGGATCATTTTCATCTCCACTTGATTTTATCCATAATGTTTTGTCTGCTCTCCCAAAGAGATCTAGATCCTTGCAATGATCTCACAATCATTCATCCCCAATAGGAGCCACTTTTAGAACTGAAACATTTCCACAATAATTCCTAGGATTTTCATATTATTTTCCATAAAAATCCATCAAAACCCTAAGATATTTTATTTATTCATGCCTTACATTTTCACTATCTTTCCCATAAAAGTCATTTATTGCCTTTTATACTTTACTCCCATTTAGTTTCCTTATATTTCATTACCTTCTCATGAAAAATTTAGCTTTACCACCATTCAAAGGGACCAGAAATGACTTATACCCTTACCATCCCCTTTATTTTCATTCTATAGGTCTTTACCACTTTACCATGGCCCCCCACAAAGAGGCTCACGGTATACTAGTGGCGGTTATAGACTGTCACTGTAGTACCACCGACAGTCAAGTCTGAGACCATGGTGACTACGGTAAATGGTCAACGAAGGGTTAGTAAGCAGCAAGATGGACAAAGGCAAGCAGTTTGAAGGTTCACTATTGTACCACGTGCAGTCAAACCACAGACCGTGGTGGCCATGGTAAAAAGGTAGCGGTTAGTGAAACGGTCGATGACGGTGGGGAAATGGTAAGAATAGGAGCCACCATGGTACTGCATGGGGTCATCTTGTAGACTATGGTTACCGTGGTGGATGGAAAAGCGGTGGGAAAAGATGGCTAGTGGCTACACCGCAATACCGTGGAAAAGCAACACATAGACCAGGATAAAGCAATAAGAGGAGATGGACGGTCAGCAATGGTCAAACACTATGATACCATGGGTGGGAAAGTCAAAGACTAGGGTAGCATGATAGACATGAAGATAACCGTCGCGGTGATTGGCGATGACAGTGGAGACCATTGAAAGGTAAAAATACCACTATACCGTGGGGTACGAATAGTGTGACCATGGTAGAGTGGTAGGGATAAAGAAAGCAATGGGGAATAAAGTAAATAGAGGCAATGGAAATATAAAACCTATAAAGTGAAAAATAAAAGGCAGAACTATTGTAAAAAAGATTTAATTTTTCGAGAGGCAATATAATTTAATATTTTAATCTCTGTGATAAAATATAAATGACCATAATCAAAATATCAAGTGGTTGCATAGTAAAATAAAGGGTCACAACCTTTGGAATGTATTGTATAAATACTTGTAAAAAATTGTAAAAAAGGTAGTAGAAAAAATAGATAGGAGTAGATAGTAGGAAATACAATATTTTTCAGAATGATGACATTCAAGAAGACTATGTTGCATGTATAAGTTTTGAAGGATCAATGAAACAACTCTGATTTAGTGGCGCAGTTATGGTATCAATTATTTGTTAAATAAATTGAAAATATTATCAAATTGTCTCCAAGGTTGGTGTTTCTTTGTTATTTAAATTGATATATCAAGTATATTCTCAGTTTATCAATACACATTTGTTGTATTTGTTTGGTGTGATTGGTTGGTTCTTTCAAGTAAAGATCAAATCCTTCAAGTCATTCATAGTAATTTAGAAGCATCATTTGGATCACTAAGAAGAGCTTGGTAATTACAATTCCTATATGTTTATACAAGTTATAAACTAATATTTATATGCCAAATAATTAGAATCTCTACCAGATAGAAGTCATTCATCTAGAGCTTTCATTTGAATATGTTTTACCCAACAAGGCACTGGTCTCCCTTATTTTTAGTACATTAGTTTTACTCTTTTCATTTGACATCTCTTGATTGAACATATTAATTCATACCTTGATATTAAATATACAATTAGGATCACATCTTTCCACTACCAAATTGCCATTTGTGGATAGTTAGATCAATTAGGAAACATAATTCAAAATCTCTGTCATTCATATAGGTGCACCCGCCTAGGTTTAGAAGAGCCTTAAGAGTAGAGGGTTCAACCATATTGGTTGGCCTTGTTAGTTGGCCATTAACGTAGTGAGAGTTTGGCAACCTCTCTTGGTTCATTCAAACCAGCATTTTTGAGACCCAACAAACGTAATTATGAATTTTTGTCTTTATAAAAGAGGCAAGTAGTTCATTTTGCATAGACAGAAGAGCTGGCAGTACATGTTGAATTGAATGCAGAAAGGGAACCGTTGTCTACTAGTTTTTGGCAGAAAATCAAAGAAAAATCTAATGTCGCATGCAAAAACCTAGGCCAAGCATAAAAACTTCTTGAGTACACAAAGGGACTTAAAAGAAAAAAATTGTCAAGAGAACAAGGTTTCGCACATCTAGAAGAAAGGGAGCTAAAAGTAGAGGTAATTATAGAGAATTCACTACCCCAATGTGGATTAAACCTTAAATAGGAGGTTTCTGGTTTTGAATTCTAAGCTTCATATTGTGTTTTGGGTTCCATTCATACCGCTTCAGTGTGATTTTTGGGTAGAAAGTTTGCAAAGGGATGGAAACTGATCAAAATTATCAAGTAGAGATGCAAGAAGGAGGGGCCCAAAGTTTATTTAATATCATGCACAAAGCACCAACTACCTACATCTTCAAGGATGTATTTTATGCTTCACCTAGAATACTAGAAAATCCAACCTGGGTGAATACGTGGGTTGCAGGAAAGAAGAACCCTCCCAAAGATAAGAAACAATTTAAAGAAGAATGGGATAATATTCATGACACCATTCTTTCAAGGAACCCTAAGACACTTAGGGAGGTAGCCTATGAAAGAATGAAAAATAACAACGACCTAGATTCCTTGGTGCAAAAATGTTGGCTCAATGGGCTTCCACAATATTTAGTCTCGATGGTACACTATTTTTGTGAATTAGTCGATGAGGCCATCAAAGACTTTAACCTGAGTACCAACACCATAGAGGGATGGGAGGTGAGTGTGTTTATCTACAAGGAAACTATCTGGAATATGCTTTGTATCCAAGAGTGAAGCTCCAAAGCTCCTCAAATGGAGCCATTTACTCCAATGAAAGGGGAAATGTATTGTAGGACCTGAGACCTTGTGATGATTCTTTATAACACAGAGACTCAAAAACTCAAAGAAGCTCAGAAAAGGCCAATGTAGAAACCAGTGACACATAAGAGCTTCAAGGATGACATGAAGGATGCCTTCTCAATGATTGCATTTTTTTGTGGCTTGGACATTAACAAAGAGGTCCATGAGTTTCAACTAGGTTTGGGTTTTCAATTATGCAAGTAGCATTCTCTTTTCTGGTACGATTTCACTGAATTTCTTATACAGGAGATGCTCAACTAGATAGAAAAATACCAGCTTCAACGGAGGTTCAGGTTCCTGTATTTTCTCACTCGCATGTTCTTACATGAGAATCCTCAATTCTTCTAAAAGCGTCTAGGCCTCTCCATTTTGATGAAAACTAGAGGAGGAAGTTGGTTTCTACATGGACTCCCCTTCTCTCTATGACATTTGACTATTATGCATTTTCAGATTATTTCTTATATCGTATTTTGCAAGATTTAAGAAGAGACAACACTATCTTATGATTCAACTTGGACCAAACTCAGTTCGTGTGAAACTTCACTCCAAAGTGTGATTGGTTCCAGGGTGAATACTTCATGTTCATCTAATTGCACAATTTCCCTGGAGAGCCCTTCCGACTTCCGACATGTCTTACAAATTGGATACTGGGGATTGAAGTTTTCTACCAGGTATCAATTATCAATGTCACCTTTTGTAGTGGAAAAGAAAATAAGAAGGGAGTTTTTAGCTACTCGGTGAGCTTTAAAACCTTAATCATGGCCAAGAGGAAGGCTCACATATCACTAGAAGCAAAGCTGGCTCATCTGGGGTTGATATGGATTTGCGATAAGTGGAATTACAACCCCACTGATGACTTGTCAAACAAGTATGTCAAAGTAACACACTACCCTCGGCGTTACTGAGAGAAGCATTAGAATTTGGTGCCAAATGTGAATGAATTTATTATCAACCTAGCTTATATCCCTATCGAAGGTGGTTGGCCCCCTTGGCTCGCATTCTACTATCCGACTGGGTAGTATGATAAGACCAAGCAAATGGGGACTACTCTCCACAACAATCTAATTAAAAACTACAACTGGAAGGAAGAAAAGGTTAACGATTTATGGATAAATCATCAGGGTACTTAGTGCACCAAGGCCCCTTATGATAGTGAGGAGATGGATGGAAAGTTTGAAAAATTGTGGAGCAATGAGCATCTAGATTCTAACAAGAGTGATGATAAAGGCTCCAATTTTGAAGAGGCTGAATCATAGTCAGATGAAGGAGCAAAACTAGACACAAAAGAATACAACACCTCAACACAGTAAAAGGAAAAATCCATGAAACAACCTAGCAAAGTCTCCTCTAATATATTGGTTAACTTATCGTGTGTGAGGTCTTCATTAACTCACACCTAGATGGAAAGGAGGGCTAGGGCAACCCAATCACAAAAATCTGAAACCATAGCGGTAAATGACTTGTTGGGTCTCAAAAATGATGGTTTGAATGAAGCATGAGAGGTTACCACACTCTCACTACGTTAATGGCCAACTAACAAGGCCAACCAATATGATTGAACCCTCTACTCTTAAGGCTCTGCTAAACCTAGGTGGGTGCACCTATATGAATGACATAGATTTTGAATTATGTTTCCTACTTGACCTAACTATCCACAAATGGCAATTTGATAGTGGAAAGATATGATCCTAATTTGGTATAAATTGTATATGAAAATATCAAAATGAAAGTTTATATATTCAATTAAGAGATGTAAATGAAATGGATGGAACCTATAATGATAAATAAGACCGGTGCCTTGTTGGGTAAAATGGAGTCAAATGAAAGCCTTCGACGAGTGGTTTCTATCTAACAAGTTCTCTAATTGTTTGGAATACAATTATGAGTTTATAACTGGTATAAACATGCAAGGATGTAATTGATAAACCATACTTGAGGCAGAATATCAAATCTAATTATCTAATTTTTCTTACTAATCCAAATAACATTCGCAAATTACTATAATTGATTGAAAGGAATTTAATTCTTCATTAAAGAACCCAATAAATCAAATAAACTAGAAACAACAAATGTGCATTGATAGATTGAACGTATACTTGATACTTCAATTTAAGCAATTAAGAAACATCACATCGGAGACAATCAAATAATCACAGGAATCCAACAAACAATTGATACTAGAATGAAGCCAGTAAATCAACAGTCTTTCATTATCTTCCTCAAAATTCATACATACAACATAGTCTCCTTGAATGCCATCATTCTGAAGATATTGTGCTTACAACAATCTATCCTATTCTAAATCTATGTTATTCTACCTGTAAACAACGAACATTTATACATTTAGTAGGTGGAAGGGTGTGTCCTTTCACAAAAGTTTTAAGCATAAAATGCTAACAATATTAGCATTAACTAATTTATGTTAAGCCACAAATAAACTCCAAACATGTGCTCTGTTTAATCTTGGTGCTTATGTGTATTTGCATCTCCTAACACATCACGAATCACGATCTTCATCATCATCATTCGTTCATTTTGCTCACATGCTTCATCAAACATTATATCTTTCATAGTGGATCTCTTCAATATCTCTTGGAGAATTGATTCACATTCGATTTTCCATGTAGTCATTTCCTTCAATTTTCCTTCATCATCACAAAACTTAGTCAATATTTATTCGGTGGCTTCTATCATCCCTATGCTTATCCATGATACAATTAGCATTTTCAATTCCTAAAGCATTAGGAGTATCCTTTTTCATCTCCTCAATTCTCTCTTGGATTCTATCATCCACTCTTCTATGTTATTTTATTGTATCCAAGTATTGTGAATGTTTTCCCCAAAGTTTATTTAACCAAGTGTTTAAAATGACCTGCCTCTTTTTGATTATTCTAGTAAGTGTGTCCATTTTCCCTTGAGATTATGCACTTGACCCTTCGCAATGGTCCTTCACCTGTGAACTTTCACCTTGGGTGAGCATCTTTGTTGGTCCTGTTACATCACCTACCAATTCCTTTAAACATTCATTCTCTCTCGACATTCTCTCATTATTGGTTTTGTACATTTTTCTCTCTCTAATCAATGCTTGTATCTGGGCTTTATTTAATTTTTCTATATTGATCCCAATTTCTGTAGTTGCAACTAGATCAGCCTCTCTAGCCTTTAAAGTCATGACATGTCAAAATGCCTTCTTAGTATTAATAACAACTGACTTCTTATGAGGAGGATACAAAGCACAAATAATCAATGTCTCCTCATCAGGATTGTATCTTGATCTTGTATACATTTTTTCCACTTTTTCTATACCGAGCTTGTGTGCAACATTGTTGTCCTTCAGGAAACTATCAAAAACCAATGCGGAATAGATATCTAACCCTAGGAAAATCATGACACCAGCCTTTTCTAACATCTCTCTCCCTTTCTCAAGGGTCATGTTTTTCATCTCTTTATCCACCTCATCCCTCAAGCTTTTTAATAATTGGTCCTCATTTCCTAGTGTGACTTTGTCAACTAGTCCTCTTATTTCTTTTCCTTTTTATTTCTATAAAAATGTTTTAAATTTTGAGGTTTTCACAAATTCATCATCTACTATAAAATATCTATATTCTTCATGTCTTGTATCCACATGCATAGTCTCCTCAATATTTATCTCTTTGGCAGAATAGGTGTAATCCTGAGTTCTTGTCCTCGATACCTTCCTGGATGGGCCTTGTGGCCTATCAGCCTCTAATACTTTTTTACTAGAAGACAACAACTCAACATCTATCAATTCTTGATCATTTTTCTCAATCATCATTTATGCTTCTTCTGCTTCTAAGTTTCTGATTATGTCATTAGATTGATAGGGCACATGCTGATACCCTCCAAATTTTATCCTCTATCTGGCATAATGGATGTATCCTTTTGGATCAACGTTTTTCCTTGATGGCGCTTTTCTCATTTTGTAATGCAATAACTTATCCAAGATTAAATTTTAGCCCTCCTTCGCCAACATAGTAAAATCACCAAAACACAATGTACTTGGCATAAAATCTTGTTTCCCATAAGAACTTAAGTTCATGACACTGGAGAAATCCATTTCCCTAACAATCTCGAAGTATGAAATTCTATCTGGAACTATTCTAGGAAAAATAAATTGTGTATCTTCAAAACCATAAACCCTAATCATAGTGGAATTTTCGAAAAAATACCAATCCCTCCAGTTGTGGTTGATTGGTCCATTATAATCCTTAGGCTTCAAAAACCTCTTTATTTCATCAGACAAAGAATAGTCACAAGGAAGATTATAAAATCTATACAAAGGCTTCACAAAGTATTCTTCAAAATGCATGAAATTATAATTAGCAAACCTACTGTCCCAAAAAGCAGTTCACAACTGAATAGTCAATGGTTGGACTTCCTTATCAAATTGTAAAATCCTAAGCTCTTGGGGCTACAATCTTAATTCCTATCCAAAATATAGCACCAAGTACATCAACAATGAATAATTCTTGAGGTGTAGGACAAAGGTTTCATTCTTTATTGCCATCAACCCTTCATCCAACTCTTTAAAAACATGTGAAGCATAATCAAAAGACCTAGAATTATGATATTAAACATCTGCAACAATCACCAAAGGTATTACTGTCATATGCTCTGGGACCTCCATCCCCAATACCTATCCCACTAAAAAATAAGTGTACTTTATGTAGGGTTCGAAGAGATCCACATGAAATGGTGGTCCCTCACTGTCTTCCATCAAATTCGGTTTGCCATGGCACCTAATTCTATGCAGGGGTAACCTCTAGCCCTTGTAAATGGTATCCATTCTTCTATATTCACTCTCGAGGTCCTCACTTATTATCTTCTCATTGCATATTCCTTCTATTCTGAAAACCTCACTTATTGCATTCTCAGACAAAGGTATCACTGGGTTCCTAGATAAATCACATATGGCTCTATTCTTCAGATTATAATGACCAGCCAATAATTTCACTAGTTCAACATCAACAAAAACATTAGGGCATACTAGTTTTCCCAAATTGAGCCTCCATGGATTACATACTAGCTGAAAGTGATTTCTTCTATGGTAATGGAAATTGAACAATTCATATCCTCTGATTGGGGTTCAAACATCTCCAATGAATTTGCATTTGTCATCCAATTTATCTATTTCCGCCTTAAGTTGCACAAAACACCTAGCTTTAGGCCCTGATTCAGGTAGCTAGTCTATGAGATCTTCGTTTAATTTGCTCTCAGTGCCCTCTGGCTGTAGTTCAAATTTTTTATTTTTTGTCTTTGGTTGAGTACCCTCCCCTTTTTTCCTTCCTTTCATCTTTTCTGAACTAGTACCTTCAATTTTCAAAATTCATAAATTTTCAGAGGATGAGAAACTTACTATATTTCACCTGCTAATCCAAGTTAGACAGACACCTTAATTATTCTACTCATTCCCCTACTCCCCTTTGTTGCCAATTTTATGAAACAATGATTTCAATTGAGCTCACCTTGATTTGAAAAATATTTTATGCTTCGTGGCACCATTCATGTCTTCACTGAGACATGAATGCAACAATTTTTTCAAAATTCTCGTTGTCACATCAGGGATCATATCGACAAGACATTTCAAATCTCTGGCTGATCCATCTGTTCAATGTTCACCCATCTACTAAGACGTCTTGTAGTTCCCCTGACATCACTAGTCTCCCTAATAGTTTTCCTTTTTAGTTTTGTTATGTCGCCATGACTTTCACCAAAGAAAACTATCATCTAGACTTAATGAATTGGGCCAATGATTCTTCACTTTACTTTGAAAGCTCTTTCTCTCACCAAGATACTCACTTTGTCAACTTAAGTCGCCGACACCAAGTAGTTGTCCTACCAACAGGATGATATTCATCATGACCTCTCTTAGATCTCCCCATTGAGACTTATCTCACCGATCCACTTGTTCTTTGGTGAGACCATGCACATTGTCTTCTCGAAAAACTTTATCTCCATACGCTTAGTTCCTTCTGTATAAAATGAGGGGTCAGTAAGACTCCTCAAACTGTCCCCGACATCATTTTCTTACCGAATGAGTTTTTCTTTTCCTTTATCGGCAAGACCAGTAATGCTTTAGACAACACTTTGAAATCTCACTTTGATGACCATAGTCTAGCTGATACACTATTATATTCCAATCGGTAAAAAGAAACTTAGCTCGATATGACCTCACATCGTCATGCCAATACCTTTTGTCTTGCCGATAAGAGATGTAAATCCACATTCTCCTAGCATATATCCTCATCGATATGATGCTTATGATGTCTTGTTGATATATTGAAGAAATGTATATTATTATCGGTGAGACCGACATCAACTTATTTTGATATTTTTAAATGTTAAAGATCTAATGTCAGATGAATTTTATGGGGCTATATGACAAAATTTAACCCAGACTTTGGTGAAAAAATGCTATGTGGGGAAATTTTATGTTTGTAATATGAACTTCTTGGGAAACTAATAAGCATGAAAGGTTAATGAGTTATTAAAATTTTATAGTTCAAACAGTGGCTCCGTCTGGGGATGAATGATTGTGAGATGATTGCAAGGATCCAGATCTCTGGGTGAGTAGACCAAACATTATGCATGAAAGAAAGTGGAGATGAACATGATCCTAAACTACTGTACATGGAGAAAATATCAAATAAGGGATTCCAGGATGGTCCATGTACTAGCAATTTCCTGTATCCTTTACTTCCTATACTACTATGCATGGGAGGTTTATGAGAGGCTTTCTCAAGAGTTGTCCATGCACTGGAAACCCTTGATCCTTTGTAATTTTCAAGAGAAAAAATTCTTTAGAAATTTCCCATGTACAGGAAACTCCTATTCTTTACCACTCATATTTTTAAAATAATATGAATCCTCTCCTTGATTTCCAACAACAACAAAAGGTCCTAACCACAAAGCCTCAAATTTTCCATGTTTTCCTTTCTCCTGGCACCTAACATTCCACATCAATACCAAATCATCTTCTTCAAATTTTCTATTCTTTACCTTTTTGTTAAACAAATACTTCATTTGTGTTTGCAAATTTATGTTCTAGTTTTGGGCTAATCTTCTCATTTCATCAAGTTTTTCTATTTGTTCCATTCTCTCTTCAATTGGTTCAGGAACCTCCACATCTTCCTGAAGAACAAATTTATAAAATGGTAATAGATTTTGTAAAGGCATTTTGGGTTGTGTTCGATATACTAGTTCATATAGGGATTTTCCAATTTCCTTTTTGACAGTGATCCTATCAACCCATACAGCCAATTTCAATTTTGAATCCCATATCTTTTTGTTTCCACCCAACATTCTCTTAATGATATTTAGAAGACTTTTGTTACTAGACTCTCCTTGACCATTAGCTTGTGGATGGTAAGGGGCAAAATAGGAGATAGCAATACCATGCATATTGCAAAAGGTTTTAAACTCATTTGATCTAAAACACATCCCATTGTCTGTGATCAATCATAGTGGCATACCAAACCTAGTAATAATGTTGTCCATCAAAAAAATTATCACAACTTTACTTGTCGCCTATTTGGTTGGGATTGCTTCTACCCATTTGGTAAAGTAATCAGTGGCTACTAGTATCCATCTATGTCCTCCACTTGATCTCTCTTGTATATCCCCAATAAAGTCAATCCCCCATTGATGAAAAGGGGATTCAACCTACATAGGTCTAAGGGGTAAAGCTCCTTGATATTTCATTTTGCCTAAATTTTTTTGACATGCTTCACATTTCCTTACATATGAAAATGAATCATTAAAAAATTTTAGCTAGTAATAACCTTCCCTGAGGATTTTATGTGTAGTTGTCTTTGCAGAATAATGGCCTCCACAGACCCCTTATACTTTTCTTTCAAAACATGATCAACTTGTGACTCATCCAAACATAACAACAGTATTCTATCTCTATTTTTCCAAAATAAATCACCTTCTATGAACACATACTTAGAGTCCTATAGTTTCAAGGTTCTTTTCTGATTATCATTGAATCCTTCAAGGCACTTTATGTTTTTGAGATAATGCATGATGTATGTATACCAGGGTGTATTCTCAATGCTTGCAGTTGCATTTCCTTCCTCTTCTACATTGCAAATTTGATCTACCTCAATGTTTTCTTATGACATTAACTTGGCCAATCCTTGGCCTCCTATCAATTTAGTAATTTGTATTTCCATATCAAATTCCTAAATTTTATTAATCCACTTGCACCTCTTCCCTGTTACTTCTGACTGTGTCAAAATGTCCTTGACTACTGCATGAGGGACATAAGCAATAACTTTGGCTACAACAAGATACGATGTAAAGGATTTTGTGGCCTTTACCAGTGCAAAGGCTTGCTTTTCCATTATGTCATACTTAAACTCTGATCCCTGTAAATATTTACTAAAGAAGGACACAAGTTTCTCATGACCATCCTCATTCTTCTATAATATTATAGCAGCTATTGTATGCAAGGAAGCGAATGAAAATATTTGAAAAGGTTTTGTGAAATCAGGAGATTTGAGGACAAGGGCTTCCTTAATGGCTCTTTTAATGGATACAAAGGCTTCCAATGCTTCTGGATTCCATTCAATTTTTTGTCCTTTCCTTAGCATTTTTTATATGGGCTTGATAATTTCAGCAAAGTTGGACAAACATTTCCTAACAAAATTAATTTGCCCAAAAAATGATTGGATGGATTTTATAGTTTTAGGGATAGGGACCTTATCTATAGCCTCAACTCTCTCAGGATCTATCCTAACTCCCTATTTTGAAAAAATGTGTCCTAAGAGTTTTCCCTCTATAATAGAAAAATGACATTTCTTAGGGTTCAAACTAATGCCATATTTTAAAGCTTTAATGAATATTTTTTCAAGATGTCCTATATGATTTTCAACCTATTTTGAGTAAGTAGTAAGTTCATCTTGATATACCACCATTATAGCATTAATTAGGTTAGAAAATGCTAAGTCCATAGCCCTTTGAAAGGTTTCTCCCACATTTGTGAGACTAAAAGGCATTCTCGCATATACATATGTTCCCCATGGAGTTGTGAAAGTTGTTTTGTATTGCTCAGATTCCTTGACTTTAACTTGATTATAACTAGAAAAACCATCCATCATAGACAACAACTCACACTTAGTTACTTTATGCAATATAGCTTCCATGTTAGGCAGAGGGTAGTTATCCTTGAGGGATGCTACATTCAGATTCCTAAAAATCCGCACATAGTCTAATATCTCCATTTTTATTTCCAACAAGAACAAGGTTTGGTACCCACATTGAATGCCTCATAGGTTTAATGATACCTTCATCTCTAAGTTTGGCCAATTCTTCCTGCATTTTGGGTTCCAATGTGGGGTTAATAGGCCTTTTTTTTTCTATCTAAATGGTCTGGCATCTATTTTCAATGGAATTTCATGCTGAAATAAATCCTGCCTATATGCCTTGAGGTCCTCATAAGACCATGTGAACACATGTTTATATTTTCCTAACATTGAAATCAGAATTCTTCGGATAGTCGGGCTTATCTTCTTCCGAATATATACCTTCCTTGGTGACATTTTAGTCCCTAAGTTTATTTCTTCAATATCTTCGCTTTTGACTGGTGTCTATTTCATAAGGGATCAATCACTTCCATCATATACTCTTTCCAATGCTACCGGCCCCTTGGGAAGTTTATTAGTCTTAAGTTGTAAGACCTTCTTTTTGAATACTATCTGTTCTCCATTTATTTCTTCCACAAAGGCATTGAAATCAATTTCCTGAGCCTCATACTTGTCTATACAGTGAAGGAATTTCAAGAGATCGGTATCATCATTAAAAACCTACCAACTATATGCATTGCCAGGTATAGCAGGTCTTGCTTTGAACTCAACTTAGGATATTCCTGCTAGTGTGATGTCAACTTGTTTTAGTGCTACATTTGCTAGGAAGTCTGCCATTATATTTTTTGATCTGTCCACCCAATCAATGGAGAAAGCATCAAATAGTTCAATTGTATCCCATATTACATTCCTGTACTGTTTCAACCTTTTATTTTTTGCTACATATTTTGACCTGATCTGCAACACAACCAGCTCTAAGTCTCCAAAAACTGTTAAGAGTTTAATCTTGTGTTTAACAACAAAATTCAATCCGGTCAACAAAGCTTCATATTCTGCCACATTATTTGTACATTCAAATGCTAACAAAAATGAATATTTGAAAGTTGAACCATCAGGCGATATGAAAACTATCCCAACTCCATTACCCTCTTGGCTGCAGGCCCCATCAAAGTACATTTTCCATATCCCTTGCTGATTTTCAGAAATATTTTTATCAATTGGATCTTTTCTTACCAACTCAGGTTGAGATAGTTCTACTCTAAAACTCCACAAATCAACATCACAAAAACACTTAAGTTGCTCTTGAGGAGCATATTCAACAATTTGATTCATTCTGGGTTCCCTATATAATTTGACCTCTTCTCCATTCACTGGTATGGTGGCATATGATAAGCCAAACTGTACATTGCCTCCTACTACTGCAGTCCACTATCTTGGAAAAAGAATTCCAAATTGGGGAGGTGTTTCAATTAAGGTTATGTCAATAGTGTAAGCAGCTTGTGGGTAAGTTGCTAATCTTACTTCCACATTCTTCATTATTCCCACAACCGGGACATGCCTTCTATCCATGGCGTACCATTAACCTCCTTCCACATTTATCCACATACCAAGCTAATTCATCACCCCTACTGGCATGATATTCATGGAGGCACCTGAGTCAATCCGTGGTGTGTTCATTAGGCAGGCCTCTCGAATTTTTACCTCCTTCCTTTTATTATTCATTTCATAAACTTCTTTTTTTTCAGAGTTCATATTTTGATTCCCCTTGGACATTAATTGTATGGCACCTTCCCTATATTCCTTGATCTTCATCATTTCAATTAATGGGACAGACATCTTCAATTGAGATAAGGCTTGTATGAAATCAAAGGATGTACCTTCAGTTCTGATTACCTTTTTAGGTTCAATTAATTCTCCTTTGTTCTCTTCTTTTTCCCTTTTGGATGTTTGATCTGGCTTTTTCTTGTCAATGGGAATTTATTTACTTTCCTCCTTAGGAGATCCCTTTTGTTCCCTTTTGTCCAGTTGTTTATCATCTGTCCCTTTTGATGTCTCATTTGATTATTTTTTATTTTTTACAAATATTCCCCTTGGGACACCCTCATCTCTATTCACTGTTTTGTTTCTCAAACAATATTTGTTTCTAACTTCCTCCACTACTGCAATTGTCAATATTTTAATCTCTTCTTCACTTGGTCTCCTTATACTACATCTATTAGTTTGACTTGATGCAATAGGGGGATTTTTCTCATTATCACTTTCTTCATTATTAGAAAAAACATGTTGCTCTGCCATGTGAATATTATATTTTTGGTGATCAACATTATACTCATATCCTCCCTCCTCTGAAGATGCATATTCCTGCTCCAAAGAGTTAAGAGTGTGGGAAGTTAGATGGACATTATGGTCTTCACTACCATCATTTTCCAGTGTGTCTTCTTCCAGTTTTGACTGAGTTGTTACACAATGCTCTGGGGAATGTGGTGTGTAATAGACTGAGCACCAAGGACTCTTATCTACCATATATGCTCCCTTCCTTTTTAATGGATCTAGTGTTTCTTTATTTCTTGGTCTATCATTTACTGGCTTCCCATCCTTCTAGTTTGTATTATAAGGCATGCCATGCAGCCTTGGTATTTCATTCCTATATGTGTTCTCTTGTCTATTTGGGGGAACATATTGGGGAACCCTATGGTTTTCCCTTTTAGAAAACATCTCTGCATCTTTCCTATTATTTTCAATAGTTAATGCTATCTTTTGGGCCTCAGCCAGATTCCTAGTGTATCATGATAGATTTTCCTGCAAACTAAACAGTTAAATCTTAATCTAAACAATAATCTAAAATCTTACAACAAAGAACGAGGAAGCAAACTTATTTAATAAAACCAAAATTATCTCACTGAATATGCATTCACCCTTTTGAATTATCTTGATTGTTCTTCTCCATTTTTCTGTTTTATTCTTCTTGCCCACAAATTTTTGTGTTTGAATGCAAGTATAGTTTTTCCGAGTGTCTAAGCAAAATATCGAAGATAAGTCTCTCTTCTCAAAAATGAATGATTTCGGGAGGAGGAATAATGATAATGACAGACCATTTTATAGATTTTGGGTCTTCAAACGATCGACTCAAATTGAAAGAGAGATCGATGGATGAGATTGATGAATTCCATGCAATGTGAGTTCTGTTTCAGATAGAATGTGAGTTAGAACATGAGTTAGAAAAGACTAGAGATAAAGACTAAATTAGAACGATAACTTAATCTTCAGTTAAGAATCTTCGAAAATAGAAGAAATAGACTTTGTATGCAAAAGCCAAAGTTAGAACTCGAAGATTAATGCATTCAAATGCAAACATGAGTTAATTAATTAAATAAAGATATTTAATTAATAAACACATCATGCATATCAGTTGGAACTAGTTAACTGACTAGTTGTGATGGAGATTCCTCTCGCAGAAACAATCAGATGTTGAATCCCGAGATAACTGGAGAACTAAAAATAGATCTCGAGTGAGAAGGTGAGTGAATGACTTAGATAAATGAATGATAGAGGAATGTGACATAAATAATTAAATATGAATTAAATGTTAATTTAATTCAACATTCGAAAGTGAGAGATTTAATTAAATAAATAAAGTAATTTATTTAATTTGATGGTTTGAAAAGGATAATATAAATAATTAAATAATAAATATTTAATTATAGTTGGAAAAGTATGATAAAGGGGTAATTAAATAATAAATTATTTAATTGATAGATAAAGGGGGAAGAATTAATTAATTAGAAACATAATTAAATAAATATGATTTATTTAATTAATCAAGTTGAATAAAGATTAATAATGAATTAATTAAAAAGGGGTATTTAATTAATAGAGGAAATATGTGTTAGAAAGGGTAATTAAATAATAAACATTATTCAATCATGACCATGGACTATAGAACATTAATGTCAAATATGTACTCGCAGGCCTAGACCAATTTCCGGTATCTACACCTAGGACCTTTATTTCCCAATTCATATCCTATATTGAGATCAAAGGCTTTCAAATAGATACTCAATGCAGTAGGATCAGCCAACTTGGATCCCTTATGTATTTTATTATGTAATTTAACAAACCTTTGGTTAAAATCAAAGGCTGACTCATTTTGATGCTTTTGGATAGTCACTAACTCGTGTAAAGCAAAATATGATGCACACTAATTCCCATACTATTGAAGAAACTATTCATGAGATACTTGAATGGAATAAATGGATGTTGTTGGTAGACTGTTAAACCAGTCCTTGGCATCCTCAATCAGTGACATCATAAATAATCTCATTTGTACATCCTCATACTGCATATCTAGGTCTTGAATGATTGCTTTTAATTTTCTCAGATATTCTTCAGTTGTAACTCCATTACTTCCTGTGAACTTAGGGACTAGGTTCCTCCAATTGTTGTCTAGAGGGTAAGGGTATATCTAAAATCGAACAAGATCAAATTGTCTAATCATGGTTGTGTATTGTGGAGGGGGATTTTTGAATTGCTAATGTTGGTATAGTGGTTTAGTATTTTCCACATATTGTGGACCTTGTGGGGGTACATACTGTTGATGAGGAGGTGGCTGAATATTTTGGTGTTGTGGTTGAGCATTTATGTTTCTATATTGATTCTTAGGCTGATTTCGGTGGGCTTGTGGGGAATTTTATGGCTTCATATTGTTGTTCTTATGAGGGGGCATATATTTGGGTGAATCAGCCATTTATGTTTTAACGTGAGCCCTCTGTAACTTCAATTTTTCAAATTCTTTCATGGCCTGAAGCCTTTTCTCATATTCTATCCCCGACCTTTATGTTTCTTACCTCATACATTCCAATTGTGCATCTGTCTCATCTTGAGTCATGAGTTCATGGTTTTCTTCAGATGCTACCTCATATTCAAGTCCTTCCTCAAAAAGTGCAACTCTTTGATCACATTCAAATTCTCTCCTCTTCTCAGCTTCAAATTCAACCATTAAATCTTCATCTTTATCATGGCTTATTCGATGGAAAGGATTTCTCTTCTCTTTAGGGGTGTGAATCTCTTTAGATGGGCTATTTTCATTTGTTAATGCCTCGTATGAGTTGTGTGTTTCCATCACTATTTTGGATATTTTATTTTTTGTGGTTGGATCTAGGCCATTGAATACCTACCTGCCTTAATAATTTTTATAAGTTCATTTACCCTTGTCATTAGGACCATCTCCCTCCTTGTACAAAGATATCCTTCCTTGCATGTTGTGAGAAACTATGATGGTCTGAACTCTAGGTCGATTCCTTTCCGATTTGTATCTTATTGTATCAGTCTCAATGCTTTTGTTCATTCAGAGTCGCCACCCAATTTTTCTAAAAGTGAGAAAATATTTTGTGGTTATTTTACCCAACGGAGTCGATTTTTCAAATTTCAATTATGGTTTTGTTTTAATGACTCTATATGGCAAGGTTGTCTACCATGAGACTTCTCTCTAGTTTTCCCTAGTAGAGTCACCAATTTGTTGGGTCTCCAAAAAGCTGGTTTGAATGAACCATGAGAGGTTGCCACACTCTCACTATGTTAATGTCCAACTAACAAGGCCAACCAATATGATTGAACCCTCTCCCCTTAAGGCTCTGCTAAACCTAGGTAGGTGCACCTATATGAATGGCACATATTTTGAATTATGTTTCCTACTTGACCTAACTATCCACAAATGGTAATTTGGTATAAATTTTATATGCAAATATCAAAATGAAAGTTTATATGTTCAATTAAGAGATGTAAATGAAATGGATGGAACCTATAATGATAAATAAGACCAGTTCCTTATTGGGTAAAACGGATTCAAATGGAAGCCTTTTTTGTGAGTGGTTTCTATCTAGCAAGTTCTCTAATCGTTTGGCATAGAATTATGATTTTATAACTGGTATAAACATGCAAGGATGTAATTGATAAACCCTACTTGAGGCAAAATATCAAATCTAATTATCTAATTCTTCTTACTGATCCAAATAACATTCCCAGATTACTATAATTGATTGAAAGGAATTTAATTCTTCATTTAAAAACCCAATAAATCAAATAAATGCAGGAATCCAACAAATAATTGATACCAGAATGAAGCCACTAAATCAACAATCTTTCATTATCTTCCTCAAAATTCATACATGCAACATAGTCTTCATGAATGCCATCATTCTGAAAATATTGTTCTTACAACAATCTATCTTATTCTAAATCTATGCTATTCTACCTATAAACAATGAATATTTATACATTTAGTAGGTGGAAGGACGTTTCCTTTCAAAAAGTTTTAAGCATAAAATGGTAACAAGATTAGCATTAAATAATTTATGTTAAGCCACAAATGAACTCCAGACATGTGCTCTATGTAATCTAGGCACTTATGTGTATTTGCATCTCCTAACACATCACAGATCATGATCTCCATCATCATCATTCATTCATTTTTATCACATGCTTCATCTAACGTTATATCTTTCGCAATGGTTGTCTTCAATATCTCTTGGAGTATTGATTCACATTCGCTTTTCCATGTAGTCATTTCCTTCAATTTTCCTTCATCATCACATAACTTATTCAATCTATCTTTGGCAGCTCCTATCAATCCCTGTGCATCCCCTTGTAATTCCTCAGTGAATTCCCTATGCTTATCCATGATACGATTAGCATTTTCAATTCTTGCAACATTAGGAGTATCCTTTTTGATCTCTTCAATTCTCTCTTTTTTTATCATCGACTCTTCTATGTTCTTTTATTGTATCCACTTATTGTGAATGTTTTCTCCAAATTTTATTTAACCAAGTGTTTAAAACGACCTACCTCTTTTTGATTATTGCAGTAAGTGTGTCCATTCTCACTTGAGAGTATGCACTTGACCCTTCCCACTGGTCCTTCACCTGTGAAATTTCGCCTTGGCTGAGAATATTTTTTGGCCCTATCATAGCACCTACCAAGTCCTTTAAACGTTCATTCTCTCTCATAATTCTCTCATTATTGGTTTTGTACATTTCTTTATCTAATCAATGCTTGTATCTAGGCTTTATTTAATTTTTCTATATTGATCCCAATTTTTGCAGTTGCAACTGGATCAACCTCTCTTGCCTTTGAAGTCATGACATGTCAAATGCCTTCTTAGTATCAATAACAACTGACTTCCTGTGAGGGGTATACAAATCCCAAATCATTAATTTCTCCTCATCGGGATTGTATCTTGATCCTGTATACACTTCTATCACTTTCTCTGTACTGAGCTTGTATGTAGCATTGTTGTCCTTCAAGAAACTGTCAAAAACTAATGTGGAATTGATATCTAACCCTGGGAAAATCATGACACCAGCCTTTTCTATCATCTCTCTCCCTTTCTTAGGGGTCATGTTTGTCATCTCTTTATCCACCTCATCCCTCAAGCTTTTTAATAATTGGTCCTCATTTCCTGGTGTGACATTTTCAACCAAACCTCTTATTTATTTTCCATTTTGTTTGTAAAAAAATGTTTTAAATTTTGAGGTTTTCACAAATTCATCATCTACTATAAAAGATCTATATTTTTCATGTCGTGTATCCACATGCATAGTTTCCTCAATATTTATCTCTCTGGCAGAATAGGTGTAATCTTGAGTTCTTGTCCTCGATACCTTCCTGAATGGGCCTTGTGGCCTATCATCCTCTAATACTTTTTTTACTAGAAGGCAACAACTCAACATCTATCAATTCTTGATCAGGCTTCTCAATCAGCATTTTTGATTCTTTTTCTTCTAAGTTTTTTATTATGTCATTAGATTGATAGGGCACATTTTGATACCCTCCAAAGTTTATCCTATGTCTCGCAGAATGGATGTATCCTTCTGGATCAAATTTTTTCCTTGATGACACTTTTCTCATGTTGTAATGTAATAACTTATCCAAAATTAAATTGTAGCCCTCCTTTGCTAACACAGTAAAATCACCAAAACACAATGTACTTGGCATAAAAGCTTGTTTCCCATAATAACTTAAGTTCATGACACTGGAGAAATCCATTCGCCTAAGAATCTCCAAGTATGCAATTCTATCTAGAACTGTTCTAGGCAAAATAAATGGTGTATCTTCAAAACCATAAACCCTAATCATAGTGGCATTTTCTAAAAAATACCAATCCCCCCAGTTGTGGTTGACTGGTCCATTATAATCCTTAGGCATGAGAAACCTCTTTATTTCATCAGATAATGAATGGTCACATGGATGATTGTAAAATCTATACAAAGGATTCACAAAGTATTCTTCAAAATGCAAGATATTAGAATTAGCAAACCTGCTGTCCCAAACGACAGTCCACAACTGAATAGGCAATGGCTTGCCTTCCTTATCAAATTGTAAAATCCTAAGCTCTTGGGGCTACAATCTTAATTCTTGTCCAAAATATAGCACCAAGTGCATCAACAATGAATAATTCCTGAGGTGCATGACAAAGGCTCCATTCTTTATTCCCATCAACCCTGCATCCAACTCTTTAAATACATGTGAATCATAATCAAAACACTTGGAAGTATGATACTAAACAACCACAACAATCACCATAGGTATAAATGTCATATGCTCTGGGACCTCCATCCCCAATACCTGTCCCACTGAAAAATAAGTGTACTTTATGTAGGGTTCAAAGAGATCCACATGAAATGGTGGTCCCTCACTGTCTTCCATCAAAGTTGGTTTTCCATGGCACCTAATTCTATGCAAGGGTAACCTCCAACCCTTGTAAATGGTATCCATTCTTCTGTATTCACTCTCGAGATCCTCACTTATGATATTCTCATTACATATTCCTTCTATTCTCAAAACCTCGTTTATTGCATTCTCAAACACATGTATAATCGGGTTCCCAAATAAATCACATATGGCCCTATTCTTGGGGTTATAATGACCAGCCAATAATTTCAGCAACTCGACATCAACAAAAACATTAGGGTATACTAGTTTTCCCAAATTGAGCCTCCACAGATTACATACTGGCTCGAAGCGATTTCTTCTATGGTAATTGAAATTGAACAATTCATATCCTTTGATTGGGGTCCAAACATATCCTATGAATTTGTATTTTTCATCCAATTTATCTATTTTCATCTAAAGCTATGCAGAACACCTAGCTTTAGGCCCTGAACTAGGTAGTTGGTCTATGAGATTTTGGTTTAACTTCCTCTCAGTGCCCTCTGGTTGTAGTTTAGTTTTTTTATTTTCTATCTTTGGTTGACTACCCTCCCCTTGTTTTCTTCCTTTCATCTTTTCTGAACTAGTACCTTCCATTTTCAAAATTCACAAATTTTTAGAGGATGAGAAAATTATTGTATTTCACCTGCAAATCCAAGCTAGACAAACACCTTAATTGCTCAGCTCATTCCCCTGCTTCCCTTCACTGCCAATTCTGTCAAACAATGATTTCAATTGCACTAACCCTGATTTGCAAAATATTTTATGCTTTGTGCACCATTAATGTCTTCACTGAGACATGAACCCTGCAATTTTTTCAAAATTCTTGCTATCACATCAGGGATCATATCGACAAGACATTTCAAATCTCTACCTGATTCGTTTGTTCAACATTCACCCATCTACTAAGACGTCTTGTAGTTCCCCCGACATCACCAGTCTCCCTAATAGTTTTACTTTTTAGTTTTGTTATGTCACCATGACTTTCACGAAAGCAAACTATCACCCAGAATTAACGAGTTGGGCCAATGATTCTTCACTTTACTCTGAAAGCTATTTATCTCACCGAGATACTCACTTTGTCAACTTAAGTCGCCGAGACCAAGTAGTTGTCTTGTCGATAGGATGATATTCATTGTGACCTCTCTTAGATCTCCCTCCTGAGACTTATCTCACTAATACACTTGTTCTTCGGTGAGACCACGCACATTGTCTTCTCGACAGCCTTTATCTCCATACACTTAGTTCTGTCGGTATAACTTGAGGGGTCGGTAAGAATCCTCAAACTCTCTTTGGCATCATTGTCTTACCGAATGAGTTTTTCTTTTTCTTTATCGACAAGACCAGTAATGCTTCAGACAACACTTTGAAATCTCACTCCAATGACTATAGTCTAGCTGATACACTTTATTATATTCGAATTGGTAAAAAGAAACTTAGCTCGATATGACCTCACATCGTCATGCCGACACCTTTTATCTTGCTGATAGGAGATGTAAATCCACATTCTCTTTCAATATATCCTCATCGGTATGATGCTTCTGATGTCTTGCCGATATATTGAAGAAATGTATATTATTATCGGCGAGACTTGCATCAACTGATGCCAATATTTTCAAATGTTAAATATTTAATGTCAGATGAATTTTATGGGGCTATATGACAAAATTTAACCCAGAATTTGGTGAAAAAATGCTATGTGAGAAAATTTTATGTCTGTAATATGAACTTCTTGGGAAACTAATAAGCATGAAAGGTTAATGCGGCTATCAAAATTTTACAGTTCCAACACGACTCACCACCAAAAAAGTGGCAATAGACCAATGCATCTTCTAGAGAGTGTTTGTAGGGCCTTGATGCAAGAAAAGAGCCAACAATAGGTCAAGGATCACAATCATCCACACTGCAAGTATCATTTTCTCCCTCTTCTCTTGTTTCACAAACCTTAGATTCCCCTATTGTGTCCACAACACCCCTCATTTTATGCATCAACCAATACATTTTTTCCTCTACCCTAAAGGTTAAACGATGTTTTTCATTGTTCTCTCATGCGACCCCATTTTCCCTTACTCCACCAAGGACCCTTACACCATTTTTCTTAGCCCATTCTATGTCCCAAAGCATCACACACTCTACCATTGCTACCTTCATCGATACATCTCTTGCCATCACAATGTCAAAACCGATCCACTCTTCCCAGTAAATGGAAACCACCATGACTCCACTTCGTTCGAGTCCTCCTACTCATTTATAGTTTGAGTATTGAAGTATCCTTCCTTTCTCACCTTAATAAATTAGTGCTCCAAAGAAGAGGTCTCTCGAAACTGCCACTCTTTCATTCCCTTTAGCCCTTCCTCCTAGTGCACCTTTCATAGGTGGACTCATCAGGTCACCCTTTGAATTCTTATTAGAAGACAAAAAAAGTAAGCAGATATGAGCAATGAGAGCCCAAAGGCAAAGGGATAAAAATGCTAAGAGTCTGACAGAGTGAAAGGTACAAACTATTTTTAATGAGGCTCAACAGTCACTACATTTTATGACTATGTACTCGACTATCAACAAGCGAGAAGAATAAATGCAGCTAGATGAATATAACATGTATGTCATGGGGCTCTATTTAAGCATGGCCTAGCCTTAGGACAAGGTGCAGCTCATGGAGGAAATGCAACAGGTGGTGAATACCATATTTCTTAAGTCCGGTTGCTAGCTAAAGAAAAGAGAAGAAGAGCTGAAAAGCATAAAGGATAGAGTTGAGGTCTTAATCGCCAAGGATAAAGTAAGGGATGTTGATTTAAGTGCTTATCCCAAAAAAAGGAGGAGAAAGAAAATATTTGAGAGGATTTTGTGAAGTTTCAATGCCTTGAACCTAACTTGGTCATTGAGCTACAATAGAACCAAGAATATCAAGACCAGTTGGCAAGGTTGGAATAAGAAGTGTGACAAAAGGATGAGGAGTTTCATTGCCAACTTGCTCAACTAGAGAAGCGAATGCATCAAAAATATGTGGATTTTGAGATCCATTGGGCCCAATTAGAAAATAATATTTCAAAAGTAAAGTCTTCCTTAGAATAGGAAGCAACAAACAAGGAACGAGGTGAGACCAGCTGGGTAACAAAATCACAGTGCCTGCAAGGACAACTCACCATGAAAAAACCAAAAGGTTGTGGAGCTCGCATATAATATAAAGCAAAGGGATGTGGAGATCATCTTATTGAAGAGTTCCACCTTAGATTTGTTTGATCAAGCATACCTTCTTCAGATAGCCCAAAAATTGTATGTTTCATACTCAGAAAGAGAGATGGCTTTCTGCCTAACTCTACAGGCAATGCTCCAATTTATGGGAAAGGCAATAGGCTTGGATAGAGAGGTTCGTGAGACAATTAATAAATTCCCTCAGTCCATCATGGAGAGAATTCCATAGGCTGGGAGATTATTGGAAAGATTATATATGGTCCCAGGTGAAGTCTTGGCAGGTGCAGGGATTGAATACCAAAAGGCCACTGCTAAAACAACTAATAGGTTCATCCACTACCATGAAACTATCCTTCATGCCAAAGAATGTGAAGCCAAGTTTTATCAAACCATGAATAGCATATAGGCCAGGTTCTCTCACCTAACTCAGATGGGCTTACCATCTCCATTCCTTCAAGATGAATCGGTAGACATGGTGGAGCATATTGGTGCAAAGATTGAAGAGAAGCAACCAAATGCATCTACCTTTCAGAGTTTCAGCCAACCCCTTGCTACAAGAGATATTGAGAGTGTCACTCATCCAATTATGTGGCTCCATTTCAACTCGAATCTTGGGAAAACATCTTTTCGATGCTACCTTACAAAGAAGCGATCCATCTGCATGGAGTGCAAGAAAGTCTACGTGACATATTGACTTCATATGAGACTAAATGATTTCCTCTACAAACCGCCCTCTCTAATCTCTAATCGCACCACCCAATGGATAAGTCTATGGTCTACAAACTAGAAGAATGTTTGGTTCCTCGTTCCACTAGTGAAACACCCCTAATAAGTCACCAAAATCTATGAATATAAAATTCCCAAGCTCCCTTCAGGTTATTTTATTTTGCTTGAGTACCAACTACACTCTCCTCTAAAAGGAAATATCAGGTTCATTTCACAAATACTTTATGTGAATGCTACCACCTGTCAACCAAGTGCTCCTTGCAAGGTTTCCTTCTCTCACTTTTGAAAAATTTCCGCCATGCTTCTACATGTTAGCATTTCATAATATTTTGTGCCTCTCTCCATTGCTATCCTTTTGACACTAGATCGCGTGATGCATAGCGTTGATCCGCACACATCTCTTGGAGGCCCACATATTTCATGCAATATGCTTGGAGACCTCCACATTTCTTCATAGTGCAAATATTTCAATGCATAAATGGAAGGATGAATGTTGGCTCAGACCACTTGCCACGTGATCTTCTAAAAATCTTCATCACAAAGGAAAAAAATGTAGATGACAACCTAGCACTAGGTGTCATGTTTTGTATCTGCCACCATGAGTGGATAGCATGTGTTTACACTCTGATCTACTGGAACCACTACCATCATTTGTAGGGAATGCATCTAGATCTAAAGTGTCCTCATTCATGGCTCAAATATTTTTGGTTGCAATTACAAGGGGAAATCATTGCTGAAACATCATTTCTCATGATTGGAGGATCTTTTCAATTAATGGCTCACAAAGATGGGTTTTCATTCTAAATACTACTTTCAAAGTAGGGGTTCAAATTTTGACAAAAGAATTGATAGAACAACCAGGCCTTTCATTGCTTTATTATATTTCTAAGAGAGGGGGCCCAACCACTACAAAGCCCTAGGTCATAAAAGGTCAACAGCGGAAAGGCTTCCCTAACTTACCTTAATTTAAAGGATGGTTAAGATAGAAGGGATGAGAATTATCAAGACTATGTGTCCTTTGATCACTCTACAATCCTGAGAATTGAAGGGAGACAAGACGAGTCACTTTCCCGAATCAAATCTGCATCTTAGGTAGCTCTCTATCCATGGACAAAAGCATGATTTTGGGATGACAGTGTGGCACGTTGGCATCTCATAGGTGCATTGGAAACTATACGGCCAAAAAACCAGAGAAATAAGTTTGGAATCCTAAAGAAGGACTAACAGTCTAGTCTAGCAGTTTCGGGAAGTAAAAAAAAAGACCAAGAAAAGGGAAAGATAAATATGGATGTGATAAAAGAAGTAAATTACTGTGAGGGTGACAAAGATGATTTTGTAGAATAGTCCTTTTGCTAGCTTGCCTCAATTAGACCCCTATCTCGGTGTTTCCACCTCCATGGACAACCAAGTTCGCAATGACATAAATGATGATAAAGTAAGGAAATACAAGCTACGTATGCAAGAAACACTAAAAAATAGTGTGTGCTTACTCAAATAAATATGATAGAGGAGATGAGAGGATCTTACCACCTCTATCCAAAGCACTCAAGGCTTAAGGAGGAGTGAATGAGAGGAAATCAAGCCTCTATTGTTATGGTGTTTCACCTTTGCTCACACTATCAGAGTGATGGAGTGGTAAATTGTTGCAAAGCTTGAAAGTGGATGCTCAAAGCATGGAGAGTGTGCACCAACTTGTTCAAAACTTGAGAATAGAAGAATGGAGTTAGAATATGAAGGAGAAGATGAAAATGACCATATTTAGGTCGTTCAGGCGAAGAGGGGCATTACACTTCGATGTCCAATCAAAATTGTAGTGTCTCCGCAGTCTCTAGTTGTAGGATTCTTCCAAGGACATAAGTGTACCATGTAGATGTATGCACATCACACAGGCATCCTTGACAGAAACACCTCCATTGACACTAAAAAAAGGCACTAAGTGGAATGCAACCAGTGGGATTAAGTGGAATTAAACCTCCACTTTTGGTTTTCTAAAGTGTAAATGGGTAAAAGGGGAATTTATGTTAGTGATGCAAATTCATGCTCATACGTTTTTACCCCAATTTAGTGAGCATGAGTACTAATGAGTGCTTTGGTAAAGTAGAGTAGTAGGAAAGTAACAGAGTAAGAGATGTATATTTGAACCGACAAGGAAGAGAAGCACGGTCTAGTGAACCCGAAAGTGCACAAGAGGACTTTGTAGTTCCATGAAACCACAAAGCTAAAGTAGGAAGATGCCTCATAGGCTCTTAGTCCTGCAAGAGGGGTATCCTTCATGAAATCTCACATGAAGGAAACTAGGAAAATCACTTTACAAACCCAAAAAATTGCAAGGAAGGTATCCCCCAACAACTCTCACATGAGGGAGACCGAGTGAAGCACCTTACAGACCCACAAACCTACAAGGAAGGTATCCCCCAAGAACTCTCACAAGAGAGAGACTGAGTGAAGTGCCTTACATACCTATAGGCCTGCAAGGAAGGTATCCCCCAAGAACTCCCACATGAGGGAGACCAAGAAAAGGGGACTCCATAGATTCATAGATGGTGACATGTTTACCTACAGATAGAACACATCAGGAAGCAACCATGTAGGCCAGTGAATGGAAAATCACACAAACCATCACTAAGTTGTAATAATTTCAAAGGGGTCCCTTGAGAACCCTTCAAAAGGAAGGAGGGTCCACTCAAGGGATGCATTGTTTGAAAGGTGAGGTACATTCGATTTTCCCACAAGCCAGACATAAAGATGCAAAGACGGTCTAGGTGGGCTACCCACAGACTAGACGTTGAGGTGTGAAGATGGTCTAGTCGGGCTGCCCCCGAGCTAGATGCTATAAAACTTGATGAAAGGTTTTTAAGGGCTCCCTCGTGAACCCAACTTGAACATGAGAGGTCCACTTCAAGGGACACACTGTTCAAAAGTTACCATCTTCCTTCTTGAATCAAATTGTCACCAAGGAATCCTTTTAAAATATGTTCACTTCATCAAGGGATTTGAAAGGAAGGAGATGCGCTCATGCAAGGGGAGGACTAAGACCATTCCCTCTTTGGAGGAGGATTCCCAAGCCCTTTCTTTACAAACCCATGATGAAGGAAACATGTTTCGCTAGGGCTTCAAGTTGAGTATGTAGTTATGACAAAGAAGTGTGTGAGGGGTCTTTGAGAAAAGATTCTTTCAGAAATGAATGCATTTTATAAAGATCAAGTAATGTAGAAGATTCATTGTCACACATGAAAGGGACAACTCAAGAAAATAAGAGAGAAATGTTAAGAGAAATATTAAGAGAAATTAAAGGAGAATAGATCACACACAAAGGGCATAGGGGGATCTAGTTTCATGGGGTCAGATCTTCCTTTATTTATATATGTTAGGTAACTAAAGAAAGAGGAAAAATATCATCAATGCCCAACCGGATCAAGAAGAATGCACATAAGACAAAGTAAAAATAAAAAATTGAGTCAACATGGAAGGAGGCCTAAATTCTCCTGATGCTTTACATTGTCCCCAATTTTCTGAAAGTCGATCAAAAACATGGAAGAGTAGAGATACATATAGCAGAAGGTTTACAACACAAACACCATGCTTGTATCCAAGCACGAACAGGGGTGACAAGGGTCATCAAGGCACATACAACATGATCACGGGGGAACATAAAACAACACACACACACATTTAATTTGAATATGAAGAAGAGGGTTTCCCCTAACACTAGTCGACCAAGAGGTCATCAGCTTCCAGCTCTAGATCATCGAAAGGAGAAGGATGATGATCATACAATGGTTTATTGTTGAGGGGAGGAGCTTTTGATCCTCTCGAAACAAGAGCTAATGTAGAGGGACCAGTGAGGTCTCCATCACTTAACTCTTGTGGGTCCAAGGTGAATGTATTTGTAAAAATAACGGACAAGGTCAAAACTTCATCCATCGAGTTAAACATGTATTTAATTGGAGTGCCATGCTTCACTTCAGTGGATGGAGGATTTTGCACCTGAGTTTCACTGCTGGGTTCACCAAGAAACTTAGGAGCTATAAAAAAGTCAGGGGAGGCTGGGACTGGTTCCATTACTAGGACAAAACAATTCAACTTGGGGCCACCTTTCAAAGAAGGTGGGCTCTTCTTAAGTCCTCCATTGTTGGAGGGGCCATGCTCTACCTTCTTCTTCATCAAAGGAGGTGAACTCCCCATAGATAAAACAAGGAGGGTTGAGGGAGAAGAATAACTAACCATAGCAGACACTTCCAAAGTGTTCACCATGTCCATGAGCTTTGGGAAAGGTAAGAAATTTGGGACAAAAGTCAACAAGGGAAACTCTTCCGAAGGAGCGATGAACACTTGCACCCTTCTAGGTGCATGTGTGCTCACAATAGGAGTTGAAAGAGATTCAAAGATGGAAGGAGGGAAAGAGGAGGACATAGTAGGAAGTGAAACCTTCTCCTCCTCCTTCTTCTATAAGGAGGCTTTCTCAACTAGGAGAGCCTTTTGTCGGTGCTTACACTTGTGCACAAGGCAGTTTCTACGACTCTTGAAACTGAAGGTTGTAACTTGTGAAGGGATAAAAGGATTCTACTCAACCATGAGAGTGTCCTCCAATGCTATTTTCAATGAAAGGGAAAACTCTTGAATGGGAGAAGGAGGGGAAAGTTTAGAAATGGTGGGAGAAGTTGACTCTACTACTTTAGGAGTGGAACCTTTCCCATTCGGGGGAACAGGAAGAGGTCAAAGGGAAAACTCTCTACGATCCTTTCTTTCTATTGTACAAATAGTACTAGGGTCCTTGGGACCCATTATGGAGATCTGGTATCCTGATCTTGGGCTTTCACCAAGGAGGCATCATCAGGCTCAATGAGTAGAACCTAGGCTTGTTCATTCAATTCTCTTCTTAAGAGAGATGAGTGGATGAGTCAGCTCAAGAGGGAGTGAGATTCTCCCTTCCCTTTTAGGAGGAGGAGGTAGCTAGTTGTTTTTCTATGGGGAGGCTCAACTTTGGCTGCCCTTTGCCCCCAGTTCTATACTTCACATAGTTCTTGTAAAGTAGGTTCATTCTTTGTGGGAGTGGACCGATTAGAGTGGGCCAAAAGTGATCCAATGAGTATCCTCCACAAGATACCATAGGCTGATATCCAGTGCCATGCACTACGTGTATGGAACCTTTGTGGGAAAACTTAAGCCACCTATGAATCGTAGAAGTGATCCCATTCATGGAAGCTAGCCAAGGTATGTATATCTTCACTCTGAATAGGTCTGACTCAGGGATGACATTGAAGACCATGTCTACACTCCTAGGTCCAACTAGGATGGATAATGTTATCAATCCATAGGGTTTAAGACAAAGTCCATCATGTGTACGGATGATGGATTTTTTTTTGTCATACTCCTCCCTTCATAGGGAGTTCAAGAGTAATGTCTCCTCTAAGATGACATTCACTCTACTCACTGAGTAGACAAGGACCCCTGTCACAATGTTTCCATTCAACCGAGTGGGAATTTAGAGTGGAGAAGGTTTATCATTTGTTGGCATGTATTTTTAAGTAAATTTTATATCTGGTGAACCGATCGCAAGGCATGGAGAAGGAGTAATACTAACCATGTTAACATATGCCTCAAGGCAAGAGGTAGAATTAGCGAGATCGATAATCATGTTGGCAAAATTTGATAGAAATGGGTTTGTGTATATCTACAATTCACTGTTAGATTTCAGCACTAATTTTTTCATGTTTTGTTTTCCTCCATCAAGATGGATACTACCGTCCTCGATGTGATCATGTATCTCTTGACATAGGTGCATACAGTGTTTAGTGTCATGTTTGTTAACTCGATGGTACTAAAAATAATTATTATCTTCATACCAACTAGGGTATGGTTCTCTAACTGGTTTAGGAGGTGGCAGGGTAAGGATGTTATCCTTCACCAACTTCTGCAAGATGGAACAATAAGATTTTTATAGCTTCATAAACTTTTGGTTGTGTTTGAGGCCATTATTATCCATAGTGGCTACTACATTCATAATAGTTTTACCTCTTCCTAAGATTGATATGATATATCTTCCTTCAGAATAGGACTGTGAGGGAGGACCCCCAAAATAAACCACCATTTGTTGGTACTCTCATAAAGACGCACACAATTGTGCAAAAGAAGGACACTTCATGAGGGAAAACTTCTCTTGTCAAGGCCTTTGTAAGCTCCCTATGAAGACCTTTTGTACATCAAAATCGAGTAACAGAGATGAGATCTATAAGAAGAGTGCTTTGTATCGTGATATAAAGTCTATAATACTTTCATTGTCCTCTTTTTTGCACCTAACAAGGTCTGAGAAGGTCATCTTTGGTCTGATATTGTCTTGGAACTATCGCAAGAACTAATTCACAAGTTGACCAAATGTGAAGATGGAATTATCAGGCAAAGAATAGTACCGATCAAGCATTGTATCTTTAATTGATCAAGGAAATAGTTAGGCCATCAACACATTATGATGGAAAAATTATGTGCATAAGGTGTTAAAGGAAGACACATGTGTCTGTGGGTCCCCTTTTCCACTATTTTCTCAAATTTCAGAATCTCCATCCCCTGCAGGAAAGGAGTGTTTAGGATTGAAACCAACAACGGGCTGTGTTGGAAGAAGGGTTGGAAGATAGGTTGTCTAAAGCCTGGGAAAGGTTTTCCATCTAGTTCCACATCTTCCCCATATTCTGAAGAAGGGTATTCATAATAGGGTCATTAGAAGACATAGGACCACTAGAACTGTTACCAGAGCCACCGCCATGACCATTGTTGTGACTACTTCTAGCGCTTCCACCAATACCGCCACCACCAGTATGACCTCCACTAGCTCCAACATTGTGACCAATGAAAAATCCACTGCTGATGCCACTGCCACCAGTGTGACTCTCACCAGAGCCAAAGACATTGCAATGACTTTCATCAGTGCCACCTTTGCCAATACTACCCCCACTTTCAAAGTTTCCACTACCAAAGCCTCTGCCATCATTCTGCCAAATCCTTCACCATCGGAGGTGGTAGAAGGGGTGAAGTGGAGACCCAAAGGGTTCTTTTTCACCTTGATATTTATGAAACTTTTGAAAGTAGAGGTTATATTGACCGACAGGACCGTGTCAGTCATATTCACAAATATAGGAGGAATCGACATCTCTAGCTACCTCTTGAGTTCCTCAAAGAGGCCACCTTGTATCATGCGACCAAGGCTCAAGGGGGCACATGCTTTGGCTAGACCGCCAAGACTAGTTAATAGTTCGACACCTGCTCGATCTTGTTCCACCATATATCTTATTTCATTGATCACCTTAGCAGCCCTAGCCAACTTCGGGTTGCCTTCTAAGTGATTTTCCAATGCACCTAACCCTCTACCAAGGCTAACAATGTATTCTAAAGTGATATAGATGGAATCATTCTCATCTATGGATGAAGAGGTTGGTGGTGTAGGAGGAGTAGGGATGCGATCAGTCTCATCAATAAATCTACATTCACCTCACGATATGTGCTCCTATGTGGACAAACCAACCGTAGAATCAGATAAAAGTTCGATAGTGAAGCTAGACAAGACCTTCATCTTGTCCATTGGAAGGTGTTGTATAATTCTTCTAAAAATATGCCCAAAGGTCATAGATTGGGTTCTGAAGATCATAAAATTTCACAACACACCAAGGTACAATGACCAAGAGGTATGTGAGAAAAAGTTTGGGATATCGATGAATGGATAGATGTTAGTTCATGTCAGGTTCACCAAAAATGTAAGAGAAGGGGACCAACCACTGCAAGGCCTGAAGTCAAAAAATTCCAAGAGTGGAAAGGCTTCCCTAACTTACCTCAATTTAAAGGATGGTTAGCATAGAAGGGATGAGAATGATGAAGACTATGTGTCCTTCAATCAATCTGCAATCCTGAGAATTGAAGGGATACTGGATGAGTCACTTTCTAGAGTCAACTCTATGTCTCAAGTAGCTCTCTTTCTGAGGAAGAAAGCATGGTTCTGGGATGATAGTATGGCATGCTAGCATCTCACAGGTGCACTAACATCTGCACAACCATAAAACCAAAGAAATGAGGTTGGAATCCTGAGGAAGGACTAACAGTCTAGTTTAGTAGTTTCGGGAAATGAAAAAAAAGACCAAGAAAAGAGAAAGGTAAATATAGATGTGATAAAAGAATTATATTACTATGAGGGTGACAAAGACAATTTCATAGAACAATACTTTTTCCATATTGTTTTGAGATCTCTCCACCTGCATAAAATAAAGAGGGAAAGTGTTGGGGTTGTTTAGGGGCCTTCCTCGGTAAGCCCCCCATTTTGGTTTTTCCACCTCCATGAACAACCTAGTTTGCAATGATATAAATGATGATGAAGGAAATAAATACAAGCTACGCATGCAAGAAACACTACAAAATAGTATGTTCTTACTCAACCAAATATGATAGAAGATATGAGAGGAGCTTATCACCTCCATCCAAAGCACTCAAGGCTTGTGGAGGAGTGAATGAGAGGAACTCAAGCCTCTACTATCATGGTATCTGCCTTGTGTTTTCACTATTAGAGTGATGGAGTCATAGATTTATGCAATGGAGTGAAAAGTGCTACTACAAAGCTTGAAAGTGGATGCTCAAAGCATGCAAAGTGTGTGACAACTTATTAAAAACTTGAGAATCGAGGAATGGAGCTAGAATATTAAGGAGAAGATGAAAAACGGTCATATTCAGGTTGGTCATCCGAAGAGGGGCATTACACTTCGACTTCCAATCGAAAGTGTAACATCTCTACAGTCTCCAGCCAAAGGAATTTTCCAACGACGTAAGCGCACTGCATGGGCATCCCTGACAGAAACGCGCCCATCGACACAAAAATAGGATGCAAAGTGGAATGCAAGAAGTGAACTTAAGTGGAATTAAACCTCCACTTTTGGTTTTCTAAAGTGTAAAGGGGTGAAAGGGGAATTTATGTTAGAGGTGCAAGTTCGCACTCATACAAGATTATTGTAAAGAACTCATAGATTGTGCCATTGTTCGGCCTTTCTATTTTATTTGATATTTGGTAAGTTATACTATGCCATTATCATACTGAATGTTCCATTTACAGAACTTCTATAAAGTTAATGCAAGTTTTTTGGTTTAGATCATGTCTTTGACTCCTCTTTCTGGTAAATGTGTATGTAAGCTATTTTATGTCATTTAGTGAATCATTCTGGTTTCTATCTTTACTTTTTTCATTCTGGAACACAACAGACTACTAAACGGGCCCTTAAATCACATCCAAAAGGTAGATTTACCATGCCTATATCTAAATCTCAATGCATCACCTTAGTTGGATCCTTTTATTTATATTTGCTTCCTTTTTCCATTCAAAACCCTAGTTATAGAAGAATTCAGCTTCTTTAATATCCAGAGGTTACTTAGTTTAGTGGAATAGGTCCACCCTTTAACCAAGTTTCCCACAAAGGGTTGTTACCTTTCCTTTTTTGGCATCAATAGATAACATAAACATAAATGGAATTACATGAAAAGATGATAGATTCTTGACATGATGCTTGACTAAAAATACTGTTGTGATAATTTTCATTATTTTTTTCGTTCATTTCCCTTGATTGATCTTAGGATCTTCAACTTGCTCTCCTTTCATAAATTTCTTTTGTATGCTTAGGAATGAGAGGAAAACATGCTTTTATATGACTTTTAACTAATCTTTTTTGGTAGGCGACAACTTGGGGTCAATTTCAAATCATAAAAATACTCCCAATTAAAATTTAGGACATTCAAAAAAATTATTTTTGGATAATGGTGATAGTATCCAGCACTTTATTATAGGCTTGAATTTATAGGGATGATGGGGAATTAAATATATTTTCTTAATCTGGCATCGAAATTGGTAAATTATTATTATAATTAAATTTATAGGAAATATAGGGTGTCAAGGTAGTGTGAAACTGCCAAGGGTGAAAATTTATGATGCTACATTTAGCCCCTACTTTAGTGGGAGTATGAACTTACACTCAAACTCACACTAATGGAATAATATGTCAAGATGGGTTCAATTATCCAAATGTGTAAGGTATAGGATGGCAATGAATCTAGGAGGATGTGCAAGGCCTAGGATTCAAGATCCCATGGAAAACTAACATATGGGTAGAGGAATACACATGTGAAAGTGAAATCCAACATGAAAAACATGAAGCATACATGATGAAGGTGTGTTACATCTATGATGCAAACATAAAATAGACACAAACATGATTTCAACATGATTTAAACACATAACATGAAATATTCACAAAATAAAACAAAGGGTTATTACTAAAAGTATTCGATTAAATAAGGAAAGGAGACCTTAGTCTTAAATTTGTCACAAATACCAAACATCATCCACTGAATGTGCTATCTAAAAAAATTATGCTCTCACAAGGATGTAAAATCCCTTATGATCCACATGAATCTACTAACTAGCAATTTGTATTATGCTAGGTATCCATGTAATATGATAGGTTTCATAAGGCTAGAAATTTTTGTTATGCTAATAAATTCATTAAATATATGGCTCTACTATCAAGAAAGATGTGTTATGATCAATAACCATGTTAAAAGGGGTGCCGATCAATCAAAAATTTGTGTTATGCTAAATCTATTGAATATTTTTCCAAATTTTTAACATTTAAGGAGATAACAAGCCTCACCTAAGAACGTGGCTAAACATATAAGAAGATGATGACAAACTCACCTAAGAAGTCACATAAACATCTAAGAGGACGATGAAAATAAAAGGCCAAAAACCTCAAGGTATGTTATAAACAACACCACCGCAAAAGGTTCTTTACAAAAATGAAAAAGGGGCATTACTCAATACATGAATGGTCATACCTTAGGGAATATCACACATGATATCACCACTAAGAGAGAACAAATCATGAAATATAATATCATACTTTAGGGAATACTAATTTCATTATTACCACCAAAGGGAACAATATATGCCAAGAAATGTCACACTCCTAGAGGGTATTAAGTCTAATATCACTAGAAATGATACACTAGCATAGATTCATAAGGCCACACTTCAATTTCCAAGTTCACACTTTCTAGGAGATGTAAGATATCATTGCTAAAAGGGGACAATTATTTATGCAAAGAATGATTTAGGGACTATATGCCCCCCCTTATAATGTCAACATACTTATTATGTTGGTATTTTAAGTAGAAAATAATGCACACTTTCAAAACTAGTTATCCTTTCCCCCCAAGTGTACAGGTAAATAAAACCACACAAGATTCTATCATGTTGTTTCCATGGAAAATATGGTTGCACTTAATATTGTACCACCATGAATGGAAATAAGAAAAAATATAAAGCTAAAAATTCCACATAGTGATGAGCAAAATCATAGAATAAAGATCATTATTGTGTAGAGTGATTAGTTGAATCAAAACATGGAAGAGAACCACCATCATTAAGTTTTTTTATTTTGTTTCTCAAGTCCTAAAATTCATTAGTAGACTAACCATGCACTCGATGATATGAACAAAATAAATTTTTGTTATAATTTTTTTTTTGTTTTCAGAGGAAGGGATATCAAGTGGGCTCTAAGGAGCCTCAAAAAAATAAGCTATTTCTTATTAGTAGAATAAATTTATTTATATTGTGAAGAAAATATTTCTCACTTACCACCAGATTTCACACATAAAATAGATGATAAAGAGATAAATGAAAATGGGGATGAAGGTTGGAAACCTGGACCCTATCTAGAAAAGTATAGTATAGACTTCACTCGATCCTTAATATTTTGTTCCATGTTTGCATTATATCCATTTCTATCAAGAATCTTATATCCAAGCTCATAAAATTCTTCCAACTCAAATGAAGAAATTGTATCTACATGCTCTTGAGAAGAATTAGATTTTTCTTGAGTATGCAAATCCTTTTTAAGTATTTTAAAGTTAGGCATCGTACACTCATGAGGGACAAAAGTTAAAGAGTCCCCATCACTATCATGTGATGATTATTTTGAATTTGTTAATATATAACCAAGTTGATAAAATGAGAAACAAGACTATTTAGGTTTAGATTGTGAGATTTTGTACTCTCCCAAAAAGGAGGATGTAAAATATAGTGAACCCAAATTAAATCATCTAAGATTTTTTTAATAGATGGCATACAATCAAGATTATCATTAGTTTGTATAGGTTATTTGGACTTCAATGGTGATATTTTAGACTCCCCTTTGAAACAAGGTGTAAAATCTAACGACCCCCAATCATCATCCAAAGATTTCATCATGGTTAAAATACATTCTTATTTGTGTTTGACATGTATGGATTCTACTTTTGAAGTTGGAATTAAAGTATTAAGAGAGTTGGAACTGTTATGATCATCTTGGACTTGTGAATTATAGATTTTTTAATCTACCTTAACTATGTATATCTTGTTATTGTAGTCATACTTCATCTCATGATGGAGGGTAGACATGACACCCTTCATGATATGAATCCATGGTATACCACTCCTAATGATTTATTAATAACATAATCAAAGCCACAAATTAAAATATCATTAGGTTCTGTAAGGTTCTTATCCAAATGAATTTTATCTAGAAGCTCAATGCTACAAATGTTAAGACCTGATCTATTATCTATGAGAGTATTCTTAATTCTAGTTTTTTAAAAATCACCATTATCATTAAAGATTCATTTTTTTTGGCTCTCAAGCGAGGGTAATTCATGTTGAGGGAATCCAATATCCAAAAATTTTACTTGTATATAATCAAACAAGACTACTACATCATTTAGTTTACAAGAATTTGGGACATCAATCTTCTACAAAGCCTCTTGGAGCGTCTTGTGCTATGTAGGTGATGCTTGAATCAAATCCCAAAGGGAAATCTTGGCTTGAGTATTACAATGTTTCTCAACAAGATCATATTATTTACCAATATGTTGAGGAATATTAGGGGTGGGTGGGAGGTAAGGTTGAGGCAATGAAATGTGTTGCACTAAATTGTCATTAGTGTTTTCATTAATGTCAACCTCTTGTGTGGATATGTTGAGAAGGTGTTGCAGATGAAGTAGGGTTACTTGGTTTCCAAGTGATTTTAAGAAAAATTTCATAAAGACTGTACAAAATGAATATGAAGTGTTCTATATTATGTTCCACATTTCTTCATTCTTGAAGATTTGCTTGTGTGGTTTGAACATGATGATAAAAAATCATGTAAGGTGTTATATCTAGAGTTCCAGGTTCTGGATTGTGCAGTAGTACAAGATATGTTTGGTAGTGTGTTATACTATCTCTAGCTTGAAGAGATGAATATATCGGAGGAATTGAATTTCTCAAAATTTATCCACATTGAAGTTTCTTGTCTTGCAAATTTGGTAATTTTCTAATATTGCTTGTACCTACCTTCACTTTGTTTTTTTACTGTTCATCTATTCTGCAAGATTGGTTCATGAGTTGTATCTCAATAGAATTTTGATTGGTTGTACAAGATGATAGTATTATTAATTTCATGTGTTTGTGCTAGTGTTTTTAAATGTTCTATCGGTGTTGGAATATTCCAAAATGTTGTGTAATGTTTCTACATGGTTCGTAGGATATTTTCAGACCTAGTCAAGTATGAATTTAGTTTCTTAATAGTTTTAATATCAATTTGGCCAAGCTATCATGTTAGAATTGTTTTTGAATGGGCTTTATGGTTTATGGAAGCTTGGTATAGTTTTTTAGTGTAGATTTGGGTACTGGTTAACCCTTGATGTGGTCCACCTTGAATTTTTTCCACCATAGAGGTGTTTGGTGCTAGCCTATTTGGTGATTGCATGTTTGAGGTGTATACATTTCATTGAAGCCGACTTAGAGCAAGTTATTCAAGGTTGTAGAAGATATATATGGAAGGTAAAAATTTGGAGAAGTGTGTGATGTGCAATGATGAGTATGTAATCATGTGTTGAAATCTGAGTGTGAGCAAGAACGCCTAAGAGTATCAAAAGTAGTGAGCTAAAGGTGTCTATAGTGTAGTGTGCTAGAAGTCATTGGAGGTAGTGAGCTAAAGGTGTCTATAGTGTAGTGTGCTAGAAGTCATTGGAGGTATTGAGATGAAGGTTGTGGATGGTAAAGAGACATTGTAGTGGTTTCTCCAGTTTCTCTGAGGTAGTGAACCTCATTGTAATGGTTTCTTTGTAATTCAAAGAAGTGATCTTGTTGTGTCATGAGTCCTTGGCAGTGAACCTTTCCTTTTGGAAAATGAGTCCTTTAGGAAATGAGACCTCTAGGTAGTGAGCCTATTGTAATCATTTTTGGTTTTCACATAGGGAGTTAATCCTCAGCATGGTTTCTCCCTTATTAGGTTTTCCACATAAAAATCTAGTGTTCCATTGTGAATGATTATGGATGTTTTGTTGTTTCATTTTTCTACATTTATACTAATTACCAATAAGTTTTTGAAGGTTTTAATGTATAATTGATTCACCCCCCTCTTAGTTTTCATGTGTGTCTAATAATTGGTATCAAAGTAGAGGTTCCATAGAAGAAGCTTAACAACTTGAGGAATATCTAAATAGCACACAAGAATCATGTGAAAGCTCCTATGTTCAATGGAACAAAATATACTTTCTAGAAGGCTAGGATGAAAGCCTTTATTATCTCATTAGGGTTTGGCATATGGAAATCAGTCAAAGATGGATATAGTATGCCTAATAATCCTCTGACAAGTGAAGATGATATCAAGGAATATGAGAACAATGGAAGAGTGAGGAATGTTATTTTGAGTGGGCTTTCTGATTCAAAACTTGTGAATATGATGAGTTACAAAAATACTAAAGAGGTCTGGGAGAAGTTGAAAAGCATTTATAAAGGACAATCTAAGGTCAAGCTAAAAAAGATGTAGAATTTTAAGGCCAAATTTGAAACCCTAAGGATTTAAGAGGATGAAGATATTGCAGGCTACATGCATAGGGTGGATGAAATTTTCAATGCCATCAATGGTCTCAATGGAAAACTAGAGGAAAATGAAATTGTGAAAAAGGTATTGAGATCCCTTCCTAAATCTTATAGTGTTAAAGTTTGTACTATAGAGGAAGCTTTTAATCTAGAACAATATACTAGAGATCAATTGTTTTGTGCTTTAACTACTTTTGAATTAAGAGAGTTTTGACAAATATTCTTCAAGGAAACAAATTTCTTTTAAAGTTAGCAAGAAAGAGAGGAATGATGAATCTGATCCAGATAATTTTGATGAATTGGAAGTTAATTTTGTAAGAATATTGAAAAAGGGCACTAGAAAATATAGAGGTAAGTTACCTTTCAATTGTTTCAATTGTGGAAAGCTAGGTCACTATACTTCAAAATGTCTAGGAAAAGTCTCAAATAAAAATGACAAGGATCATAAAGTTAAATCCTTCAAGAAGAGCTATTATGTTAAAGAAGAGAGTGGTACACATAATTATGAGGAATCAAACTAGCCAGATAATTAAAGTGATGAATTCTTGTTCATGGCTTTGAATTTTGGAACTAATTCTACTAACCATAAAAAATGTGTGAAGGAAATTGCTTCGGAAATAGGTCATAGTATTGAAGGAACTATGTTAACTACCTTTCATGAAAAATAAGAGAGAAACTACTAGATAATTGATAGTAGATTCTCATATCATATGATAGGTGATAAGAGTAATTTTTTTAAGCTTGAAAACTATGATGGTGGTCTTGTTAAGCTTGGTGATGACACATCTACTAAGATCTATGGAAAAGGTTCAATTAGTTTTGATGGAAATATAAAGATAGATGATGTTCTTTTTGTCGAGGGTCTCTAGCATAATCTTCTCAGTGTAGGAAAAATGTGTAGAAAATGATACAATTTGGTCTTTCAAGATGATGGTTGTGAAATAAAAAAGGAATCTTTAGAACCTTGGTTGCAATGGGAACAAGGACAAAAGGAAATTTTTATCAACTCAAAGTGTTGGTGGTAAGTGCTTTATGGCTCAAATCAATGAAAGTTGGATATGACACAGAAGAATATGTTATATCAATTTTGATAGCCTAGTCAAGATTATCTCTACGCATGCTTTGAGAGACATGCCAAGAATTACAAAGCCTATCAATACAATTTGCAAAGAGTGTTAATTCAAAAAATAGACAACGAACATATTCAAAACTAAGGAATATTCTAATATAGGACCTTTTGTGTTGGTGTATACAACCTTATGCGAACCTACCAAAAAAAAATCTCTCAAGGTGATAAATATTTTATATTGTTAATAAATGATTACTCTAGAATGGCTTGGGTGACCTTTCTCAAATAAAATCAAATGAATTTGAAAATAAAGTGTTTAAGATCTGAAAGAGGTGGTGAGTTCACGTCAAATGAGTTTAATTTTTTTTATGAAGGCCATGGGAGAAAAAGGATTTATCAACTCCTAGGACTTCGCAGTAGAATGAAGTTGTTGAGAGGAAGAATAGGATAGTTTAGGAGGTAGCAATAATGATGTTGAAGGAAGATAATCTATTAGATGTATATTAGAGAGAAGTTATTCATAAAATTGTTTACATTTTAAACAGAGGGCAAGAAAGAGTGAACAACAAAGACCCCTTATGAGCTATGGTATGGAAAAGATCTTACTGTAAAATATTTTAGTGTTTGGTAACAAATGTTACATTATGAGGGATGAAGAAAACTTAGGAAAGTTTGATGCAAGAACTAAGGTAGATTGAGAAGAATTAAACATGGGAACTAGTCCCAAGATGAGTAAACATGAATGTGGTAAGAACTAAATGGGTTTTCAGGAACAAGCTGAATAAAAATGGAAAATTTATCAAAAACAAGGCTAGTCTTGTGTGTAAAGGATTCTCACAAGTGGAAGGAATATATTTTGAAGAGAATTTTTCTCTAGTAGCAAAAACGAAAGGCAATTAGGATGTTTTTTACTTTTGGAACACTTAAAGACATCAAGGTATATTAGATGGATATAAATTTTGTATTTTTGAATGGTGAATTAGAAGAAGAGGTGTGCATTGAATAACCAAAAGGTTTCCAGCTATCAAAAGATACTAATATGGTCTATAGGTTGAAGAAGGCATTATATTGGCTCAAATAGGCTCCTAGAGCCTAGAATGCAAGATTGGACAGGTACTTACTATAATAGGGATTCAAAAAGAGTACCACAAACATCAACCTTTATTAAAAGTTGAGAAAGATCAAATCATGATTTTAGTTGTGCATGTTTTTATTCAAAGTTGAGAAAGATCAAATCATTCTTTTGGTTGTGTATGTTGATGACATAATATTTAGAGGAAATGAGGAAATATGTAAATTTTTTGTAGAGGAGATGCAAAATGAGTTTGAAATGTCATTGTTTGGGGAGATGAATTTCTTCCTTGGGATACAAATTAGTCAATCGGAAAAAGGTATATTCATTTCACAATCAAAATATGTTAATAAAATGTTAAATGAGTTTGGATTAGAGGACTCCAAACCACTATATACTCCCATTATTACTAGTTGTAAATTAAGAAAAATGATGAATCTTCTAAAATAGACCAAACTAAGTATAGATCCATGATTGGTGGATTACTATATCTAACTGTAACTAGACCTAATATGATGCATGTGTTATGTCTTCTAGGAATATTTCAACAAGATCTTAGAGAATCACATGTGGTAGAAATTAAAAGGATATTTAGATATTTGAAAGGCACTCCAGACTATTATCTATGGTATTCCAAGGATACTTACTTCTCTTTGAGTTCTTATACAAATATAGATTGGGAAAGTTGTGGGGATGACAAAAGAACTACAAGTAGGATGATTTCTTCCTTGGAAGGATGCTAGTTTCTTGGATAAGTAAGCAGAAGGATTTAGTATCATTTTCTACAATAGAGGTGAAATATATTGTTGTAGCATCTTGTCGTACATAGGTGTTATGGATGAAGTAGACATTGAAGGATATTAAAATATCATATGATGAACTTATTCATATCTTATGTGATAATACAAGTGCTATTAACATTTCAAAAAATCTTGTAATGCAATCAAGAAAAAATAATATATCTATTTGGTATCACATTCTAAGAGAGAAAGTTGTTGAGAAGGAAGTAAAGTTGGAGTATGTGCCTACAAAGGATCAAATAGAAAACATTTTCATAAAGTATCTTCCAAACGAATTTCAGTATCTCATACATAAACTAGGGGTTATTATGCCTCCTTTTAACTAGATGCATAAGAGTGTGCATCTATATAGGGGAGTAATTCATGTATTCTTTATCTTGGATTGATCAAGGCTACCTCTCAGGGGAGCAAGTAGTGGTGTCTTTGGTTGGTGTAGTCAGCTAGAGCATATATTATGCCTATAGTGAAGTGTGTAGGTGTTACTCTTTTCCATTTATGTCGAAGAGGGAGAGAGAATTTTTAAAAACACAAGGAATGAAATGTTCAGCTTGCTTGATTATTGGAGATACAAAGTTGCCTTTTTTTTTATGGTTTTTCAACTATTTCCATCAATGAAAAGGGGGGGATTGTTACACTATGTTGTCATTAGTTTTGTCATTTATGTCAACCTATGGTGTAGATATGTTGAGAAGGTTTTTGTGGTGTAGAGGAGGTTTTGTAGATGCAACAGGGTTACTTGGTTTCCAAGTTCTTTTGAGGAAAATTGTATAAAGACTATACAAGGTGACAAGGAAGTGTTTTGTATTATGCTTCACATTTCTTCATTCTTGAAGACTTTCTTATGCAATTTGGACATGGTGATCAAAAATATTATAAGATATTATATCCATAGTTTTAGGTTATGGATCATCTGGTAGTAAAAGATATGTTTGACAATGTGTTGGACTATCTCTAGCTTGAGAAGAGGGATATCTAAGAGAAATGGAATTTCTTTTCATTTCTCCATGTTGAAGTTTCCTACCCTACAGATCTGGGAATGTGGTAATATTGTGCATGTACTTACTTTTTCTTGGTTTCTTTAGTGTCCAACTATTCAACAAGTTTGGTTCATGAGTTGTATCTCAATGGTAGTTTGATTGGTTGTATAGGATGATAGTATTTCTTAGTTTCATGTGTTTGCACTAGTGTTTTTAAATATTTTTTCAATTTTGGAATATTCTAGGATGTTGTGTAATGTTTCTATGTGGTACACAATATTTTTTAAAACTTGGTGAAGTATGAATTTGGTTTCTTAATAGTGTTAATGTTGGTTTGGCCAGCCTATCATGTTAGTGTCATTTATGGATGGGCTTAATGATTTGTGGAAGCTTAGTGTAGTGTTTTAGTTTAAATTTGGGTCCTGGGTAACCCTTAATGTGGTCTTCTTTCAATTCTTTCCATTGCATAGGTGTTTGTTATAAATCAATTTTATGGTTGCATGCTTGAGGTGCATATGTTTCATTGGAACTAACTTAGATAAGTTTATTTGAGGTTACATAAGATATATATGTGTTAAAATTTGGAGAAGTGTGTGGTGTGGAATGATGAATATGTGATCATGTGTTGAGATATGAATGGTATCAAGAATGCCTCAGACTACTAAAATTAGTGAGTAGAAGGTGTCTATAGTGTATTTTGGTAGAATGTTTTGGAGGTAGTGACCCAAAGGTTCTAGATTGTAAAGGACATTGTGGTGGTTTCTCCAGTTGCTCTAATAAAGTGAACCTCCTTGTAACTATTTTGTGGTAATCTAGAAGAAGTGATATTCCTTGGCAGTGAGCCTTTCCTTTTTTCTAGTGAGTTCTCTAGGTAGTGATCCCTTCAAGCAATGAGCCTCTTATAATCAGTTTTGGTTTTCATATAGTGAGTTAATCCTCACCATGGTTTTTCTCTTATTGGGGTTTCCATGTAAAAATACAATGCTCCATTTTGAATGATTGTGGATGTGTTTTTATTTCCTTTATCGACATTCATAATAATGCTTAATAAGGTTTTGAAGTTTTTAATGTATAACTAATTCACCCCCCTCTCAGTTGTTCAATGTGTCTAACATAATAGATGTTGGAGTTTTTTTTTCTTGTTTAATACTTCTAGTGTTATATTTATGATTGGCTAGTTGATAACTTGGTTTCTATGACAAATGATTACTAGTGAATTGTTTCTCAAATTTTAGGATATGGTCATGAAGTTTGGGAGGTCCTATAATGAGAGGTGAATTAGGAGTCCCAATAATTAGAGTCATAGGAGTTCCATTAATTAGAGGAGTTTTGGGGGTCCAATAATTAAAGGAGATCTAATAGCCAATTGTGCATTCATAACCTCAACTAAATTAACTTCTTGTTGATGATTTTCTATTGACGGGGGATCTAATGTCACCATAGAATCTTCATATATGCAATCCATCTTACTATAGTTTGAAAGAAATGTATCAATTTTCTCATCCTCTTGTCCTACAATATATTTCCAAGTGGGAGAGGTATTGGGAGAGAAATAAATAATATTTTCATGACACTCAATGATTAGATCCTCTAACAACAAGATATTATGTGATAAGGGGGATTTGTTGCACATGAGTCTCTTGGCTCTCAAGAGAATCCTAGGGAATCAACTGCCCTTATCCACCTCAACATAAGTTGAATGAAGAAATTGAAAAGAAAGTGTACATAGATTAATTATCAGAAAAGACTACTTCAGATCCTGAGAGAGGGAAGCTCCTAGATCTCTACCTCCGATAGAGGAGCTCTCAACCAAAGGAGAACAATGCAGATTCAGGACGTCAACATAGTGTGCTGGTGTCCCAGTGGTATGATGGCGTCCTAAATAAAAAAGAGCTCAAGAACTCAAGTGAGCAAAGTGGAGTTTCACTACATAACCCAGATCTAAGGTCTAATTATCAGAGTGATAAAATAAAGAGCAAAAACTATGGGAAAATACAAAGAAAACTTGGGGAAAGCTTACTAACATTTGGACATCTGAATCTTCACTCTAAGCTCTGCTTTGACAACCTCCACACAAGGTGAACGAGGGAAAATTTTGGGGTTGTATAGGGGTTTGGCATAGTCAGACCCCTGCTTTGGTGTTCCCACCTCCACAAATAGCCAAATAGAAAGAGAGTGTAACTAAAATGGACAAAGAGAGTGGTGAAAGAAAACCTCACTTCAGGAGGAGAACTTGCACCACCAAGTACTAAATGAAAAAAGACATCTAATCTATTCAAAAATAGAAAAGAGTGAGAGATAATTACCAATAGGCCTCGACCCCCTCTTGAACACACAAAACCACCATTGAATTCATGCTAGAGAGCTTTGGTTTTTGGAGGAACCTTAATCTGGTATAGCTTCACTTGTAGAAGTGTTCCTATCAAGAGTGAAGTTGAAGAGAGAAGCTTGAGTGAATGAACGAATCCCAAAAATGAGATAAAATGAGGGGTTTTGTTGCATGCAAGGCCAGAAAAGAGCCATTACACCCGAAAACTTGACTACTAGGACACGCGTCAAGAGTTAAGATCCAAGATTACTCATTTCAAACTTAGAAAACCGCTAGGATGCTATCCCATTGCGCGAACATCTACATGTTGCTCGGGCATCCAAAGCATAATTTTTCAAGAAATGTGTCATCAAGCTATTATTGCTTAACCATTTGTCCACATGGAGCTATAATTATGAAATTTTGACCCATGGATTTTTTCCATTAATATGTTTAGGCATCATAAATGCTAGGAAAAGTGCTAAAATGTGGAATTGCCCCTAGGTTCAATTCTATGACATTCCATTATTTCCCCCACTTTAGTGGGCTTGATTTTGAGAAAAATCAGCCACACTAAATTAGAAAAGAAGAAATTTTCACTCAATCGTTAAGTTTTACAGATTTGCATGCCAAATGAAAGTGCCTCAGAGGTCACCAATGTCAAGCTAGCTAGTACTAAAGGTTCTTCCTAGAAATCAAGCTCAACAAGAAGTGCAAGATTGGTTGTTAAAAATCATGCAAAATTGTACTTTGTAAAACTCAATTTTAAGTTAGCTCCAAAAATCAAAAGAAGCTACAATGGTGAGAAGAATGGTAAAGAAAAATTCACTAATTCATAAGAAAAATATGATGAAGAGGTGACTATATGCCCCCTCTTGAGTTTTCACCCAGCTCGGTGGGGTAAAATCAAGAGAAACTAGGGAGAGAAAAACTCTAGGAAAAGTAGGCCCCAAGGGGCCTATATATACCTAGGTGGGCCCTGAGAAGGGTCAGTTGCACTATTCATTGCAAGGATTTTGCTGACTTTGGTGAGAGAAAATTCATCAAAATGTCAAGTAGATGTGATTACAAGGATCTGAGGAAAGACTAGCTACATGCAGACATCACTGAGGGTTTTGAGCTAGACCAGGTAGGCCTTTAGACCATGTCATTAGTCATTTTTTAGTGATTTTTTGCATGTTTTCTAACTTTTAGATGTGCAGGCATCTTGGGCATTCATGTGCATCTTCAACATGTGTTGGTGTCAAAAATAGGCATTTTTTTCCCAAGGATATGCTAGCATCCAAGGGGCATGTTTTTTCCCTACGTCATTAATGACAGACCGAGATTCCTACATAGCGTGCTGAAATTTGCACGATGTGCATGCATTCTTTAATACTTTTAACTTAGATTTTTTTATAATTAACTATGTATTGATACCCATTTATTTCCCTTTTTGTAGGATTATCCAGAGATCATGGAGCATCGTGGAGGGTGATTTTTGCACCTTTTGCAAGATTAGAGTAACCAACTTATTAATGATGAGGTCACCCACCTATATCAGGTTGGGCTTTGGCATGTATATGCATGCCAAAGATCCTGTATCACAACCGCATGTTGATGGCGTTGATGGAGCGATGGGATGCCACTACCACCAACTTCTAGTTGCCTACTAGAGAGATGAAAATTATACTGAAGTATGTCTAGCATATCCTCGAGCTTCCCATCCATGATTGATGGGTGGTGATTGATGACACATGCTTAGTGTAGGAGAGATTGTATAGGGTTTGATACTACTCCAGTTGAATGAACAGTGCAGACGAGACTAGGCACATCTACACCCGGTCTTTTGACCAAGCCTGAACCACTACACCTCTACTATGTCACATCATGGTGGTTACTATCACCTTGAGGGTCACCATTGATGCGTGGGGCTCCCAATTGCACAAAGGCCTCATCCACACCATTTGGCTAATGCTGGAGTGATATACCATTTTCTCATGGGGGCACAACATGCTTACACACCTCTACCAGGAGCTCAACTGGTATTTACACTATGAGTACCATATATTGACCGCATGCATGCTCCTCTAGGTGTGGGATTTAACCCACATCACATGTAATAGGTCGAAGGGGTATCTGTAGGTGCACAATTACACTATCTTGATGCCCCCTAGTACGAGCTCACTCAGAAAAGGAGACATTGTGATATGTAGTTTTGGCAGCTACAGTTTGACACCCTCATACCAAAAAAGATCAAGTGGAGGCCACATTGTTACTTTAGGTGAGTTGATGATTTTCGCTTCCTTTGGAACCTACAACATGACTGATTCATCCTTAGATGCACTGATTTTGTTATCATGTCATATTACTAGAGCTCAGTCATGCCATAGCATAGGCGGGTTCAAATTTTCCCCCCTCTTGTCCTGACATATACTTGATTTGTGTGGAGTGTGATGAGGCTTGAGGACTATCCACATCCTACCCTAATAGATATTCACCTCTCTGAAAAAAATGATGACAATGTTGACCTACTGTTGATGGGGACACTAGACATCATCAGCATGACTCAATATTTTCTAGAGTGGTGGGTGGTACACCGTCCCACCCTAGTTTTTTCAATGGATTCCCCTAGGGGGATCCTAGATTATAGGGGGACATGTTTCCACAACCACCCAAGCCAAGGCGAAGGTTTAGAGGCAATGGTGGTGAGGAGGAGTAGTAGGAGGAGGAGCAAGAGTAGGTCGAAGAGGCTAGAGTGGCTTCATCGAGACTTAAGAGGTGGCAAAAGATTTCATCCCCTCCACTAGCTACTCCTATTTCGTGGGCTCCACTAGCCCTTGTAGCATCTTGGGCAGCTCTTAACACTAGCGGTGTAGGACTAAGTGTACCTCCTCTTGACTCATTTTGGTAGCCAAGGGACCCGGGTATGATAGTCATTTATGTTGTTTCATTTCAATATTTATAGTTTTTTTTATCTCATGCATATATACATATATCATATTTCAATTTTATATGCTTTGTGATACAAATGTATATTCTGCTTTTGTGGTTGCAGTGTATACTTAAGGATGGATTGGGTTCATCACCTAGTGTATATTAAAGGTGGCCCATATTGTGCCTGTCCACGGTTATTTCTTGATGCATATCAGTTGGTGTTAGCGGGACATCATGTCCACCTTTTTGAGCTAGTAGCACATTTGAGGACCACCTACTAGGAGGCACACGTGGAGATAGTGTAGATGATGACTAAGGATACCACAATTTAGGGGTAGCGTGACCATCTATTAGGAGATTTTCTAATGGCACTCATAGAGCGAGACATTGTTGTGATATGGGATGAGGTCATCGATCAGATACTTGATGTACTTTAGATTCATCTTGGTGACCTCACGAGACAATCAATAGTCATAATCTTGATATGTGACCAATAGATACAACAAGAGCTTTTCTAGGCCCACATGCAGATATGCTCCCTCTAATGAGAGATCAGGGGGATGCACGTAGCCCTGTTAGACTCGCATTCACACCATTCCATATCTGAAACTACTATGTAGCCTCTCTCGCAGTTGCAGCCAGAGCTAGAGGGTTTTAGGAGTCACATGTCTCAGTCGTAGAGAGCTTTATTTTTTACATTAGTTTTGTAGTTGTGATATATAGTTATAGATATTTTTTGTACAAAAATTTATACACATATTCAATAGCCATTGATTTTATTATGATAGGGGCCTGATACATGTACATGACATTTGATATATATATGTGAGATATTGATTCCAACACTATGGAATTGTGTAATTTGATGTGTGTGTTCCTTACTTTCATGTATGTTCATTCTATTGATCTTATATATGTGTATGGATGTATTCTTACATTAGATGCTATCATGTTTTAATGAACACGTGGGTGTATGTTAATTAAATATAATAAAGATCCACCTACCTTAAAAGATATAATGCAATACATGGATACACAACATAGTAGGATACATGTATGTATGTCACACACACACACACACATGATCACATCATAACACAAAAAAATCATAATGTGTTAGTGAATAATGTTAACATATGCAATGTTGCAACCCTTAAAGAGTGAACACTACACATATGACACATTAGACAATACACATTGTATCGAAAAAGATGCATTGCATTAACGTGTTATTTTAGAGGTGTTCCATCCATAGATGATAATCCATAAGCACATGAACCATACATGGAGATGTCAATGTAAGGACCTAACCAATTAGGACTGAATTTTCCACTCTAATCAGGCGATGCATTTACATTCCTCTAATTCTCATAGAGAACCAAGTCACCTACCTTGAAATTTATAAGAAGGAAACTTTGATTCTATTGTCTAGATAGTGATTGTTGATAAGATTTAAGAAGATCGACACTCATCAAGAATCTCTAGTAGATGCAAATGATTGGCTTGGTAAGTTTCATCATCAATTAACCCTTTAAGGGAAACTTATAAAGACATAATTTTTAACTCTAAAGGCATAATAGCTTTGGCACCATACATGAAGTTGTAAGGTGAAATTCTAATTGTGGTATGAACACTCATGCAATAGGCCCACAAAGCATATGTCAATTGAACATGCCAATCCTTACCATGTTTGTTAAAAAAATTATGAAGAAAGAGCTCAAGAGTTTTATTAGTTGCTTTTGCTTGGCCATTGGATTGAGGATAATATGGTGTATAAAACCTATGTTGAATGTGAAATTTCTCCAAGAATATATTTACTTCCTTGTTCTTGAATGGTGTAACATTGTTAGAGACAAGTGTAGTAGGAGATCTAAACCAAGAAATATTGTTGTTTAAAATAAAAATACAAATAGTTTTAGTGTTTATGGATTGAAGTGGGATGGTTTCGACCCACTTCATGAAGTAATCTATAGCAGTGATAATAAAAGTGTGTCCTTTAGAAGGATGTGATATTTTTCCAATAATATCGAACCCCCATTTTGTAAATGGCCAAGGATAGGTTTGGTTTTGTAGCTCTTGTGCAAGTGCATGATTAAGATGACTATGTTGCTGACATTATAGGAATTTTTTAACAAAATCGAAAGTAATATTATTCCATCGCTTTCCTAAAGTGCCCCATGTGTATCAATTTCATTACCATGGATTTACCACTAAAGTGTGCACCCCTAGAGCTTGAATGAGCTTCTTTAAGGGAAATGGGTATTTCTTCTTTAGTGAGACATTGAAGAAGCAATCCATTATAATATTTCCAATAGAGACCATCAGAAAAGACAACATAATCGACTGAAATATTTTGTATATGAGTGTGATAATTTTTTGTCACATCATAGAGAAATTTTAGTCTTCAGGTAGTTATAAATGTTAGAAAACCATTCTCTTGAATCTACGTGAGAACACACAAAAGCATCAGATTCAAGATGATTGGAAAAAAATGGAGACTGATGAACCTAAACCACAAAGTGGTATTATTTCGTATCCTCATCCAAAGGTACCAAGGATGAAGTTCTGGCCACAACATTTGCATGTTGATTCTCCCTCGTAGGGACACTTTCTATCATGAAAGAGGAGAATTATTTAAGGACAAAACAAGTTCTCATAATCAAGACAGCTTACTCCGCTTAGCCTGATAGGTTCTCATAGTCTAGTTCACAATAAGCTTAGAATCACCCATTATGCAGAGATGTTTTATTTTTAGTGTGATCGTGGAACACAAGCCAGTAATGAGGGCTTCACACTCAAAAAAATTATTGATATAAGGAAATTCCAATCAAAAAGAGAGAGGCATCGTCTTACCTTCAAGTGATATTAAAACCACACTCGCTTTGAAGCCAGTCAAACATCTCAACCCATCAAAGTACATTTTCCATTCAAGGTCATAATTGATTGCAAAAATGTTCTCATTAGGAAATAAATCCAAGCCAGTAAAGGAGAGAGATTAAAGAGAACCTTCCAATTGATCAGCAACCACTTGACTCTTTATTGAATTCTGAGTAATAAAATTTATGTCAAACTCAAAAAGAAACATCACCCATTTCACTAACCTCCTAACAAGGTTGGTATTAGAGAAAAAATGCTTTAGAAGGTCACTTTTTACAATGACATGAATTTTAGCATGAAGAAGGTAGTGCCTTAGCTTTTGCATAGCAATGCAAAGAGCAAGATATTTCTTCTCCATGGAGGAATAATGAGTTTCATAATCAACTAGGATATGACTAAATCAGTAGACCACTCTCTCTTTCTCAACATCATCATACTAGGCAAGAAAAGCTACCAAACCATATGGTGATGTTGCGAGATAAAGAAAAAACTGTCTATCCTACATAGCCAACATTAGTATGGGAGAATTGGCCAAATATATTTTGATTGACTCAAAATATTTTTGGCACTCTTCACCCCATATAAAACGAATATCCTTTTCTAACAAACAAGTGAAAGGAAGGGTATGATTAGCTAATTGAGATACAAACCTTTTAATTTCTCGAGTCTTCCCTTGTAAACTTTGCAACTTGATAATATTCCTAGGTGGAGGCATACTGAAAATTGAATTGATCATATTTGTGTCAACCTCAATTCCATGATGAGAGACTATATATCCCAAAAAATTTCCCACATCTACATTGAAGACACACTTAAGCATATTACACCTCATTTTATAGAGTTAAAGCCTTTCAAAAATAAGACGAGGGTTCTTCACATGATCCTTGCGGGTTATAGACTTTGCCAGGATATCATCAACATAGTCCTCTAGAATCTTGTGAACTAGATCATGAAATATTAGGGTCATCACCCGTTGGTAAGTATCTCCCACATTATTTAGCCCAAAGGGCATGACAACATAATAGAAGGTACCCCAAGTGATAGTGAAGTTTGTCTTGTATTGATCCTCTTGATTAATACAGATCTGATTGAAACCCGAGAAACCATTTCCATAATCATATCTATATTAGGTAATAAAAAATAATCCTTAAGAGAAGCCTTATTAAGATCACAAAAATCAATGCATATACAAATATGACCATTTTTTTTAGTAACAATGACAATATTTGAGATCCAAGGGGAGTAGTCAATTGGACAGATAAAGCTTGCTTTTAGTAGCTTCTCTATCTTGTTCTTAACCAACAATGCAACCTTGGGATTAATCTTTAGATTTTTTTCTTAATTGGTTTGGTGTTGGGACATAAGATGATATTTTGAACCACTATAGATTCATCAATATCGGGCATGTACTCATACTTCCAAGAAAAGATATCAGGATGATAATATAGAAGATTGGAATGTTCCTTAGCTTCTTCTAAAGAAAGGAAATTCCCAATCTTGATCACCTTTTCCGAAGACTTAGGATCCATAGAGATTTCAGTAGTATCTCCCTTGAGGAGGGAACTATGATCCCCAAGATGTGATATGGAGACACTATCATAAATATTAGCTAGAAGGTCCTCCTCATCAACATTCAAGATAGATTCTCCAAAATATGCTTGTTCATTTAGGCGATACAAGAATCGTATTTTGTGATGAAAAGGAGGAAAAGGGGAGTAGGTGCCTAAGAATTATTCAAGTGATTCATTTGAAGAGAAGACATCTAAAGGGAATTTTTCATCTTGCACCCCATCCTCTATTAGTTCAGGATGGACCAAACTAAGTGGTTCAACCAAACTCATGTTATCACTCTACCAAGAATTCTTCTTGGATTTTTCAATAGAACATCCCAAACCTAGATAGCACTTATGAGGCTTGAATTGGATAGGGAATTGGATTCCTTGCTCAATAATTCCAAGGCCTTTTCACTTGTAGCCATACTAAGAAGTGAGTCTATATCCAAAACAGTAGAAATTTTGTAAAACCTCAGAAGGTGGTTGTTCCACATATAGAGCTTCGTTCCACTAGTGAACATCAAACACAAACATTAACCTCCTTCGCAGGAGTGGAAGGACCGGTCTCCTAAATAGGATTATAGTTTTCCTCCTCAATAGGAATATCGTCTACTTTATCATGAGAGGTGTTTGAGGTTATCATAAAAATTTAGATGAGTGGGACTCACTTTGTATAATACAATGAAGAATTTGGAGAATTCCACGGACCCCCAATCATTGCCAAGGAAAGCATTCAATTAAGAAGAAGAAGTAGATGGGGAATACTTAGGAGTTTTTTATTTAGGTGGTTTCTCTTTAATGATGTTCGCTTCAAGGAAAACCTCCATCTAGGGTATCCCTAAGGGACACATCATAGCATCAAAATTTAAATATTGAATACAATTTTTAAGAGTGGAGACAACCAAATCTCGACCAAAAGCTGCTAACTCACAAAGGTGAACAACTTTTGGGTCAGCTTTGACATTGACCACTTGATTATTTGTAACAAACTTTACAGAATGATGTATAGTGGAAATTACAATACCCATAGCATGAATCCAAGGTCTCCCCAAAATAATATTGTAACGTAAAGGGTCAAGAATCACATAAACCAAAGTGGGTAAGGTAACGGGGCCTAGCTTCAAATGCAATATTATCATTCCTAGAGCCTAGCGACTAGCATTATCCAACCCATGAATGTACAAGGAAGAAGTAGCTAGAGAAGATGAATAAAATTTAATCTTAGGTAATAGATTGATACCAAAAATGTTGAGAGCCAAACCAGTGTCAAAAAGGGTACCCCTAATACCAATAGCATTAACATTAACTATAATCATCAAAGGATCTACTTGCTTTTGCACATCTAGAGGTACGAGTTCCTGCAAATAGAATGTGATATTCAATGAATCCACATGAATATGAGCCATCAGTGCAAAAAAATTTGCCTGCCTAGTGGATGTAGGCAAGATAATATTCTACAAGGTTGTTTGAAGAATTTTCTAATAAATTAGGGTGGTTTGAAGAAAATACCAAAGTGATATCTTAGTCGGAGTAACACAAAGTTGCTCGACTAGGTCATAATCACCTGATTCTTTAGTCACGAGTTTAGGTGCTGAAGGAATTCCTGGTTGAGAAGGTGGTAAAGAAGTAGGAACTTGACTATGTTGAGATGTTGGAGTAGAAGGTTGTTGATCCAAGTTCTATTTATTTCTTCTTGTATTATATGTGCTCAACAATATTGTAAGAAGTAGAGTCCATAACTTTTACAAACCTTGAATACAAATCTGGTGAATCATCATGATATGAAATCCCACAGATAGAATGATCCTTCTTAGGAGAAGGTTTGGATGGGTTCAAGTAAATGATGGGTTTAAGAGGTCTTGGAGGAACCACACAAACCATGACAAAATTTATCGAATGTTCAGCCTGCATGGAAGAGGTTTGTTCGAAAGATCTATGGATAGGGGAAGACAATTCTAAGAAATCATCTAGAGTTTCATCCAACATATAAAAATCCTCTTTAGAGAAATAATTATCGTAGACATGGAAAATTTGTAAAAATATATCCGACATGTTTCATGTCGGGTTCACCAAAATGTGAGATAAGGGGGATTCACTGCACATGAGTCTCTTCATTCTCAAGAGAATCCTATGGAATGAACTACCCTTATCCACCTCAACATAAGAAGAATGAAGAAATTCCAAAGAAAGTGTACGTAGAGTAATTACCAAAAAAGACTATTTTAGATCCTAAGAGAGTGAATCTTCTCAATATCTACCTCTAACAAAGGAACTCTTGACCAAAGGATGGCAGCGTGGATTCAGGATGCCAACACGATGTGCTAGTGTCCCAATGGTGCACTAGCATCCTGAATAATAGTGAGCTTAGGAACTCAGGTGGGTGAAATAGATTTTCACTACCTAACCTAGATCTGAGGTCTACTTATCAGAGTGATAAAACAAAGAACATAAACTATGGGAAAATACAAAGAAAGCTTGGGGAAAACTTACTAACAACCAGACGTCTGATTCTTCACTCCAACCTCTACTTTGACAACCTACACACAAGGAAAATGAGGGATTTTTTTGGGTTTTATAGGGGTCTATTGTAGGAAAACCTCTACTTTGGTGTTCCCACCTCCACTGACAACCAGATAGAAAGAGAGTGTAACCAAAATAGACAAAGGGAGTGGTGAAAGAAAACCCTGGCTCAAGAGGAGAACTCGCACCACCAAGTAGTAAATGAACAAAGAGATCTAATCTATTCAAAAATAGAAATGAGTGAGAGTGTTACTAACAAGCCTCAGCCCCCTCTTGAACACACAAAGGTATTGTTGAATGATTTCTAGAGAGCTTTGGCTATCAGAGCTACCTTAGTCCAGTAGAGCTTCACTTATAGAAGTGTTGCTGTCAAGAGTGAAAGAGATTCAAGTATGAAGTTGAAGAGAGAAGCTTGAGTGAATTAATGAACCCCACAAATGAGAGAAAATGAGGGGTTTTGTTGCATTTAAGGGTGGAAAAGAGCTATTACACCTAAAAAATGACTTCTAGGACACGTGTCAAGAGTTAAGATTCGAGATTCCTCATTTCAAACTTGAAAAACCACTAGGATGTTAGCACATCGCACAAATTTCCATGTGTTCTGTAGGTGTCCAAAGCGTAATTTTTTTGGAAATGTTCCATCAAGTTTTTGTTGCTTCACCATTGGTCCACATAGAGCTATAATTGTGAAATTTTGACCCATGGGATTTTTTCCATTAATGCATTTAGGTGTCATAAATGCTAGGCAAAGTTCTTAAATGTGGAATTTTTTGTAGGTGCAATTATGTGACGTTATAGATACCTTCTTCACAAGTAGGTGAGGTATTAGGAGAAGAACAATTATTACTATCATGATTTTCCATGATTGCATCCTCTTGCACCAAAACCTTCTCACAAGTAGGAGAAATACTAAGAGAAGAACTAACATTATTGTTAATTCTTTCATTTTATTTCCTTAGATTGTTCTCATGGGAAAAAATATATTATTATATAAGCCATGTGTTACCATATCAAAACCAAATCTTTGAAAAGGATTTGTTTTTTTACTTTCCCTATGGATCAAACAAGAAAAACTTGATAGGTCTAAAAAATAGAATTGCAAAACATAAACTAGATCTGAACGAAGGACACAAACATGGATTTACACATAATTTTAGCTCAAAATGACTATAAAAGGGAACCTAGGGTGACTATGTCCTACATATATTTTTGAAAAATTCAAAATTTGACTATGTACAATACTGTTTAAAGTTCATTTTTTTGTATGCATATAGGTGTGACAGTGAATTTTTTCCAAAATTCACCCAATTTATGATTATGCAATACAAAATGCAAGTATGCAACAATTTGCAAAATGTTCAAGCAATAATAGACAATTGTAAATGTAATTTCCAGATCTATTATGCAACAATTGATTGATTCTAATATGCCAAAATCTGAAAATGATGATGTTGATGCTTTTTTTAAACAAAACCATGCAATTTTTTCACTTTTTGAGCTATATGCAAGATGTCTAAATGAATGCAATGAACACTTTAAAAAAAAATCCAAATTTAAATGAACTAATGTAGATTTTATATGTAATTGGAATGTAAATCTAAGCTATGATGAATTAAATTAACCCTATTTGAACCTATGATGCAATATGATATGTAAGTTTTTAAAAAAATTAGACCTAGATTTGTATTCTTGGGGCATTGAAATTGGATTGAAAATGATTTTATCATTAAAATAATTAATTTATATGACCTAATATGATAAATGAAATATTTTTAAAGCATAAAAACTGAAACAATAAACTGGAGGAAAATCTAAGAAGTACTAGAGATTGTACACATATCATAAAAAATTTGGATATGCAATGCAAGGGAGGACTCAAACACCTAGTTGCATATGGGTCCTTGATAGGGGGTCCTAAAAAAGGATTTTGTAGCCCTCTGATGCTGGATACGACCTCTTGTTTCCCAGTTGTAGACTAGTTAGAATTTCTTTATATAATTCTATAGGTCTCATTTTTGTGGCTTAACAACTCTAAGGAATTTGAATACAACAATGGAAAACTTTTCTTCAATTTTCCTTCAATCCTCTTTAAACCTATAAATGCACATTCAAAGAGGGGGGAAATTTTGGTCCATTTAGGGGCTTACCTCAGTCAAATGTAGTGTAAGTGTTTCCACTTCCACAATGGAAATGTCAATGATAGAAGATAATTGAAAGGAAGGAATGATGAAATCAATAAATGTTGCAATTAACTGCCCTTCAATGGCTTCCTTAAAGGATTGAAGTCATGCAAATATCCTCAAGTATTGGTATCTTATTTTCTTGAATATCTTGAATTCTTTGGAGACCTACAAAAAGGGTTATCCTTCACAAAACAATGATAACATGAATATACATATAATTTGACATGATGTTGGATCTTGAATTACTACAATAAATCATTGAAATGTTGATCTTGACTTACTCAATAGGTCTCTTGATAAAAAAGTTGCCAATATTTTCCTTGTAGATTTGAAATGATGCGACAACCAGTTATTTATATGCATTTGTGCTAATTTCCCAAAAATTAGATTCCAAAAGCCAACACTTGAAATCTGAATTTTGGATGTTAAAATGTTGTCAACATATTTAAATTTGGGTCCTAGCTAAGAAGGGGGACCCATGCACCCATGGACATATGCGTTTTTTCCCAAATTTGTAGGACACATTTGGGGGTAAAATAAAAAGTGGACACATTTACTCAATGCTTGTAATTCTTTAGAAAATTGTACAAAATAGGCCTTGGAATGCATAATTTAGGAAATTAAGAGGGACAAAACATAATGTGAAATTGTTAAGGGTGACAATTTTCAAAACTACATTTAGCCCCCACTTTAGTGAGAGTATGAAATTATTCCCAAACTCACACTAAAGTATTAAAATATGTCAAGAGGGGTCTGATTGTCCAAATGTTGAAGAGATAGGATGACTAAAGATCTAGGGAGGTGATCAAGCCCCCAATGCAAACCAACATAAGCACAAAGGAACACACACATGTATGAAATTCAATAAGACAACATACACTAACATACAATGTCAAAATGAAATGAAAAATGAGGGTATGGACTAAAAAATTGTATTATGCTAGGACCCATACCAAAAGGTGTTCATGATACACAATGGAAAATTCCAATATTGTTTAGGTGAATCACAAACTAGAAGGCACATAGGCTAGTGAGGAATGATTTTAAATAGTTGAGCCCCAAGATAAGGATGAGAAACACACTAGGTATACTAAGTGTATATAGATAACAAAGTGGAAACATTAGAAACAAAAAAGTTCTAGTGAGGACCATTTTTCACTAGGTGTGCCTCATTTCAACTATACCAAGAGTTATACACCTTGATAACCCTGATAAGGTGCCACAAAATGATCAAAATGTTATGCCAATGTTGCACTCACTTCATTTTATATGAACAAAGTGAAGCAAAGAAAATTTAAGTCTAATTGTCAATGCACCACTAAGTTCAATGCCTGTGAACAAAGTGAAGCAAAAATACTACCAAAGTATGCTTCCACTTTATAGAAATTGCAAAAAACAATGTATAATTTAGCACAAGAGGGATCCACTGATCTAGGGTAAGTATACGTCTTTGCTACATTGATATAATAGAGCTCAAAACTGACATGATTCCCCAAATACTCATGGAACAACAAACACAATGGAGGAATGACACATAGACAGAGAGAGAATGAACAAAATTTTGGGTCAAGATAGAAGAGACGTAAATGTCTCAACACATTGCATCATCCCTAAAAGGAAATAAAAGAAAATAAAGAGAAACAAATTTTATAACATATAGAAGAATGAAGATACAAATAGAAGAATATCACAATAGATTCATTTCCTTTGTATCCCTATTCCAACGAAACAACAAGGGTCATCCAAAGAAAACTCACAAACACAAAGACACGCCCAACAACACAACATGGGAGATCACATCATGTGCAAAAAAACATAAAGAACACATGAAAAAATAAATCATAAGGAATCAATGCATGTGCAAGCCAATATAAAGTAGGCCATTGCATCCCAATCTTTCTCATCATATAGGGAAGGAAAAAAACTAGATAGAGGTATTGCAACAAGTGTCATACTAGGAGAATTTCTAGGTTCAACACGTGGTGGGTCGCTCTCATCAGGAGGATTATCATGGTTTCCCCCATATAAATTCATTTTCTTTTAAAATAAGACATTAAACTCATTATGAAATTCTTCATTAATTTTATCAATTTCATCTTCATATCAAAATTAATCACAATGGGAGGTTTTATGAAAATTATAGTTGAATTTTCTCATTTCACTTCTTTTTTTGGTTCCACATCTTGTTTTGGTGAAATTTGTACTTACTATTGAGTTTATTCCATAGGTTATGAATTATCATTCACTATTTTCTTATTTTCTTGTAATTTATGAGAAATAGCATGACATTTGTGCCTATGCTCTTTAACGTTTTGATTTCTTATTGCACAATTTTAAATTTATGACAAGGTAGGAGAATATTTCTCGACCATTGGTCTCTTTTCTTCCCTTAAAGGAGGAACTGAAGGAACCACTAGGGGTTTGGAAACCACTCTCTCTTTAATTCGATACACCTTTTTTATCTTTGGAGGCACAAAATGGATCATTTGATTATCTCTTGGTCTTTTATATGATATAGGTGGAGGAACTACAACACATTTATCTTGGTTATTTGGAAGGTTCTTGGATTGGGGTATGGGTTCATCCATAACAAGAAAGGGAGGAGGAACATCCATAGACCTATCATTCTCAAGAATATTGCAAAGGGATAACTTTGTTACACACTTTTCCTTGAAATTTTAGTCTGAGTGGAAAAAATATTCACAAGGCTTTATAGGTTCCATAGGTTGAGGCCCAAAGAAATCCAATGAAAAATTTCCATGAGAAGACATAGTATTAAAGCCACTATGATGCATTATAAATATCTCATTTTCAAAAGGGAACTTTATGCACTTGTAAATATATGATGAGACAACATTCATAGAGCATAACCATAGGTACCCTAGCTTCACACGAAACTGGTCCAATGTCAGAATGATGTAGAATGATACATATAATTGTTTCAGCCCAACATTAACAGGAAGAGTGATAAAACCTATCATAGGGCGAGCAAAACCATCATGAGTTTTTAATCATGCTTTATATTGTTCATAGGAATATTGATAAATATCTTGCACAAATAAAAATTCCTCCAAGATCAAATTCTCTACACACATGGTATCAATGAGTATTCCTTGCATAAGATTTTCATCAATATGGCCATAAATGTATAGAGGACCATCAGACACATTTCTAGATGCATCACTATAGGTGAAAGCAATGATGGGTAACATAGTGGTTTGGCCCTTACAAGGTTGAACATATATTAAAGAAACCATGCTATCTACTTCCTTTGCTTCATTATTTTCATCATTCATATCATCAATCTTATCAACATTCATCTCACCATTCTTAACATTACAAGCTTGCAGAAAGTTGGTTGAATTGTTGGGAATTGGGTTGTTAAAAATATGCAAATTTTGGTTAGGTATGGAAAGAGACTTATTCCCTTGATCATTAACACAACCCAATTGGATGTGATTAGAATAAATGAGGTCTTGAACTTCATTCTTAACACGCATGCATCATTCTATATCATGTCCACTTGTGTGATGATATTGACAAAAGGCATTTGGATTGTAATTTAGAGCTAAAGGTTTGGTTGTATCCACAAGTTTAACAAGAGGTAATCGGAATAATTTTTTACTAAAAAGGTTGCAACACAATCGAATGGAGAGTGTCAAGTAACTAGGTAAATTGCCTATATTTTGGTCTAAATTAGTATTGAGTGAAACTTAAGGCAGCAACTCGAGGTTCAATGTGGTTGGTTGTTTGAGGTGTATGAAACTTGATAAAATTATTTTTTTATTTTTTGAATTGTTGATAGTTGTTATGAGGTATAGATTTATATTTCTTAGTATGATTCGATGAAGTTATACCTTCATACTAATTATTCAAATTCGGATAGTCATGAAGAGCCATACACAAATCTATGAAGGATGAAAATCTCATTAATAAGATTTTTTCCATGTCAGATTGCAAGTTTTCAATGAACATTTTATGGACATCCACACTAGGAAGGGTAATACAGATCTGTGAATAAAGAAATTGATAGAGGCTTATAAAATCTATGACCTTTTTACCCTTCTTTTATTTGCATCACATTAAATCAATTATGTTAATCTTGGGACCAATTTTTAGTTGGAAATGATTGAGGAAACCATCAACAAGCTCATTAAATGAGTGGATTCAATTATTTAGTAATGAACAAAACCATTCTAAAGCCATGTCTTTCAATGACCTAGGAAATAGTCTATCCAAGAGCTTATCCTCAAAGATAAAGTCACTACACAAGGTTGTGTACACCAATATATGATTTCTAGGGTCTCCCTTATCATTGTACTTGTCAAATCGGGGTATCTCTATGTTTTGGGGCATTTATGATTTCCGAATTTCAATGAAAATGGGATCCTTTTAACATATTGTGATGGTTTTTCATTTTGGTTTTGGTTCAAGGTTGAAATTTATTGTTGAAGTGAGGTTACATTTTGCAAAACTTGAATTCTGATGGAATCATTAGTTGACATGTTTTTGAAATGTGGTGAATATGGTGGAAGTGTTTATGCACTTGGTGGGATACTATGTTGTACATTTATGTAAGGGGGTGAAACTTGAGGTGTGACATGTGAGGATCCAAAAACATAAGGATTTATAGTGGAATGACCTATTGTTGGAGTTATACCAACACTTTGTTGTATTGTTGAAGTGACTATTGGATTTGTGTATATATAAATAAAGGCCATAGTTATAGGGAGGGAGACTAGACTTCCTCCTTGATTTTGAATGTTTCTAAAAGCTTGAGCACAACTATCCATTATAGTAAATTTTAATCAACTATATGGGTTAGGCTATGCAAAACCTCTAATCCTACATCATTGTTAATCAATTTCCTCATGTTATCTATTATATGAACTATTTTACTAGCAAAGTATTTAGTACTCATAAAGTCTTGAAGTTTTTCTAAGTCCTTATCTAATTTTTTGTTTATCTTCAAAAACATGGGAAATCATAATCTCAACATCTATAAAGATAAGTTTTTGTAAGGTTATCATTGGTATGTTAGTGTTAGGGATAGAGTCCAAAATGGGTTGAGTATTGACAAAACTTTACATGAAAGAGTTGGAAGACTCGGGATCCACAGTGGATGTGATAGCATCACAATATGCCATATGTCTATGACTACGTCTCACTAGAGAATTGGTAATAGAACACTAGGTTGTGAAAATCATAAAAGTTCCAAAATTCTTAATTTTACCCAAGATGAACACTAAGCTAACAAACATATACAAAACAAATAGCTATAAATAGAAATCAAATACCAAAAACCAATATAAAACATAGAGACAAATATCTAATAGAATTTTGAGCTAGAAAAGGTAGGACAGAGTCACCCAAGGGCATTTGTGTCCTAGTCAGGGGTTTGGAAATTCAAAACCTAATTGTGTATTACACTACTTAAGGATTCTAATTCTACTTCCAAACAGTTGTAATAGTGAGTAATTTTCTCGAATTCTCTTAATTTATGCCAATTTGATGGACAATGCAAGTATACAAGGATGTTGAAGATGTTTGAACAAATTTGAATGAAAATTTTAGATTTAAATTACAATAATTGACTAGTTCTAAGATGTAAAGGCCTAGAAATGATGATTTTGATGCAATTTTAAAATATAAACAATGCACTTTATTTCACCTTTATGAACTAAATTCAAAATTACTAAAAGCATGAAACTAATGATTCCAAAATAGAGATCTACAAGTACCTATAGACTGAGTAGATAAAGATAGACAACTGTGAAAAAGTTTGTTGATGCAGCTATACAAGGACAAAGTTGCCTAGGGGAACCTAAGTCCTTGACAAGGGGTTGGAAAATTGAAAAATTGAATGTTTAAGTTGATGTTTAAGGTTTTTATTTCTAGTGAAAATTAAGTCTAACAATGATTATTTTTCTAGAATTTCACAATGTATTATGTAAATGCAAATGGATGACAATGTTTGAACAAATAATCACTCTTTTCAATGCAAATTTGATCTAAATGACTAAAATAAATCCTAATGCAAGATATGATGTAATATGATTTCAATATTTTTTATTTTATGACTTTTATGATTCAAATATGAAACCCTAAATAAGAATTGCAAGATAATACAAAACAAAATATAGATCTAGAGTTTGGAATACTTCTAATTTTATAAAGTATATGATGTTAAGATGTTGGGTTCACCAAAATGTAATATATGAAAAAGGGGTGTTCCTTAAGTTTAATGCCTAAATCTAGGATGAATGTCTTCATTTTACAAAGTTACATTAGAATGAAAATCAACAAGGTTTATATATTGACTTACAACCATGAAGGTGAGTCAATCAAACCTAGATCTGCATTCTTGGGGCCTTGAAATTAGATTGGAAATGATTTTCTAAACGATTAAACTAATTACGCTATATGACCTAATATGATAAATGAAATATTCTAGAATCAAATAGACTGGAATAATAAACTATAGGAGGATTTGAGGAGTATTAGAGATTGTGCACCTATCATAAAAATTTGGATCTAACATGCAAGGGAGGATTCAAATGCTTAGTGGTGTATGGGTCCTTGATAGGGGATCTTGAAACTAATTTTACAATCCTTTGATGCTAGATCTAACCTTTTATTCTCGATTGCAGACTTGTTGCAGACTTGTCATAATGTCGTTAGATAATTCTATAGGTGAGTTTCTATGGATCAACAAATCTAGGGGCTTTGAATACAACAATGGAATACTTTTCTTCAATCTTCCTTCAATCCTCTTCAAACCTATAACCTGCACATTCAAAGAGGGGGAAAATATTGAAAAATTTAGGGGCTTGCCTTAGTCAAACTCCATGTAAGTATTTCCACTTCCATAATGGAAACATCAATGATAGAAATTATAATTGAAAGGAAGGAATGATGAAATCACAAAATGTTGCAACTCACCTCCCTTCAATGGATTCCTTGAAGGATTGAACTCATGCACATTTCCTCAAGGATTCGGATCTTATTTTCTTGAATTGTTTGATTACTTTGTAGACCTACAACAAGGGTTAGCCTTCACAAAACAATGATAACATGAACATACATATAATTTGACATGATGTTGGATCTTGAATTGTTGCAATAAATCATTGAAATGTTGTTGTTGACTTGCTCAATAGTGTTGGATCAATGAAGGATCATGGGGGTCCAAACTCGACCTTTAAGTGGTAATAAAAATTCAAAAAAATAGAGTTAGACAACTTGACATAAAAATTTGAATAGGTTATTAACATAATTTGAAAAATATGTAACTAAATTTGTAGCAAATTGAATATAGTTTCTAAGATACTAGTCCTTTTTTGGAAAAAAGTAAATCTATTCGATGAAAAATTGAAATTTCAAAGCAGAAATAGTAAATTTTTTAGGAAAAAATAAAAATTAAGTGTATGACCAACCTAAGTACAAGAAAATAAATATATTTTTTTAAAATTTCAATATAAGTAGAGGACGCATGCCCGGATGTGCCACATTTTTTTGTAAGTTTTTTGCAAGTTAATAATTAGTTATGAATTTTTATTGGAAAATTTTAAAAATATTAAAACTTGTTTTTTTGACCACCATAACTTGGTCAAAAATCTATGAAATCCACTTTTTTTACCCTATAGTATGGGAAGCATAAATGTGTTGCATCTTTTAGACTTGAAAAATATGAAATCGTTTGAGAATTATAGATATTTTTCTATTAGCCTATGAATGAGGACTTTAGTCACAATTCATGTAGAAAATAAATAATAATTATCTATTAAATTCAAAATAAGGCATATCTTATATTTGGTTGAAAGCTGAAATTTTCTCAATAATCCCTTTTCATTTCATCAAACTTGGATTAAAAATATTCGTCAACCATTTTTTTGTCATATCACCACTTTTTGGACCTCCATGATCCTACACTTAACCTTCTCTTGATCATAATTTTTCCAATAGTTTTCATGTTAGATTTTAAGTGATATAACAACTATGTATTTATATGTAATTGTGCTAATTTCCTGAAAAATTAGATTCCAAATGCCGACACTTGAAATTTGAATTTTGGATGTTAAAATGTTGCCAGCAACATATTTAAATTTGGTTCTTGGCTAAGAAGGGGGGCCCATATGCCCATGGGTGTATGGGTCCTGGCCCAAATTTCTAGGACACACTTAGTCAGGGGTAAAATAACAATTGTATGCATTTACTCAATGCTTGCAATCCTTTATAAAATAGTAGAAATTAAGCCTTAGAATGTCTAATTTAGGAAATTAGGTCTAATAAATTAACAGGGATAAAACAAAATGTGAAATTATTAAGGGTGATTTTTTTTTATGCTACACCTTTTATGTTGCAAAACTGAGTGCTTAAATGATCAATGCAAAACAATGAAATCCTAAACCTACATCTAGGATGAATTTCTTCATTTTTCAGAACGTCTATAATGTTCAAAAATCAGGTACACCAAAATAAAACATAGAAAAAGTGAAACCCTAGAGATTTCAATTTAGGGTTTGGGCACCTTTCCTAATGTGTTTCATTTAAAATTTGGGGTAGTGGGGGTTTAATGGATTTGGACAATCTATATAGGAATGAGTTACAACCTGAAAGGTGAGTCAACCTATTCTTGACAAAATTTAGAATGGATTTAAAAATAAAATGCAATTATTTGACTAGGCTATGTAAATAACTATTATAATGCAAAACTCAGAAAATCACACACAAATTCGGACTTAAAAAAAGGACTGAGTAGGACACTATGTGTCTATGGTATAAATTTTAGCCTAATTTTGGAGGACACTGTTGTGACGGGAAACTGTCCTTTTGAATGAAATTAAGATTTGTGTTTGCAATCCTCTAGAGTTGGATCAAAGCTTTTATTTCCCACTTATCACACTATTGGATCTTAATCGATTGTCAAGATAAGTGAGTTTTTTTATGTTTTCAAGGTGTAGGGTTTCAAATGCAACAATGAATAATTGATCTTCAAACTTCTCCAAATCTTCTTCAGATTTCAAACTTGGACATTTAAAGAGAGAGGAAGTATCGTGCCATATAGGGGCTTGCCTCAATCAAACCCGTGTTTATTTTTTCACTTCCATAATGACAATTTCAATGATAGACAGCCTATCCTTTTGAGGCATATGGTTAAATGATGAAATGAATGATGAATCAGCAATGGACTACAACTCACCACTCACCAATGGCTTCCTTAAAAGATTGAAGTCATGCACATCTCCTCAAGGCTTGATTATTGTTTTCTTTTCTTGAAGACCTACAAGGGTTAGATCTCACAAACACAATGATAACATAAAAATGAATGGTCCTACATGAAAAACATGATGAATTCTTGACTGAAAATAATGGTGCAATAATGTTCACAAATTTTCCCTTGATTGATCTTAGAATCTTCAAATTTCTCTCCTTTCATAAAATGCTTCCTTATGCTTAAAAACGAGAGGAAAACATGTTTTTATATGCATTTTAAGTAATCCTTTTGGGTAGAGGTTGACCTGGGGTCAATTTCAAATCATAAAAGCCCGCCAATTGAAATTTAGGAGATTCAAAACATTTCCTTTTGGATAATGGTGGCTTAGTCCAATAAGGGTGATAGTGTCCAATAGTTTATTTTAGGCTCGAATTTATAGGGATGATAGGGAATTAAATATATTTTCACAATCTAGCCTTTAAATTTGGTAAATAATTATTATAATTAAAGTTATAGGAAAAATAGGATGTCAAGGTAGTTTGTAATTGTCAAGGGTGATAAATTATGACACTACATTTATATGGAGAAATCATTTTGGAAAAAAAATCCACCCAAGAAGAGAGGGAAAGTATATTATTAATCTTGAAAGGGTAGGTACACAATAATGCACTTCAATACTAATATTTGATCAATCCAACAACACCCTATTACATACAATAAATCAACATAATACTACCATCTAATGGTTTCAATTTATAGAACTTGTGGGAGGTAAAACCCAAAAAATAGGTATAAAACCACTTGAAGAAACCCATGCCCCCTTATCACACAACCAAAAGACATGATAAAATAATATATAATATTCACATGACTCCAACATGGGTGCCTAGCCCATAGTCAATCAACCTTTTTCCTTTTAAGATGCTCTGATGACTCATTCACTTCTCGATGTAACATGAACAAAAAATATTACTTCTTCCAATCTTGGGAACTCCACACATGACCTTTCATATTCCTAAAGTGGACACCTAGAAGGGAGACTTTATCCATTATTCCATGTAACTTCACTGACACATGCTATTCTCTTTGAAAATGCAATTACAATGTCACAGAAAATACAAAATAATTCTTTTTCCTTTCATGTTCCCTAGAAAAAATTCCAAGGAAAATGGAGACACATGAATGACATAGTAATGCAAGGTTATTTTCACATATCCTAACATTAATGAAATTTATTATTAGTCATATCAACTTCCAACTCATGATTACCCGTATGAAATATCGTATGCAACAAAGATACAAGAGGATAAGAGCTTTTATTAAAGACAACAAATCCCTCATTGATGCCAATCTTGTGCAAGCCCAAAGCAACAAGAATTTGAGAAATATAATTGTCCCTATGAAATAAAAAAAATGGTAAGTTATTTGTTAATACAACTAAGCTTGATACAAATAAATAAAAGGTTACTCTTGATGAACAACATTAGTGTATCCCAACCAAGAAAATTGTTGGTAAGACGAAATGTCCTAAACAACAATAGAAAAGAAATAATAGACCCCAAGGTTCAATATAATCCTATAAATTAAAATGATAATGTATTTTGTGGAGAAAATTTTGTAAATGCTAAGGAATCTAGGAAATAAATTGGAGTATTAGTGGGATTTATTCCAAAAACTTGTCAAGGTGGAGAAGAGGTAAATGATAATTGATATTCTTCTTTTTCTAATCAAATACCTAGTGCAAATGTGGTGACTATAAAACCAACTACTCCTTTGCCAAAATATTTTCCAATTGATATTGGATTTATTTGAGCTAGGTAAGAGTTTCCATGTCTTTGAATAAATCCCTTAGAATCCTTGAGCGTAGGAGTAAGGTTTTGTCTCTTATTTCTAAGATTGTGCAAGAACCACTAGCTAATGTTTCGACTGAAGAAGAGAAGGTTGGGGATACAATAGAGGTATACCTCAGTGTGTTGGTTGTGAACAACCAACATTTTGTTGATCCTTTCTTCACCATATTGAGTATTAATGGTTAGTTACTACACAATTTCATTCTTGATTTACGTTTTCCATGGACTCTTCGAAGGCGAATTTCATTGGATTGATAAGTGATGTAGAGGTCCAATTGGCTTCTTACCAAGACAAGGTGTTTAAAATGGACATCATGTTATTGAATCTCCTCGTAAATGTGGAATGTTATTATCATGCAAGTGGGAAACTTAATTTGGTGGAAGCATACAAATGGATTTTTCATATGTCACCATCCCAATTACATGGTGAGAATGTAAGGTTGGATAGGGAGAAAATACTCTAAGACAACATTGAAGATAGGTACAAGTCCCTGATTAGATAAATTTATTTGACATTAGCATTGATCACATAATTGTATTTTTGAGGAGATGGCTGCCCTTGTTCAAATAGATGATGAAAAAGAATTGAACGATGGTCTTTGGACCATATTTTTTTATGGAGCTTGCTCACATGAAGGTAATGAAGTTGGCATTGTTTCGGTGTCTCCATGTTGTGAGAGACATAATTTTTCTTTCAAATTATCCTTCCAATGCATAAATAATGTTTTTAAGTATGAACCCCTGTTGATGGGGTTGAATATCGATCTTAAATATGGAGTAAGGTGAGTGAAGATTCATGGTATTTTGAGCTTTTTGTACAAAAAATAAAGGGTGTGCATGGAATCAAGTAAAAAATTAGAATGTAATTTTATTTTTTTTGGGACAACATGGTGCTATATGATGACATTGGCATTGAATGACTAGATAGAAGAAAAACTATTGAGACTTGTTCTCTTTCTATTGCAATGTCAAAATTATTTAAATGAGAATCTTTCTTTGTTGCAATAGAGTATTAAAGTCATGGTAAGACCTACCTTACCAAAAAAAAATTACATTTGGAAATTATTTGATGGAAATCAACATATTTATAGTTTCTTAAACAATATAGATGAGTTTTAAAGTCAAATAATTGATTGTAAACCAATGATTGAGATTGAAAATGGAAAAGAAACCATGATTGGGAATGAGATAGTGCGGTTAAAAAAAACACGACTCCTAAGGGATTGGTTGCATTCAATATTTTTTTTGATGGTGGATACCATTACAAGAACAAGATCAAGTCAATTCATGAAGATGGCATTGAAGAAATAAATCTAGGTACAAACAAAAATCCTAAGATGGTTTACATTGGTGAGAGACTTAAACCCCATGAAAAGAAAATGCTAATATCTTTGTTACATAAAATTAATAAATGATTTGCACATTCATATGATGAGTTAAATGCATATAGGGAGGATTTATTTTAGCATTTTATCCTTCTCTATGTTAATGAAAATCCACGTAGGTAAAAGAAAAGGCCTATTAGTCCTACATTGACTCCCCAAATGAAAAAATAGTTGATGAAGATGAAGGAAGCTAGAATCATTAAGGCTATCAAATTTTCTAAATGGGGTCAAATATTGTATAGTAATAAATAAGAACAAGTAAATATGGTTATATGTTTATTTTAGGAATAAATCCCACCTTAAATCACTGAAAGATAATTACCCTCTTCCAAGCATGCACCACTTGTAATAAGTAGCCAGATCAAAACTAATGTCTATGGTGGATGGGTTCTTAGGTTACAAACAAGTCGTTGTAAAGGAATTAGAGTAGCAAAAGATGAAATTAAATAATCCTTGGGGTACATATGCATATGTAAGGATGCCATTTAGATTGAGGAATTTAGGTTCAATATTTTAAAGAGAAATGGACATATATTGTGCTGGACTTATTGACTAGATCATTTGGTTTTATACCAAGATTACCTAATTGCATTATCAAAGGAGAGAGGTGAGTATTACAAACACCTCAAATTATTTTTTGAAAGATTATTATAATTTTGGATCTATTTAAATACCAATAAATGAAAGCTTGGCCTTAAGAAAGTAAAATTTTGGGACACATTGTATCAAAGGAAGGAATGAGAATAGACACTAAATGATTCAAGGCTATTAGCCTCATCTCCCAACCCAAATTTGTGAAAGGAATCCATTCTTTCTTTGGGAAGATCATTTTTTTTAGGAGGTTTGTTCCTAAATTTGTAGAGAAAACCAAAGCAATATCAAATATTCTCAAGAAGGAACAAGCAATATAATGGAGTGAAGAACCATCTAAAGCTTTTAGAGACATAAAAAAAAACATTTAGACATCATTTCAGCATTAGGGCGTTCACTTAATTGGGGAAATACAAGAGAAATCAAACAATGTATTTAAGCGGATTTAGTAGCCACAAATTACTTCACTAAGTTGGTTGAGGTTATTCCAACTAGTAATGCCACATCCAAGGTGGTGATAGACTTTCTAATCAACAACATTGAACTAGGTTTGGGGTACCAAACAATAGTATTGTCGATAAGGCTATGTGTTTCAAGTGAAAGAATATGCAAGATATGTCTACTAAGTTTGGTTTTGACTTGGTACATTATAACTCCTTATCATTCATAGAGTAATGGACAAGTTAAGTCCAACAATAAGATTTTGATTAAGATCATCAAAAGAAATTTAGATATGAATGAAAAGAAATGGGATGACAAACTCATTTTTTCTCTTTGGGATGATAAAGTTACAGTAAAACATGATATTGGGTGTAGCATGTTTGAGTTAGTTTATGGGTAGGAGGTAAATATACCTATCAATTTGAGGTTTCTTGTATATCATATATTGTAGGATGCTAGCAAAGATTAGTGTTATGCAATGTCACATAGGGTTATGGCCTTGGATAATTTGGATAAAATATGAAGAGTAGTTCATGAAAGGAGTTATCAACATAAGTAGATTATGAAGAATCCACTGTTAGAAATATTTAATACTTGTTAAAGGATCTACAGGAGCAAACTTTCACCCCTGTAGCAATGTATATCTATATCTAGTTGACTTGTAGCCAACCAACGTATACCTCCAAAAATTAATATGGTAGATATATTTGAATTTGAAATTGTGCACTCATTTTTTAGCTTGTCTTTTTTGTTGCAGCCTCCTTGCAATTAATGAGTTAGGTAGGTTTGAAATTTGAGCTTAGCACTCATTCTTATGAGCATTTTGCAACAACAAAAAAGGAATGTTATTGCAACTGTTAGTTTTTGAGGAGTAGAAGCATGTTTTTGTATCGGGATTGGTTGAACCTACAGTAGAAGATGAAGTAGAGAATGTTTAGCACAACAAGGAATATTTTAGCAGATGCCACACACTAACAACAACAGTTACATAATAGGTGTGAGAGTAGCACCATATGTATTGGAAATCTATCCAAATTAGTTTAATTTTATTTAGTGTTGTTGAACAAAGCATGTCCTTTGTATTTTGTATGTTTTGAAAACAACACAGAATATATGAAAATATTTTTATATGTGTTTAGTTGTGTTGTCATTGTGTTTATTATGTGGTTATTTTCTACTCTATTCATATAGTCACAACATTGTGTGTTTTTGTTTTATTGCCCCTACCTACCAACATCTGCATGAAAATAATACATCACTAAGAGAGTTCCAGATTTGTGATTTGGTTTTGATGTGGAGATCCAAGTCTAAAGATAAGAGTAAGCATGAAAAATTTGACCCCTTGTAGCTTGGTCCCTATGGAGTAGCTAAGAGGTATGAGATCAATGTGTACCATCATGTGGATCTTGAAGGAGAATTGATGGAGCTACCTATTCATGGACATATAAAGCATTACTTCTCATAAGTGGTGCAGTTCAAGAATTTTGATTAGTGAGTCAATAATAAACCTATTGATTCAATTTTGTCATTAAGTAGTATTGTTTCTTTGTGGGTTAACATGGTGTTTATAGTTTTTAATTTTTTGTAGTTTTCTTAGATATTATAAGTTTTTGTTGTGCCTACAAGAGGAACATGTCCCAAACCAGAGTCATTGTTGGGAATCAAAAATATAATTTCCCTTTTTTCTTGAGTCCTTTTCCTTTTTTGTGCCTTGTCCCTTATGCCCAATTTTATAATCGATCTAAGAAATTATTCATAGGTCATGTTTTGTCAACATTTCTTAGCACTAATGGATAAATCATGAGAAATTAAGTTTTGTTGCCTTTTGATTTTTTTAAAACTACACTAAGGGGAAAAAGTTATTATCTTGCAGATTTTATCCCTCCATTCAATTCAGTCGTCTTACCAATAAATGTCTTGTTCCAATGATTTTTCTTGTAGATCTCATATTCTAATGGTTTTTCCCATAAAGGTAAATAATGTGAAGATGAATAAGTGTTGGTTTTGTAGAAATTTGTTGTCCATATGAACCCGTATCCTTCATTTTTTTCAATTCTTTATCTAGTTCACTTTGTCTTGCCCTGTTTGTGGGAAATATGTATCCATCTAGTTTTTGGGTGTTTCTAAGTGACTTCCCCTTCAGTGTGCACTTGGCATGTTCGACTGCTTTGACATGAAAATGGGCACTTCCAATCTATTCTCCTACATGGAAAATTTTTGATGGATTTTATCACGAAGGTCTTAAGCATTGAATTTTTGAATAAGTAATGGTTTGCAGAAACCCTTCATCCATCTAAACTTCTCTTCTATCCTTATTCCATATTGTTCACTTGGAAATTTTCTACTTTATAGGAAAATCCTAGCCATCTAAGCATTTATGATAGTTCCATGTGAACCCACATGTTCAACTTTCTGACCTTTCTTTCTTATTATCCACACATTGATTAATTTCCCATACATGCTATAAAATTCCAAATCAGCCAAGTTATTTTTTGCAAGCAAATGAAGCCCATCTTCTCAAGGCACCCATCCTTTGCATATTTTCATTTTCCATTCGAACTTCCAGATTTTCAAGTTTCTTTTATGCAATTTAGATGGCCTTTTTTGCAAAGCTTGAAACACTTCATTTTTCCACACCCATACTTGGATGACATAATCCCATCTTGCTTGTATCATGTTAGTGTCACCATTTTTTAAGTTTAACAATTTGAACATCTCATTCTTCTTTTGATGAAATCATATTGACATCATACCTTGTTGATGTCATTTGCGAGACTTTCCATCTAAACTAGACTTGTTGATAAAGTATAGATGGACTTGGTTTTTCCACTAGCTCCACTTGGATGTCGATTTATCGCAGCAACCCAATGGAGCTTACCAACCCACATGAAGTTATTATCTCCCAAAGATGCTATGTGAATGTTTTGTGGGTAATATGATGTGAATTCTAGATATTTTCTCATAGGTATAGATGCACTTGCATCTGGAGTTCTCAAAAGTACTTGATGGTAATGATTTTCATAAAAATATAGCTTTTCAATAATTTGACTTTATCTAAACCTTGTGGTGTTTTTGGTGGTATCCAAATATGTCTTCTTGAAGGCTAGACTTCAACATTTGGAAATTTGCAAGGAGTTTGTTGGCCATTAGATGTTGTAGGATTTCTAGATGTGTTAGATGTATCATCCATTGGTTCCAATGTTGATCTATTTTATTGTTTCACTGGGTTCACTAGTTTGTGAAACTACCAATTCGGTACTAAGATTGGAAACATGGGTGTGTTATATCGTTCATCAATTTTTCAAACTTTTGACTCATCGATAAGAGGCTCAATTTTTAAAAAATTATAATATTTGGGATATTGAAAAGGAATGAAGATAAAGACATGGAGAAGCATATTTTTTCTTATATTTTCATGGTTTGTGAACTTGATGGTTTCCCAACTAAGTGGTTTGTGATGGTTGTTGTTTGTCATTTTAGTAGGTTCATCAATTTTTGAACCTATCAATTTTCGAAAAATGAGATTTGTTGATGGTCAACTATGCATCTTGGTGCATTCTTCTTTTGCTACATGATTTTTATTTTGGGTGTGCAGATTTTGTTTCCAACAACCTCAATTATTATCATTGCCCCATCTTCCCACCTACCTACATGATCAAGTCCACTTTCCCAACCACAAAAAGTAATTTTTGATGCCATTTATTGATCTGGTGCATCCATTTTGGATGGATTTGATCCTTCACAAATATTTTCTTATAGCTACAATAGCTCATTTTAGAGTTTCCCATGATACCTTATTTTAGGGGCATTTTGGTAATCATTTTTCTATCATGTGAGAGTACATAAAGATCAAAAAAATTTAGGTGCATGTTCAAAAGGGTATCCATTAAAGTAGAAAATTCATAAGTGATCAAAGTGAAAAGAATGTTTTAGACTGACATATATACATTGTAAACATCATTTTCAGATTCATGTCTCCATTTGTATGAGTTCAAACTCATGGAATATATCAATATTGATGTATTTTATTCAGAAAATTTTCTACTATGAATATAAATTCCATTAGAGGAGCTCGACAAAGATTTAACTTCACTATAGTAATTTTTATGACTCTTTTTGAGTTCACATATGAGTTTGAGTAATATATTGATGGATAACTAAGTAGATGAAGCTAAAATTGATGTATGTTGATGTGTTAAGCAACAAATCACTTGTAGTTTTTCATCTTTCCTTTGTTGTTTCTTATTATTCACTTTGATTTTGTGGCCCTAGAGTAGGCATTGATCTCTTGCATGTATTCAATCACCCACATCAAAATAAATTCATAAAATCACGTATTCAATTTATTTTAGTGATTTCATGATATCATTGGTTACAAGGAACATAGAAAACCATTATCTATGAATCATGCAGCTTACCCCATATTGCACATGTTTCCAAGGTGTATTATCAATTATATAGAGGTTATTGATAGTTCATTTATTTAGTCTAGTGACAGGGTTAATCAGATAGGTTGGCTTTAGTTATCATTTACATTATGTTTGTTTATCTTAAGTGATTTTCATACCCATTTGATTATACCCATAGGAATACCCTCCTAAGTTTAAGTTGAAATTGAAGTGCGAAAGATACCCACTCTTGTTGAGTTAGCTTAGAATCCTCCATCATTTTATTGATGAAATTTTGAGTAGAATTTGTTCTAGGAAGTTGAGCAATGATTTCAAGACCTAATAAGTTGTATCGGGGATTTATACCCTTTTGCAAGTTGGTATATTGGTTTGACATTCGGTAGTGTTCTATCATCTTCTTTAGCTATTCTCTTATTCAAATTTTCCTTTTTATTCCGTGGCATGTTTTTGAGAAAGTGAATTATATTTGAAAGGGGCTTGGACCACTTTTTTAGGCATTTTGTAACTCCATTTTTGGCTAATTTGGGGCTATGTGTGACCAAACACTTGGCCTAGACCATTTTTTAACAACACATAAAATGATGGAATTATGCCCCATTAAACAATAGTTGGGGGCTTTTTATCCATGCCTTGTATTTTTTTCTATATTAGAATAAATTCAATTGTGTCTTAGACCCCAAAGTTTGAGCTACATGCATGTAGTTGACCAAACATAGCTTGGAGTATAGGTGTTCTTAGTTGCACTCCAAACCCCTGAAATCTAAAATACACATTGAGGATCAAGCTTAGAAGTTCAAATTACCTTCATAAATGAGTTTAAATTTGTGTTGGGAAATGGTTTGTGATATCAATTGTATTTTAGAATTTGAAGTTTGAAATGCACATTGCTGGTTGATCATCCATCTTTGAGGACCAAGTTGGTTGTTTGTTAGGTTTAGTTTTGGCTTTGTATATTTGGAATTTGTTGAGATATTCCACACAATTTTAAGCTAGGTGCCCAAAGTCTAAATTATAAGGTGCCCAAAGTATAAATTATAATGTCTAATTTCTAAGGCTCAAGGCCCTTCAGAATTTAAAGTTATAGCATTGTAAAACATGGATCATATTTTAAAGTCCAAATCCTTTATCCTAGGTGCTTGGTTCTCATTCAAATTTGATGCAATCCCATATTTGTTTATGTGGAAAGAGTTTGAATATACTCTAAATCATGAGGTGTCCATTTGGAAAGCTTAGAATTATTTTCCTTTATGTGCTTAGTTATCAATTTAGAATTTAGATTTTAAATCTTAAGAGGTATGCTAAAAAAGGGCTTGAAGTTTCACCCCGAATTTGTAGATTACATCTTGAAGTTTAGACTTTAAAGTTTGAGACAATGTGACTTAGACATTAAAACCTAAGGATGAGTGAATTTGTTTTTGAACCCCAAGCTTGTTTAGATGTGAGCTGAGACTCCAAAGTCTAAGTTATGCACTTTGTTTCCAACACTCTGGGTTCTATGTATTTCCTAAAATGGGGGAGATTGTCCTATGTATTCTTTTGATATACCTAAGGAATGGGCCATAAACAAGGTATTGCACTTTGTTATTTTGCATAGGAACCCCAACCTTCCTTTAATTCTTATTGATTTATGTAGTCAAAATGTTGAGGCTATGATGTGGTTAGTCTTTCACATGTGTCACTATCCTTAGTGAATTGGTCTTAAGCATGTTAGGTGTGTCATTGTGTTATGTCATGGAACCTTATAGACATAGAGGTACAACATGGCATGCTTGGTGTCACATTTGTATGACAAAAAAATGTTCATTTGGTTTTTATCTATTGGTGTGTTAGGTGAAAACTTGGGGCATTACAACTTGCCTCAAATGATGCTTCCTAGAACTATATTTTTTTCCTTACCATAAATACACATCAAATAAATACCAATGATCACCTTTTTATATAGAACATAATCATACCATTATGATAAAATTATGTCTCTTTAACTCTTTTATAATAATACGACTTCAATCAAAATCCCTAATGCAACAATTTCTTTCTTTCAATAAAAATCAATGATGTCCATCAAAGACTTTTCTCTCTCTCGGAAAGGTCTATCAATGATTATCATATGGAAGATCCACTTCATGAGAAAAGAATTTAGATTTGTGAGCTTACAATTATTCTAATTATAAATTTCCATCATCTCGACTCAACATTTTGATATGTTCTCCTTCAATCAAAATCTATAATACAACAATTTCTTTCTTTCAATCAAAATCCATGATGTCCATTAAAGACTTTTCTTTCTCTTAAAAAAATCTAACGATAAATATTATATGAAAGATCCACTTCAGAAACAAAAAAAAAATTGAATTGTGAACTTACGAATATTTCCGATTCTAAATTTCCACCGTCCTTGGCACGACACTTTGGCGTGATCTGCTTCACTCACTTTTAATCAATTTTGTCTATTCGAAGGAAAAGTAAAAATTTCTTCCCGTTTCAGAAACGTAATAAACATCGACTAACTCACTCTCTGTCGATCATGAAGTGTTGGAAACGACAGATTTAAATTCCATCGAAATCATTTCTGAATTTCCACCTTCAGTTTGACATGGTCATCTCTGTCTAGTTTAAGGAAACGCGGGACTTCTTTCCTTATTGGCAACCACTCGAACTTCAATCGACTTCTTAATGGAAACGATAGACTTGGAAAAGAGAAAGTATTGACTTATTGATAGACTAAACAATGCAATGAAATCAATATGTAAATTTTGAAAGCAAACGAAGATTTTCATTTTTTATGTCTAAGTGATTTAATAAAATGTCATTGTATTAGTATTATTGACAAATAATTTTTTCTAGTAACAATATTTTAAGTCTTCTCTTTGTTCATGGGTCTTTGCAGGTTGATTTAACTACAAATAGCGGGAATGATATTAGATCAATACTTTCAATCGAGAATGGATTAAAGTCAATTTTAGACGGGCCTCCCATAAAAATCTTGGGGGATTGGAGGCGAGATGTGTAATAAGAAACCATGAAGACAAAATAATTGCAATGGTTGCAAACAATTTTCCAAAAAAACCAATAATGAAAGCGTATTCCAAATGGCCTAGGTGGGAATTAAATTGTATAAGAAAAGAGAAATTCTAAAGGGTTCACATTGAGGGGGACTCCCTAATCATGGTTAATGCTTTTGGAAACTTCAAGAATTTCTTACACCAATTTATCAGCTTCTTAACTAGTTCCAATACTTTTGTATCACACATGTACACTTATGTAGTTTTTGAAAACACATAGACAAAGAAATATATTTAACACACAATAATCTATTATTCAACTTCCCACAACCACTTACATTGTTTGCAAACTGTATTATTATAGGCTGCATACATAGAGTTTAGAGCATCAAAGAATAAACATGCATCTGTTTCTTTTCTTGCATGTAGAGATAAAATACAGTTACAAACAGTTAGTTAAATATGCATGACATACTCAACACATTGTATGATGGTGAGGTGGTGCATGGCATGTAGAACTGAATGATCAGCATCACATACCAACTTAGAGGGTAATCATGTGGCTGATCGCCTGGCCAACTGGGCAATAGAAATGAAAAATAATAATGTTTATCTTGAGTTGATCGAGGTTTGGAATGAGATATTCCTAGATTTGCTAGGAGGAAGGATTGATGTAATATGAAATAATTTATGATGAAGCGGGTGGGATTAATATGGAGGTAGTTGATATGATGGTAGAATAAGACAATAGCCTATTCACTTGTGCACAATGTGGATTGTATCTATACAAATGAGGTGAATTACATGTGGCACCCCAACATAGATGTTAACTAGTCCTTAACCATGGTGAGCTAAAGGAAGAAATGGAGATGAAGGAGATGAACAGTTAGCATGTAGCATGAATTAGCTCTACATAGATTGTTATAGGGTAGGAGAGTTTTTAATACCGTGTTTAGGTGATGGCTCTGTTAGGGATTTTTTTGGATATGTCCCTTATTTTCTTCAACCACAAACCTAGTTTTTGGCTCCTCTACTAAGAATTACATTTATTTATGCTTTAGCTTGTATTCGGGTGTGGCCCTTCAATCAATTTTATCTATAAAAAAAAAATAATACCCTAAATCAACTAACATATTACACATATTACTAGTAATAATAAAAAAGTTATGCTATCACTTGTTTATTTTGATCTTGTAATAAGGATTGTTTTGGACTAAATTAATTTTGCCTCTTTTAGGTATTGTAGAATACATATCTCATGTACTTATTTCTAAATTAGGGCGCTCTCTTCATCTAGTGATTTTTGTTGTCTTGATGAATAAGTTTGTACTTGGAATGAAATCAAAATTAGACTTGGTTGCCACTATTTTCCCCTTATAATTCTAAAAAGATGAAATAGATTTTGGTTGGGATATTTAGTTTTCTTTCTAAACCTTCATTTAGGATATTTTTTGCAAGTATAAGGAAGCAATATTAGAATATTGCATCCCTTAGTTCTTTTTTATGGAAGATTATTTACTTCTTTTTTATTTTAATCTAATATGGATTCAAAACTAGGAATTACACCCTTGACCATGATTTCTCAAAATTAATCTCATTAAGTAGTAAATTTCTTCTTTACTTAACTTAGCCACCTCTTTGTTAAGTTGGCTTATTTTTTGAGAATATACCAATCATATAACCCTTTTTAATACATTCAAATTTAAAATTTTCCTCATACATATCGTGTTTATCAAATTACCCTCGAGATGTGATTGAGCAATATCAAGATTGATGTTTGAATCTTACATGTTTTATCCAATGACTTGGGTTGGTTGAGTGTGCCATTTAGTAGATCATAGATGCTCAACTTGCATGATGGATGGAATCTAGTGATTTTTCATTAAGTTTGAAAATTTCACCATCCTGGGTTCCTAAGCCCCTTTAGGAGACACGTAAACAAGGATTTAAGATGTGCAAAAATTCACATTTACATTAATTGAGCTAGGTTATGGAAAAAAAGAAATATTGGATACAATTAAAGGTATAGAAATAGAATTAGGAAATTGATCACATAATCTAAATGTTGAGATGGTAAAAAACCTAGAAATAAGTCTCACAATCTCGTTTTCTAGGATACTAGGGTGGTGCTTGAACATCTAGTCAGTACATTAACATCCATTTTGTGTGTTGTGATAAAAAATAGCTATAAATCTCTAGTTAGAACATGGATTTAAAGAGTGCATGTACATAAGCATACAACAACCACAAGAAAAGATACTAGATATATTAGAAGTGAACAATAATCTCAAAATCAAATTAATCTAATTATTTTAAATGAAAAAAAAAATAATATAATGAGAGGAGAAGAAATTCAGACCCTTCATACATTTGGTAGCCGAAAAAAACTTTTGTTGGTTTTGAGAAGGGGAGAAAGTGGGTGGCTACTTAGGATCATGCCTTTAGTTCAAGCCCCTATTTTGGTCATTTAATCTCCATATGTAACTAATGAAATCAAGGAAAATTTGAGTGTGTGCACTTTTCCTATGTGTGTCTAGGAATTCTAGAATAATAATAAGAAAGAAAATAAATCTATAAGAATTAATAATTGATCTATAAAGAGAAAGGAGGTAATAGCTCAGTAATGCAAAAGGAAAAAAACAACAAAGGAAAAGAGAACAAAACATAGAAATTAGTCTTCATAATAACAATAGAGGATACTCACAAGGTCAAGGAAGCATGGTAGAATGCTAGAATACTACAACGTGTTGTGGAATGCTACAAAATTTTGTAGGTTTCCCTTGGAGAGATCAATAATGCATGAGGAAATAAGGATAAAAAAATTTAAAAGAAGGGGAGGGAAGCACAATAGTCATTCAAAATATAAAGTTGAAAATTAGAATTTAAAAAATTGGGTGAAGGATAGTTACAAAATAATTTTTGGAAACTAAAATGACATTGATAGGTCATACAACTATACAATCGAATGATGAAAGTGCATTGCATGAATAGCCACATGTTGCACTAGTGTCCAAGTAGAATGCACTAAGAGACTTCATAGGATAGGAAAAAAATGTAATAATAACATAATGAAACACATTGCAACTCATAAAATAGGGTTAAATACACAACAACATGACATAACACTAACACGAGAAGTAGGAAAAGGAGTAAGATTTGACTAAAATGATCTTAGAACATGTTGAGTGGTGGACACTAAAGTGAGCCCAAAACATAGTGCAATAACTATAAGGTCTACAATTTTTGATATTCCCCCCTACTTAGCATGCTAATGTAACCAAGTGATAAGCTTTCGTAAAGTATAAAAATAAAAAATACTAAAAAAAGATCATAAAAGGATGCTCAAAATGATATTGTACATTTCTTTTAGTAAGAGAACCATGCCCCCAAGCTAGGAATATGTAAAACCACATGTATTGGTGCAAAGAAATCCTACATTGTATAAATACATTAGAAAAACATAAAACCTACAAAATAAAATATGTTAGAAAAACATAAATTATACAAAATAAAAATGTTACAACATCACAAACATATACAAGAAGGAAAAATAGAGGAATCTTATAATAGAGCATTTGACGTAGAAAGAAATGATTAATACATATGAATATAAATAATGCATCATTCAAGATCTAGCGTACTCTGTCAGTGGTAATTGTTGTAGAGGAGGAGATTTGCTACTCATGAGTCTCTAGGACAAGAAGATTCTATAGGGAGAAAATGTTCCTAAACTACCTCAAGGGAAAATATCAAGTGACAAGATAAAATGATGAGAGTTCAAGCAACATGAAGAGTAGGTCATAGAGATTGTTTGGATAGATTGACAAGCTCTCGACCAAGGACAACAATGCAACACATGGACGAAAAAGCAACACACTAACATCCTAGAGGTGTGTTGGTATCTCATACAAATTGAAAATCAAGAATGCAATATAAAACAACAAAATGACTACTTATATTCTAATTGCTTATAAATCGTGTAATCTAGGAAAATAACTGAAGATAACAAAACTAAAATAAATTAATCTAAATGATTTATAAAAGAAATGGAACAAAGATGATAAAATGAAGGAAGAGAAATAAATCAATCATAATTAACCAAGAAATGAGGCCTCTAGAAATGAAATATCTCCAAGACCTACACGCATAAGATTGAGGGAAAACTTTGTGGTTATTTAAGTGTTTGCCTCATTCAAACCCCTATTTCGATGTTTCCACCTCCACAGACAACCAAATAGATAGATACATAGATAGATAATAAAATAAATAGACAAAATGATGAAATGTATAAACAAGGAATGTGATAAACCCAAATATGCTCGAAAAGGTAAAAGACGACGAAATATCACCTACAAGGCTTGAGGAAGCCAAAGAGAGAGAGAGAGTTGTGAGAGCCAAGAAAGTTGTAGAGAGAATTGTGAGAGCTTGAGACCATTGTACGAACATGTAGAGAGTTGTTCAAGATTGAGAGAAAGAGAAAAGAGAAGAGAGAATCTCCAAGAGAGGAGAAGAGAGCTCAAGAGGAAATGACCAAGAGAGAAAGATCAAGAGAGAAAGACTAAGAGAGAGAAAATAAAGTGAAAGGATAGATCTAAAAGAGAGAACACAGGGGAAAGGAAAGTTCTCAATCTATTACAAGGCATTCCCAATTGTTTCCACTAACCAAGATAGGTGACAAGTGGCAAGACACTCAGGAATGACTATTTGAACATTGAAATATCGTAAGATGTTAGCACAACACGTGGACATCCACACAACATGCTAGTTTTCAAACAAATTATGCTTAAAAATTGTAGGAAATTAAGAAAACACAAGGTTAACACAAAAATGACACAAGAAGAAATTTGTTGGAAATGGGTCTTGAGCATCCTGAGGGGAAAAGGGTTGATGTAAGGGCTAAAATGAGCCTACACAAATACTAAGGGAGTGGATACAAAATTGTAGGTGAAATTGCAGGGGTATAAAATTTTAGACACTACAATCATGAGAAGAGAATGAATTCAAGTTCCAACTTACTCTATCACTAAGAATAATGAGAATCAATGAGTCAAATTTACTAGCATGCTCTATTTCTAGGTGATTGAGATGTTTGAAAAAATATAGGATTTCTTGAACTAGAAAGATCAAACATACCTTGTTGGTTAGTCACCATGCCCACAATCTAGTTTAGAAATCATGTTCATAGTGTGTAGCTTTGCACATGTGAATGTGGATATGTGCATATGAAAATTTGATTAGAATATGTTCCCTCCATTTAAAATATTTTCATAAATGATGTGTGAGTATTTTAAGGTAGCGTGAAGGGGAAGAACAAAGAAAAGGGTCCATAGGAAGGATATGTTTCCCCAAAATAAGCAAGAATATGATGTAATTTCCCCTTATAAACAAGGAAAAGAAAGAATATAATGACACCATAGATAAAGAGAGACCTAAAGGCATATGGGAAGCATGAACAAGAAGGGTAGAAAGACAGAGGTAATCTCAACATCATGCATTAGTAAGTAAAATTAAAAAGGTAGTCTTAATGTGATGATAGAGATAAGATCAAAGATGTAATAGAGGGGGTCTCATATTATAGTAGAGTTGATCTCAAATCCATAATAGAGATAGCATAGAAAGTGTAGTGTTGAAAATTTTCACCCTCAACAATTTCACACTATGTTTTGTCCCCCTTAACTTATTGGACCTAATCAAGCACCTAGTTTCCTAAATTATGCATTTTGACGCCTATTTTCAACATTTTCCAAAGAATTACAAGCATTAAATAAATGAAACCAATTTTTATTTTACCCTAGACTAAGTGTGTCCTAGAAATTTGGGCCAAGACCCATATTCCCATGGGAATGTAGGTAGCATTTTAACATCCATAATTCAAATTTTAAGTCTCGACTTTTGGGATCTAATTTTCAATAAATTAGCACAATTGCATTATCTAGTTATTGCAGCATTTGAAATCTAACAATAATTATCTACCACTAAGGTGAATTTATGGTCAAGCATTATTGTCAAGAGTAGCATCTTCAATGATTTATTGTAGTAATTCAAGATCCAACATCATGTCAAATTCTATGTGTGTTCATGTTATAATTGTTTTATCAAGGCTAACCCTTGTTGTATGTTTCCAAAGCATTCACTAATTCAAGCAAGAAATATCCAAATCTTTGAAGTGATGTGTGTAACACTAGGAAAATGAATAAATGCAAGATTAAGCTAATACTAATGCAAATAAGCTTAAATCTAACCTACGCTAACAACAAAGAACAATGGAATTAAAACCAATAAAACAAGAACATTATCACCAAAAGTCTCATCCATTCCATGAATCACCTTCATTGCACTCCTTCATTTTTTCATTGTATAATAATTGCCCTCAAATTTCTCAAAAGTATGCAAGTATCTATTGATAACGATTTAGCAAAATATTGAAGATTATTAAAGCTACTTCCAAATACATAAGATTTTGGGAGGAGTAATAATGATGAAGGTCAAGCCAATTTATAGAATTTCAATTTTTGAATGATCGGCTTAGATTCAAAAGACAGATCGACATTTGAGATTAATGAATGCAATGCGATAAAGATTTAGCATCAGTAATAATGCAAGTGAAAAAGCACAACTAATGGAGATTATATATAATAATTTAATCTTTAGTCGAGATTGTTCAAAATTCAAAAGAATAACATGATTGCATGTAAAAGATAAAGAAGAAACATTGTGTTCAAATGCATGAATGAATGACTTAATTAAATAAAGTTATTTAATTAATAATAGTTTGCATGCAAAAGAATAAGACTGATTGATTTCTGTTTGTTAGAAATAAACAAATATTAAATCAAGAGATAACTAACTCATTTAATTAAATCTCGACTTAAGTGGTAAATGACTAATTAGATAACTAAGTGATTATCTAATTATAGAAGAATATGCCAAGAATAATTCGTTTTATGAATTAAATGATTATTCAACTCAATATTCAAAATTTGAGGATTAAATTAAATAAATAAAGTTGGACAAAAAGTTAAATAATAATTAAATAATTTGAAATGATTATTTAATTATAGTTGGAAGTGTGATAATGGTAAATTAAATAATAATCTATTTAATTTAGAAAGGGGATTAATTAATTAGCAACATAATTAATTAAATAACATTTATTTAATTAATCAAGATTGAAATATGGATAATAATGAATTAATTAAATAAGATTATTTAATTAAAAGAGGATAGGTGACTTTAGAAAATAATTAAATAATTAACATTATTTAATCATGACCATGAAGATGAGAATTATGTCAAAAATGGTGTCATAGGCCTAGACCAATTTTTGGTGTCTACAGTTTGCCCCTCTTTGATACAATGTTGTTTATCGCATTGTGTCAAAGAAAATCAGTTAAAACATGCCCTTGTCATGCCCTGGTGTGAAATAGATAAGAGTATGCCCCTCAGGAAAAATGACAATTTTTGAAAAAAATAAAATAAAAATAGAAATTGTCCCAATTAGGTAATTTGATAGTCAGAAGTTTGATGGTGGTGAAAGAAATCGATTTTGAAGTGGGTTGGTATGCAAAATGGATCTCAGAAGTTGGGAAATTGTGCGTCCAGTATAGGTTGGTGAAAAACCCTCCAAAACTCTAGGTATAAATAGGATTTGGGTAGAAAAGCAAGTCATTTGCTCCCTAAAGTTTGAGAAACCTGTATTTTTCTCCAGAGCTCTCATTGAGGATGTCACCCATTTTGTACACAGAGCACCGTGGTTATCACATTCAGACTTTCAAACGTCTGACCAATGTAGGACCCCTAATATGTACCACTGAACCATCTTTTGAATTTTTTAATTTTCATGCATTTTTAGGCAATTAATTTGTAATTTTCAAATGCGTCACTTTAGGATCAATGCATATGTGTTTGTATGTGATGCATGTTCTTGCAAAACAATGCATATGTGGAAACACGTCTAGGTCCAATTAGGGAATTTATTTAAATAAACACATTTTCATTTATGTGCACCGCATGTGTAGGATTGCATCGCATATGTGAATAACAATGTCACATGTAGAAAAGTGCACCACATGTGTTTGTTGAAATGCATGTGCATATTAGACAATGGATTAAGTTTGCACCACATTTGTAAAAATGTGACGCATATGCATGATAGGTAGGTGATTTATAATGCACCGCATTTGTAAAAATGTGATGCATATGAATGATAGGTGGGTGTATTAGTCTATGTGATGCATTTGTATTAGAACAACACATCTACTTTTTAAAATGATGCATTTGGGTTTGTGCAACGCATGTGCAAGTGAAAACTATGCATGTAAAATTGTGCACCACATTTGATATTAAAATGACACATTTTCCTGTCAAATTTTGAAATTTTGTGATGTAAAAATGAATGTTCTATACTTTTGACACTAATTATTATTATGCTTTTGCAAAATATTTTAGATCCGATATACACCCAAGAGTCGAGGCTAGTGACATATGAGTTGTGAGACTAGTTGGTGATTGTCGAGATATGGTTGATATGGAGTTTGGGTTTACATCATGTTTGCACTATGCCCACTATTCAAGCTAATCAAGGTATGTTGATAACTCTTTGTGAGTGATGGCACTCAAAGACCTCCTCTTTTCACCTACCTACTAGAGAGGCTACAATTACTTTAGAGGATGTATATAGGATTTTGAGATTATCGATTAGGGGTGAGAGAGTCATGTATGATACCGAGAGAGGTTATAGCAAGCTCACCCAGTTTTATGTATATGATGATATTAGATAGCTCGACATCGAGCATTATGAGATTATATGACATGTCCTTGCTAAGAGCTATGAGCAGATTGAATGTATGTTGTGTATATTTATTGTTGGGATTGTTCTTCTTGACCACCGAAGTCATGGGTTTCTTGTTGGGTAGGGTGAGATGCTTGTTGGGATGCTAGAGTGATAGTATGTATATGCATGGGGCCCTTGCTTATTAGTGATGTTATATTTTAATTTACATGGCATAGCTTATAGAGATGCATAGTCGATGAGATGTGGTACCAATTTATTGATGATCTGGGCATGGGAGCACATTGTTGTGGTTTGTCCCCCAGTGACAACGGATTTAGATGGTAGATCCCCATACGTTTTTTTGTTATGTGGGAACTATTAGCCAGAGCCATGTGGGAGATACAACATATTGGAGACATGCAAATGGAGACCATATATGGATTGTGCTCGGTGGCGGGATGAGGAAAAACATTTACCTTTTTGGAAACAAACATAGTACCTGATTGGGAGGACTATTTCTAGTGTACACATTATTGAGAGACACCTTCCAGATCGAGTCCTGAGATAGTTTGGCGAGGTCCAAGATGAGACACGAGGGCCAATTGAGTTTGCTCATTCTTCTAGAGAGGTTCCTTTGTGGGGGTCTATGATTCATGTCGCGATAGTGAAGGTAAACATTTAGACATTATAGCCTATTCGGTGAGGCTGGAGGGGCAGAATAGCAGATCCTAGGACCACAGTTGCATATGATACTTGGTGGGTAGAGCATAGGCCCATACCTTATATAGATATGGATCAACTAGATCTTGTCGAGTGACAAGGGATAAGATCACGAGGTCAGCGTGGTGGTAGGGGTGATGGTAGAGGTGGTAGAGGTGGCAGAGATGGTGGGGATGATGGTAGAGGGGGAGGTGGGAGAGGTGGTCGAAGAGGTCGATGAGGTAGAGGGACAGGTTTGTAACCTGTTCCTAAGGAGGAGGGGGAGGGAGAGGATTTGACGATTTTGGACTTAGATGGAGGAGGGGAGGCAGAGATAGGTGTAGAGCATGCTACTGAGGAGGTCATTCAGGAGGAGCATGCTGAGGAGGAGGTAATTGGAGAGGATATGGTGATATATTTCCTTCGTTTGATGGCAAGCTATCAGGAGGATGAGGAGGAGGAGGAGATGGGGGATCATGAGAGGGAGCTCTGAGATAGGATTGTTGAGGAGTGGGATGTGGAGATGGGAGAGAGGCCACGACGGGAGGATGAGGGTTCTGTTGAGCAGAGGTTGGTGGATTTCAAGGCCCGAGTAGAGGCCTTGGAGGAGAGAGTTAGGGTGGTGATTGCAGAGCAAGATGCAATGCAGATGGAGAGAGATAGTGCATACTTGGACAAAGATCGGGAAGTGGCCAAGAGGCAAGAGATAGATCAGAGGTTTATAGGGTTGAGGTCTCTATGCATGGGACCGATTGTAGCATTTGTGAGAGATTTTGTCAGAGCTAGTGACAATGAGAGGTATTATGATGCAGGAGTATCCAGTGGTGTAAGGGCAATCCTACATCACCCAAAAATATGTTTACTTTCATTTAGATTTTTGTAGATGTTTTTTCATTTCTGGATACCCTTTTTGTCGAAGAAGAATTCCCAACTTTTAGAACTGTTTTTCTACTTTTTCTGCTCAGCTGCTATTTTTAGTAGGTATGAATTTGAAAGCATGAGGAGACAAAAATTTAAGGGAAGCTTCGAGACATAATAATAAACACTTTAGTGAAATAATTAGGCTAAGATCATTCCCAGTTCAAAAGTTATTCAAGTTTTAGTTTCTGCTTTTTGCCTTTCAAAATCTTTGGAGCTAATTTTGAGGGACTTAAAGGCTCCAGATAGGCCCGAAAATTGGCGGAAAACAAAAGTGGTTAGCCTTTAAGCCCCACTTTTTGGCACTTCATTTTCACAAGACCTTTCCGAAAAGGTATTATCATTCAAGATCCAATGGTTAGATCTTGAGTTAGGGCTTCCAGAAGTTTGTGCATAATTAGAATGTTGTTTTTGGCTCCAAATGGAGGAATTGAGCTATTTATGGGGCAGTTTCTGATTTTTATGGGTAGTTTTGGGGAAAGAAGATCACATGTTGCGAAAAGGGAAATTTTTGTAGTTTCTTTATGTAATTTGCATGTATTGCAGAACTCGAGGATTTGAGATCCTCTGCATGTAAGAATTTCATATTTTGAAAATAATAAGAATCTCTGGTTTGCTGTGTGATTTTTTGTGTCTCAGGTTGCACCCTCATCAAGTGGTATCAGAGCAGGTTTTCTTGAGCGTGTGGACAGATTGCTGATCGTGAGGCAATTCGTACTAGGACTATGGTTGTGGGTTCAAGATATTCAAGATGCCTCCAAGAGTGGCGCGTGGTAGGCAAGGTGGTGTCGGAGGTGCTAGAAATGCTGGTGGAAGAGATCCATAAGCGGTCGAGGGTTTCAGAGCCCTCCAGAGACAAATAAATGCATTACAAAGAGAGTTAAGAAGAGGGGTAAACCCGAGAAGGGGAGAAGAAAGTGAGGATAAAGAAGAGGTGGAAGATTCAGATGTAGAAGAGGAAGAAGAAGCTATTGATCAAGATAAAATGCGGCTAATAAGGGCCATTTCGAAGATCGGGAAAAGACCTAGAGTAGAAGTTCCCAGTTTTTCTAGAAGTCTGAACCCAGAAGAGTTGATTGATTGGATCAATGAGTTGGAGGAGTATTTCGAGTATGAAGAAGTAGAGGACCCAGATCGGGTTAAGTTTGCAAAAACGAAGCTAAAGGGCCACGCTAGTATCTGGTGGAAAGAGGTCCAACTAGAAAGAAATAAGAGGGAAAAAGGAAAGATCACCAGATGGGATCGCATGGTGGAGAAACTGAAGAAGCAGTTCATGCCAATGGACTATGAGTTAGATCTATTGAAGAAATTGCAAGGGTTGAAGCAAGGAAGTAGATCTATGAAAGAATACACAAAATATTTTCACAAGATGATCATCAAAAAGGGACATGCAGAGGCCAACAAGGAGAAGGTAGCCTATTATCTTAATGGGTTACGGCCGAGCATTCAAGAGGAGCTAAGCCTGGTCAAGATGACCACCATTGAGGACGTGTACCAATTTTCTCTGAGAGTTGAAGAGAAGCTGAACAAGAGATTTGACAGCAAGCAAAAAGGACAAGTTCAAAGCGAAAGGGGTAGCGGAAGATCTTTTGGAAGCCGAAATGAGGATGAGAAGAAAAATGAAGATATGGGTACCAGTCAGAGCTAGAGGAATGATAACTTCTACCGCCCACGTGATCAGAATGGTGGTGATCAAAGAGGTAGAGGATGAGGAAGATTTGGGCAAGGACCCGGAAGAGGTGGTTTTAGAGGAACTTGTTTCTGGTGTGGTGAAGAAGGGCATCGAGCCTATGAATGTCCACAATACTAAGGAAGGACAGACAAAAGGCCAGAAGATCGTGGAAGGGTTATGCATGTAGATGAGGAGGCTCAATCTGAGCATTCAAATGATGCTGAAAGGGGAGAATCCCTAGTGGTTAGAAGAGCCCTATTGACTGAAGAGAAGGAGCCAGAACAGAGGAAGAACCTGTTCCGCACAAGGTGCAAGTGTGAAGACAAATGTTGTGATGTCATTGTTGATAGTGGGAGCACCGATAATCTGGTGTCAGAGGAAATGGTTACAAAGTTGAAGCTGAAGAGGGAAAGGCATCCACATCCGTATCGGATTGCCTGGTTGCAGAAAGACCACAAAGTTCTAGTCAATGAGTAGTGCCTGGTGAAGTTCAAGATCGAAAGCTATCGTGATGAGATACTTTGTGATATCATCCCTATGGATGCATGTCACGTTTTGTTGGGGAGGCCGTGGCAGTTTGATAGGAAAGTTGTACATGATGGCCATGCAAACACTTATTCCCTGATGAAGGATGGAGTGCGCCATAAATTGAAACCCCTGAAGAAGGCTGAAGAAAAGGTATGTAGTAGTGCTAGAATTTGTTATGTTGATGGAAGGAAATTTTTAGAAGGCATGAAGCATGAGCATGTGTGTTATGCATTGATTCCTAAAATGGATAAGGAGGGTAGTGAGAAGGTTCCAGTAGAAGTTTCTGGGTTATTGAATGAGTTTCAGTATATTGTTTTTGATAATGTACCTGAGGGTTTACCACCAATGAGGAAGATCAATCATCAGATTGACTTGATCCTAGGAGCCAGTTTGCCGAATAAGGCAGCTCATAGAATGACTCCTGTAAAAAATGAGGAGTTGAACAGACAAGTTGAGGAGTTGTTGAGAAAGGGTTTGATTTGAGAGAGTCTGAGTCCATGTGTAGTACCTGCAGTTTTAGCACCAAAGAAGGATGGGGAGTAGAGGATGTGTAAAGACTCCCGGGCCATAAACAAGATAAGAATCAAGTATAGATTTCTCTTGCCAAGGATGGATGACCTGATGGACTATTTGGGTGGAGCTCAGTACTTCACAAAGATTGATCTGAAGAGTGGATATCACTAGATCAGGATTCGAGAGGGAGATGAATGGAAGACCGCCTTCAAGACCAAAGAGGGCATGTATGAGTGGTTAGTCATGCCTTTTGGGCTAACCAATGCACCGAGCACATTCATGCGGCTCATGAACGAGGTACTGAAAGAGTTCCTAGGAAGCTTTGTTATTGTGTATTTAGATGATATTTTGATATTCAATAAGTCACTGGATGAGCATATAATGCATATTGGTAGAGTCTTTGAGAAGTTAAGAGAAGAGAAATTGCTGATTAATCTGAAGAAGTGTAGTTTTGTGAAAGGAGTTAGTGTACTTGGGGTTTGTTGTCTCGACAGAAGGTCTCAAGATGGACCCAGAGAAGGTGAAGGCTATTCTGGAATGGCCTACCCCAAGAACTGCTACTGAGGTGAGATCTTTCCATGGTTTGGCCAGTTTTTACATAAAGTTTATTAGAAACTTCAGTAGTATTTGTGCACCCCTAACTGAAAAAATGAGAGGGGATAGAAAAGAGTTCAAGTCGAGCACTGGAGCAACAAGGAGTTTTGATCTATTGAAGTAGAAGGTGACAGAACAACTTGTTTTGGCTCTCCCGGATTTCAATAAGGTGTTTTAGGTGGATTGTGATGCTAGTGGTTGTGCCATTGGAGCAGTGTTAAGCTAGGAAGGTAAGCCCAATGCCTATTTCAGTGAAAAGTTAAATGATGCAAAGAGAAGGTACTCTATATATGATCAGGATTTGTATGCAATAGTTCAAGCATTAAAGAAATGGAGGCATTATTTGTTGCCGAAGGAATTTGTTATGTATACTGATCATCAAGCATTGCAGTACCTGAGTAGTCAGGGAAAATTAAATCAGAGGCATATGAAATGGGTAGAATTTTTGCAGAGTTATACCTTTGTTTTAAACCATAGGAGTGGGAAGTCAAATAGGGTTGCAAATGCCTTAAGTAGGAGGCATACATTGTTGATAGAAATGCAGATTGAGGTGGTTGCGTTCAATGAACTCAAGACATTGTATCTGAATGATCCTGATTTTGCAAAGGCTTGGAAAGCTTGCAAGGAACCTGTTACAGTTGATAGGACAAAGTGGCTGGATTTCATAATCCAAGAAGGCATGTTGTTTAAGGGAAGTCAATTGTGTATTCTGAGGAGTTCCATGAGGGAGAATGTGATAAAGGAGAAGCATAGTGGAGGAATGGCAAGAAATTTTGGTCAGGATAAGACCATTTCAATTATCAGTGAGCATTATTATTGGCCTCAGTTATCACAAGATGTGAAGAAGTTTGTGTAGAGTTGTAGGGTATGTCAAATGGCTAAAGGAGTGAGTCAGAATACAGGGTTGTATCAGCCCTTACCTGTACCAGAGAGGTCGTGGGAGGACATAAGTATGGATTTTTTCTTGGTTTTCCAAGGACACAAAGAGGGAATGATTCAGTATTTATGGTAGTTGATAGGTTTTTGAAGATGGCACATTTCATCCCATGCCAGAAGACCCATGATGTAGTCCACATTGCTAACTTGTTCTTCAGAGCGGTGGTGAGGCTACATGGTCTACCAAAGAGTATAGTCTCAGATCATGACCCCAAATTTGTTGGATACTTTTGGAGGACCTTATGGAGGAAGATGAAAATAGAGTTGAAGTTTAGTTCAGCACACCATCCGCAGACTAATGGGTAGACTGAGGTTGTGAACAAAAGTATGGGTAACCTACTGAGATGCTTGGTAGGAGATAAACCAAAGGGATGGGACTTAATCTTACCCTAGGCAGAATTTGCTTACGACAATTCTGTCAATAGAAGCACTGGTAGATCGCCATTCTAGATTGTGTATGGAAGTAGTCCTAGGACTGCTCCAGAATTGAGGAAGATGGACCAAGAGAAGAAGACAAGTGCTGAAGCTGAAGACTTTGCAGAACACATCAAGAATATGCATGAGAAGGTAAAAGAACACATTAACAAGATGAATATGTTGTATAAGGCTAAGGCAGATTAGAAGAGGAGGTATAAGGAGTTTCATATTGGTGATGAAGTGATGGTCCACTTGAGGAAAAAAAGGTTTCCAGTAGGAACCTATAACAAATTGAAGATGAAGAAGTTGAGTCCCTATAAAATTTTGAAGAAGCATGATTCAGGGAATGCATATGAGGTAGAGTTGCCGGATGGATTCAACATTTTCCTTGTGTTCAACATTGTAGATTTGACAGAATATCATGAACGTGGCACAAAGGAAGTACCAACAATGGAAAAGTGTGGTATTCCAACACCTACTTCAGAGAAGGAGGAGATTGAAGAAATCTTGGATAGCTGTGAGGGAAGGAGTACCGGAAATAGGCAATATGAAGAATATTTGGTGAAGTGCAGAGGAAGGCCTGTGGAAGATTCATCCTGGTTGTCTAAGGCAGAGGTTGACCGTTTGGGTTTTCCTCAACCATCTGAGAAGTGACGAGGTCACTTTTCAAATTACCCTGGGTGCCAGATGCAGGAGCATCCAGTGGTGTAAGGGCAATCCTACATCACCCAAAAATATATTTACTTTCATTTAGATTTTTGTAGATGTTTTTGCATTTCTGGATACCCTTTTTGTCGAAGAAGAATTTCCAACTTTTAGAACTGCTTTTCTACTTTTTTTACTCAACTACTATTTTTAGCAGGTATGAATTTGAAGGCGTGAGGAGACAGAAATTTAAGGGAAGCTTCGAGACATAATAATAAACACTTTGGTGAAAGAATTAGGCTAAGATCATTCCCGGTTCAAAATTTATTCAAGTTTTAGTTTCTGCTTTTTGCCCTACAAAATCTTCGGAGCTAATTTTGAGGGACTCAAAGGCTCCAGATGGGCCCGAAAATTGGCGGAAAATGAAAGTGGTTAGCCTTTAGGCCCCACTTTTTGGCTTCATTTTCACAATACCTGTTCGAAAAGGTATTATCATTGAAGATCCGACAGTTAGATCTTGAGTTAGGGCTTCCAAAAGTTTGTGCATAATTAGAATGCTATTTTTGGCTCCAAATGGAGGAATTGGGCTATTTATGGGATAGTTTCTGATTTTTTTGGGTAGTTTTAGGGAAAGAAGATCGCATGTTGCGAAAAGGGGAATTTTTGTAGTTTCTTTTTGTAATTTTCATGTATTGCAGAACTCAAGGATTTGAGATCCTCTACATGTAAGAATTTCATATTTTGAAAATAATAAGAATCTCTGGTTTGCTATGTGATTTTCTATGTCTCGGGTTGCACCCTCATCATATTATAGGGATCTATATGAGGTAGAGGTACCTCCCAAGAGATGGGCTCCTAGTTATTCATAGAAACACAACGATAGTTCTTGGAATAGGTCACTTAGTCCAGCACATAGCACATATGATGTTGTAGGACCTCCTAGGACAAGGCCATATGGTAGGCCTCCTTTTTCACATCGACTAGCTCACCGTCAGTCGGCTCCTCAGACTCTGCATGGGAGTAGTGGGAGCACATATTAGAGACTTGTTTTATGTGTGTAGACACTGTATTATGATCATAGAGCCTGCGATCTCCATTTAGATTGATACATTATGATATTGTACTGTGACACTTATATTTTTGAGCAATATATATATATCATTTTTGGTGGAAATTATATGATTATGCAGTACTCTATTTATGTATGCACATGTTTTATTTGATATGCAATGTTTTATATGATATGCACATGTTATGAATGATCATGTTTACATTATGATGTTTTATACAACCTATGATGATGTGTTAATTCTATATGATGAATGTGCAGTATTTATAAATTTTATGTATGCATTATATGTTTATGATATGATATGCAATGTGATATATATGTACATTGCTTTGTTATGGATTCCTAGATGTGATGAATGCCTATACTTTTATGTTTTTAAATACAACATATAAGTGTGATGTAATATGTATATATGCATGATATTTCTAAAATGAATGTCTATGGAAGATGTGTTATATTTTTGTGTGTCATAGGACTTTGTCATTATGCAAGAAAGAACAAATGTTAGTGCAAAAAAATGAATTGTAAAATAGAAGACATGGATGTTAGCATCAAAAATTGTAGAATCTTCAATATTTTGCAAAATGCATACTAGGCCTTGCATTAAATCATCATTGGGCTTTAAATGATACAAATGTAAAATAAAAACCATGATATGAGATAGAAAAAGGTGTACAAAGTCATCCACCTGCTAAAAACAGACAGTCATAGACAAGGAGTATCTTAACTCATACTAAGGGAAATAACTTTCCAAGTCTTTTAGTAAAAAAAACCACATACAACAATCAAATAAAATGACAAAGTCAAGAGACGTCATTGCTCCTCTAAATCCTTCATGGGACATCGTTGAGAAAGCTAGTAACCTGGCTTGAAAACCAAATCAAAAGATAGTCTACAGACAACATTCAAAGAAAAAGAGTCCTAAGACATGCTTTCTTATCTAAATCCTTCATGGGACATCCTCGAGAAATCTAGTAATGAGACTCAAAGACAAATCCAAATGAAAAGATAAGACAAAACAAGCCATAAAGTCAAAATCCAATAAGAATATTTTCTAAAATTTGATCTATTGTTATTTTTTTGATAAGATGATTGTTTGATAAAACTTGATTTTATGGATGACACATACCATATAAGACATTGAGTCTAGCTTATGTTTTGTGACTATCTATGTAAGGCATGAAACATCTTGGTTTCAGAAAGACACATATAGTATAAGATGTTGAGTTTGATGTCATTCATGTGAAAATATATATAAAGCTTTGATGATTTTTTTCCTAAATGATAATGTTTGTTGTCAAGGACACGTCTTGCATAAGACATAAGTTGATTGTTTTTGCAATTCATTTGATTTGACTTGATCACATTGGTGAATTGTCTTGATGTTTTGACGATTTTTTGTGTGTGATGACAATGTATGACTTATGTTGATTGACATGACGTACCCTAAAGGAATGAACTAGTGCGGCCTCAATGGCTCATCGATTGATGGCCTTGCCTATATTATACACACAAAGACCTTGTAGTTCAACTAGACTTTGACTAACAAAATTGACTAAAAACAATTTACTCAAACTAATATTATCTGACATGTGTGATAGTGAATGTGATAGACCCTAATGGATTGACCTAGTGCGGCCTCGAGGTCATCGATTGATGGTATTTCCTACATTATACATGCAAAGACCTTGTAGTTTGACAAGACCAGTTACTTTATGTACAAAGAATCAGTCATGATTTTATGTGTGTGATACATGACAAACCTAGAAAGATGGACGTAATGCCTCAGTGGTTCATTAGGTGATGGCCTTGCCTACGTCCAGTCGCAGAGGCAATGTAGTTCAATTTTTTCTATGATTGACTGACACAACTGACTCTGACTCTATTTTTGGGATTTTTGACATGTTTTGATTTTTTGTCTTTTCAGGATTTTATGATTTTTTTAGATTTTTTTCAAGACATTTTATGATGTTGGAAGAAGTACAAGGTCTAAATGTAGGTTGAGAATTTTTCCCCCACTCGAGTATAAGACCAATAGGATGGGATGAACATGTGGAGTGGACTTGATGTGAATCATTCCAAGTTATGTAAAGGACAACCATTTATTATGGGTGTAATGATAAGAAATCAATTTGGAATAATGGTAGATGAAGGAGAAAATTCGACTACACATGGCACCCATTTGCTAGGTTTTCACTATGGTAATTATCCAAAGTTCGACCGAAGTGGTTTTCACTATTGGACGAATTATTTCTCTTTACTATTTTGTGTATTTTTCAATATTTTTGGTGTTACAAAGATGCCTGTTTTCAAGGTTTTCATCAAGATAACAATTTTTTTTTCTTTTTTCTTGTATTGTCTATGGTAAAGACAAGGCTCTCAAAATATATGGATAGAACCTCTTCAAATGAAGGTTGTTCATTGGTTTTGACAATGATTCACCTTCAAGTGTAGAAAGATGGTATGCTCCTAATCCAAAGACCTCTATAACAATGTAAGGCCCTAACCAATTGGGTTCAAACTTTCCTAGATTTTATCTTTCTGCTTGGTTCTTTGGGTTCTCCATTATAACCAAGTCACCAATGTCAAAATCTTGACTCAAGACTTTCCTATTATAGCTGCGATGAAGACGGTTTTGATATTCTTGGAGGTGATCTAGTGTCTTTTGTCTTTGTTCCTCTAGGGATACTAGCTCATGTAGTCTTGTCACATGGTACTCTTCAATGTCAATATGCCCTTTCAAAGATACCCTTAGGGAAGGAATTTTGACCTCTATCGATAAGATGGTTTTGGAACCAAATACCAAGGAGTATGGATGCTTGTGCGGTAAGCCCATAGGGAAAGATTAAGTTGTAAATGCCAGTCACGACCAGCGTCATTGACAATATTTTTGAGGATTTTTGAATGGTTTTGTTACTCCTCAGCTTGGCCATTACCCTGTGGGTAATATGGTGTGGAAAAGTGATGTTGGATATGGAATTCTTCACAAAGATGGTATAATTCTTGGTTTTTGAATGGGTGGCCATTATCTATAAGGATGGATTGAGGGAATCCATACTAGAAAATGATATAATTAAGGATAAACTTGGAAATTTGTGTGTCGGTAATGTAGGTAATAGGAATAACCTTGATCCACTTGGTGAAGTATTCGATCACAATAATGATGAACTTATGGCCATTAGAGGTTGTAGGATGTATCTTACTGATGAGATCAAGTCCCCATTGGGCAAAGGGAAATGGTGAGATTATTGGATGGAGCTCCTCTATTGGTGCATGTATCAAGTCTCCATGAATCCGACACTATCAACAATTCTTGACAAAGATATATGAGTCCTTTTCCATGGTAGGCCAATAACAACCCAGTCTCATAATATTTTTGGCTAAGGTGGGGCTACTAGAATGGGATCCACATATACCCTCATGTACCCCACATAAGGTTTCTTGTGCTTCTTCAGTATCAAGACATGTCAACAAGGAGTTGTCTAGGGCATGACTATAAAGGGTGTCTCCAATGATGGTATATTTGGAATAATTATAGATAAAGGTCCTACTATTGGAATCAAGCAACACTGAGAGTGGGGGGTGAATCATTTTTCTACACTTTTTCACTTTATTAATCTAATTGTTAAAGCACTTATAACATTCAACCAAAAGAAATATGCATGAATATAAGACAAAAAACCACAACACCATAACACAAGGATTTTCACATGGAAACCCTATTAGGGGAAAAACCATGGTGGAAAGACAATCCACAATATGAGTATACTTAGAAATAAGTGTTTACAAAATGGGAATGCACTTGCATTTAGGAACATTTCCTAGAGCTCACTACTCAAAAATAGAAAGGCTCACTGCCTTAAAAAATATTCAGATTAAATCCATCTGAATAATTGAACTAAGAAACTAGCATCTGCTAATGCCTGATTATAGTTCTAGTTAAGCTCAACAATTGAATTCTTGACCTTCTGTTTGATTCTACTTTCTTCTCTGACTGCTTTGACTCACATCACAAATCCTTTTATGCACAAGTGAAACTGTGCATAATCACTCTATAATCCTTCTGGTATTCACAACACACATCAACACACATCACATCTATATAAAAATGATATAATAAATCACTCATATATATTCGTAACTAAAGATTTAATCGCTACATGTCAGCTCCAACAAAATAGGAAAAATATTTACAAAATTTTGGCTCAATGCATAATCAATTCTCAATGTGCACCAACCAAAGTTGGCCACAACATACAAATGACCAAAATCAACATTTTCAAACACAAAAAATAATTAAACAATTACTCCTCAAATATTCACAATGGCTACATCCACCAAGTCGGCCTTCATGCACTGTTAAGCAAAAAAAATTCAATTGGATCTTCTATCTCACACACGGATCGATCCAAGGTTCTAACATTCAAGAATAAAAAATATCATATACCAACCAACCTTCCATGAGATCCATAGCTAAAAAGAATAACAAAAAATTTCATGTAAATAGATGAACACAATTCTATCAGATGCTTTGTTCTTGCTTTATAGTTAATCACAAAAAATCTAACTTCTGGTATGATCAAATGATAACGTGTGGATCAAATCACTAACTAGGTTTTCCATCAATGACAACACCAAATGAAATTTGTAGTGTCTCTTGCCAACAATCTCCCCTTTTGGCATTGATTTTAACACTTAGTGAAAAATGACTAAGTGTCAGATCAGTACCAACATGAATACACTACCAACCTTCAAAATTAAAAAACACAACTCCCCCTGATATTATTATAGAATTTTTCATTGTCCCATTCTCCCCCTTTAACATCAATGGCAAAGGAAAGAATTCGCATACCAAAAATCCATCAAAATTGCTATAAACAAATTGCATATGTACAAAGAGGCTTCTAGAACTTACCTAAACTTGAATAGATCTGAAAATTTATTCTTCAACAAGCTCAAAATCATGTCCCAACCCTTCTTGAGAATCTCCAAGATAGTCATGTGACCACAGAATAGGTAAGATTGCATCTCTGTAGATTCAAGGTTTGTTGGATCATTGACCGTCGTAGCATCTTGTGCTTCCTTCAATGCACTCAACATTGCTTCCATCTTAGGACCAATTAGTCCTCTAAGCTCACAAAATCTTTAAATAATATTACCTTCTTCATGCTTCAAAATTTTGATCTTGTCAAGCAGGGATATGACTTGACCTTCTTTCTTTCCAATAGAGATGGTTAGAGGATTGAATGCTTGAGTGATATCTACTAACTATTTCTCACATTCTTTCATTTTCTTTTCAAAGTCCTCAGTGAACTTAGATAAAGATAGAAATGACATAAATTATACCACCTTCAGACAAAGAAATTTGAATATTATTTACACAAGTAGCTAATAGAGATTTATCATTAGCTATCATCCCTTTCAACCTACCAAACCTTTTAGCATCAATCTATTGGATGTTGTGGTTCCATTTTTGGAATGTGGTTGTAATTGATGTCAACACTATTAGAATTGGTGATTCTGAAGGCTGTATATGTCAAGGATATTGAGAAAATTATAATAAATATATTGTAGGCAGACAATGAAGCTGAGAAGGTCAGAATGTTGGAAAGTTGGGAGCGTTGAGTTTCTGGTGGCACACACTAAAGGGATTTTTTTTTAGTCTATCCAATATGTTGTCTAAAATTTTTAGTGGTACACATCAAGATTGGAGGAAGTTATGAAGTTTTGTGTTTCTATAGTTATTCAATTTTTGTAGTTGTTGTTCTTGGAAGAAGAGGATGAAATTATAGTAATTTCAGTTGTTTTTCATGTTCTTGTGATGTTCATGAACGAGTCTAGATCATGATCTATCAGTTTTGTACAACCGCATTGATTGAAGTGTTTGTGATTAGTTTTTCCGATGTGTGCTCGAGTTTTCATGTTCTTGGCTGACATGATGGTGGTAGTGTGTTGCAGATCCATGAGGATTAATATTTTATTGTTTGGCATGTTCAAATGGGTTTATTTGGGTCCTCATTATGTTGTGATTGACTTGTGTTGGTGTACATTAAGGTTTATTCATGTATTGAGGCCGACAAATGTAATTCATTATTTATTTGTGGTTGACAGAGTAGTTGATGTAAATCCGTCAAGCGGATATATAAGAGCAATTTTTTACTCATTTTGAAGTGTGGTCAAGGTATGCTTAGTGTGTGCAAGTGATGTACATATGCAAATAAAGGTCGAATCATTCAAGAGTAGAGAAGAGTGAAATATATTGAGCAGAGTGTGGAAGAGTGTGTAGAAGTTTTTGTGTCCCTAATCAGAACTATAATCAGGATTTTGTAGAAGTTAAATTCTTAGTCCAAACTCATCAGATGGATTTAATCTAATTATTGTATGTAAGTTAGTGAGCCTTCTGGTGTGTAGTCTGCTCTAGGCAGTGTGCCTAAATGCAAGTGCACTCCTTATTCATTCTTCATTATACTTATAATAGGGTATAATCTTGTGGACTAACATCCACCATGGTTTTTCCCCTAATAGGGTTTCCATGTATAAAATATTGGTGTTCATGTGTCTCTAATGTGTTATTGATTTATGCTTGAACTGTTAATTATTAGATCTGATATTTAAGGTTGATTAATGTTGAATAATTTTTATTTTGGTAACAACTGATTCACTCCCCTCTCAGTTTTCTATCCTTGTTTTCCCAATACAAAATCCTTTTATACCTTATCCTCAGCTGACTTCTCAAGGGACTCAAAATGAGAAATTATAGAATTAATAAGCCTCTTTAGCTCATTAGAGGGAGAATCAGATGGATCCTTAACATGAGAAGGCATGATCTTCTCAATAATACTAGATGCAAGATTCAACAACTCACTATACTCAAAATTTGATATCATAATTTCTTCCCTTGCCTTGTTTTGAGTGAATAATGCTACCTTTAGCTTCTGAATAGAGGATAAAGTGTCCAAGTTGATAGGACCTTTTACTAGTTCACAATAAAATTCTTCTTGATGATCTTCCAAAAACTCCTTCACTTCCTTAGCAGTATCTCTTACTTTCACAGGAATCACCTGCACTTCATCCTTCTTCTCTTCAGTTACAAATTCTTGCGTCGCTTTAGGAATCTCTTTTTCTTCAAATGACACAACTTTACGAACTTTAGTCTTCATAGGAATTTTAGCATCATTCATGTCAAGAGGATTTAGAGTGTCCTCAAATGCATCTTCTTTTCCCTCTTCTGCTACTGGACCAAATGAAACATCTCCATCATGTACTTCAAAAACAACATAGATTTTTGTCCTTAACAAAAATTCCTTTAGAGTCTTTTTAGTTTCTTTTTCAACTTATTTGGTCTGACCAATCATAAGCTTGTTCACTCTTATTTTTCTCTTGAAATCCTTTCTAGCATTGTTCAATATTGACTTCATTTCCTCAATAGACATTACCAGACATAAACTTGTGAGAATTCTCTCTCTCAATTGTTCATCTCCAGTTCTAGCATTCACTCTTTTCATTTCTTAAAATTCATATAGACTTTTGGGTAATGTAGACATTATTTCAATAAGTGCTACATTGAAATTATTCAAGTACTTTATTGAAGCTTCCTCAAGAATTCTTTGATCGACACTATCAAAGGTGTCATACCATTCACAAACAGGCCTAATATTACTGTACTTAATCAATGAATTATCCACTTCTTCTATAGACATACCTGTTTTGACTATTTTCATCTTTTTCTTTCCTTTTTGTTCACTAGAAGGCTTGTCCTTAGAGACTATTGTTTCCTTCTTGCCCTTTTGCTTGATTTCTCTTATTTATTCATCAGATTCAGTCTCTTCATCTTTAGAGACAACAACATAAACTCTTGTTCTATTTTCCTTCATTTTTCCTTCTCTCCTAGATGACTTGGCCTGAGCTTTCACAAGACTTGACTTCTTTGCAGGACCGGATGGGAGAGTAGAGCTTCTTTTAGATCTATTTCATGCAAAGGATAATACTAAACTAGCATATTCAGTTCTAGTTGGATCTCCTACTTCATCTTGTTCTATCTTTCTTCTAGCTTCTCTCACAGCTTCTATAGATATACCCATGCTCTCTACAAAGGCTTCCACTTCTTTTCTTACTCTTCTGACTATCATAGGCTTTCTTAATTGATTGTGCACTTGTATATCCTTCTCTAAAAAAGTAATGAATCTTTCTTCTGTCAAATCCCAAGGTTTACTCAACAAATGTTCAACATACATTTCCAAAATATGTTCCTCAACCTCATAGCCCATAGGAATAATCCACACTGTTCTAGAATTTGCAGCTTCCATCAGGCATTGATCAATGTCAACTATAAAATAGATAATGTTTTTGTACTTCTCCACAATAGACTTAGGAATTCTTTCTCTTGCTTGCATCGTATTCTAAAATTTCTTCAAATAACCCCATATTGTAGTATTCCTTGTTTTTTTATCACCAAATTTATGCAAGATATCTCTAATTTGAGCATCTACAAGTTTATTACATTGCCATTGTACTTTCCCAAAAACTGAAACTTCATTCATAAAATAATAGAACAAACACAACAATAGATTACCATATTTGAAGGAATTCTTCTTATCTTTCTTGATTTTACCAAGATTTTCCATCGATTGGCTTCTGAGTAACTCACATAGATCATACTCTACATTCTCCTTCACCATCTAATAAGCTACATAGATAGTTATACCAGATACACAATTATCCTATCTGGAATGATATATCTTGTAACCAATGACCATAAAGGAAAATATGACATCCACTTCAATAATATCATCAATTGTCATAGCTCTTTTATCATACACTGAACCTATTGCATTGGTAACTTTTTGATTGCTCATAGAATTTAAGATCAACAACCCACTGGAGAAATTTAAACCAGTAACAATGGTTATGGATTCTTTTGTAATCTTAAAGGGTTGATTCAACCACATAAATTCAGCATGAACTTAGCTCAAAATATACCAAACCCACTTGATTTCTTCAAACATGGGAAATTTTACAATCTACATGAATTTATTCTCCTCTAGGGTTTTGAATTCAGGTTTAACACATATATCCTCTCCTATAATGTGTTTGGAATAAAAATTTAACACGCTCAACAAAAGGTTTTGAGGTTTGACCTGCTTCACAATGAAGTTGGGTCACTTCGTTACTATCACCCTATCCATTGTTATCAAGGAGGAGCTGGAGGGAAATAATACCCAGGAGAACCAAGAATGGGTTGGTGATGATGTTGTGGACCTCCTATTCAAAAATTGGGACAATGCCAATTAGTTGCTGCCTACGTCGGTGTTCTGTTTTTTGGCTATCTATTTGTGATCTTTGTGTTGTTAAAGTGTTGTCTCTATTCCTTTTTTAGTTACTATTTTTTTTTAAGACTTGTTCCTTTTTGCCCCTTGTGGCTCCTTGTGTAGGGTACAACACCATGTACATGCTTCTTATCTTAAAAAAAAAAACTATGAGCTCCCTAACTCCTAAATGTTTGCATGAATGTATTCCCTAATGTCTTTAATATGCAAGACACCCTATGGAATAGATGACAATGCACCTAAGAGCTCTATGTCAATAGATTTGAAAGGATGCCACTTGAATTTCAGACGGGGTCTATCCTTGACATCAACTACCAAAGGAGTAGCCATTTTCACAAATTCACAAGTTCATAAGTTTTCTCAATAAATAAATTTTCGTTGGTTTGGGGTTTGATCGCCAAATCGCCTTCACACTTGAATCTTTGCCAAATTTTTCCAAAGTTAATTTCAGAGCTCTCCAAACTTCTTCTTCTTAAAGTGAAAAGTGACAAATGAAGAATTAAAATGACCTTTTATCATTCGCACACCTAACTTTTTGTTGCAATAAATTATTTTTCCCTAACTCATATGGATGCCCTTTTTCCATACTTTGTGAAAGATAACTCTTTTGTGAATCTTCAACTCTGCATAAATACTTTCTCCAACTATTTTAGCAGCATTTGTATATCATCAAAGCAATTAATTCACTCATCCATATCCAAGTACCAACTACCGACAAGGATTTTGAAGGATTTTTTTGAGAGCTTCCCCTAGGCTAGAGGCCTTAATCTAATTCCGAGAGGAATTACCAGAACCTGATGCTGTTGTAGAATCATTTCCTACAACAGAGGGATTCTTCTTCACCCATATCTTCTTCATTTTCTTCCTAATCTCACTTGTAGTGACTTTCCCTTTTTCCTTTTCATCCCTCTTCATGTTTCTCCTTTTATTTATCGGACCCTTTCTACTTCTACAAAATCTAGCAATGTGACCGAATTTGTTGCAATTGTAGCACACCACATTTCTTTGCCCAGGCCAGTTTTTTAATTGATTTTCTCTTGATATGTAGTTGTTAGCAATATGGGAAAATCTATTGCATGTATAACATTTTACATCTCTATAAAGGTTGTTCAACATATTTATGCATTCATTTGAATTATGACCATATTTATTGCAATTAAAGCATTGACCAAAGAAGGATGGACCACTTGAATTCATTCTAGTTCTACATTGAGAATCCATATGAAAAAAATTACTTCAACCAAAATAGTAACCATTGAACCTTTGAGCATTAGGTTGTCTTACCGGATACCTTCCAGATTTGTTCATCTAATTTTCTTGCCTAAATCTCCTTTTTCAAGATCTAGAACTTTCTCCTTCCTCATATCCAAGACCTCACTTGTCACCTTCAATCCTCTGACCTTTAATCAACTCATCAAGCTTAGTTGAGCTAATCTTGAACTTCTCCTTGAATTCATTTGTAGTAGTAAGTTCATCTCTGAGGGTAATAATCTTTCTCTCAAGTTCTTCTTCATTGTTTCTAGATTTCTGCAATTCAAGTGCTAGATTAATGAATCCATCATTAATTATGTTGCATTCTTCATATTTCTCTTTTAAGGATTGAGCAATCTTCTCTTCATTCTTATTTCAATCTTCAATATCTTTGGTCATCCTCATCATAATAGATTCCATCTCATTCTTTAGGACTGTATTATCTCTGGTAAGCTTTTCACATTCTTCTATCTTTTCCTTCAGGGCTTGACTTAGTTGTTCATCTTCAATGATCTTACTATATATCTACTTGAGCTGATCATAGAGTTATCTTCTCTTCTCCTTGGATTTATTGATTTTTTCTTTCAATGACTCAATGAATTTCTCAACATTTAAGAGACTTGCCTGCAATTCCTGGACTTCATATTTTGACTAATCAAGATCATCTAGGGCCACCAAATTTTTTTGTTGAAGACTACTTAAATCTATTGAATTACTTTCCTAGATATTCCCCAAGTTGTTAAACTTGTTCCAAGTAACTAGCATCTGATACCAATTGTTTGAATCAAGCAACACTGAGAGGGGGGTTGAATCAATGTTCTGCACTTTTTCACTTTATTAATCTAATTGTTCAAGCACTAATAACATTCAACCAAAATAAATATGCATGAACATAAGACAAACAACCATAACACCATAACTCAAGGATTTTTATGTGGAAACCCTGTTAGGGGAAAAACCACTATGGAAGGCCAATCCATAATATGAGTATACTTAGGAATAAGTGTTTACAAAATTGGAATGCACTTGCATTCATGCACATTGCCTAGAGCTCACTGCTCAAAAAAAAAAAGGATCACTACCTTACAAAACATTCAAATTAAATCCATCTAAAGAATTGAACTGAGAAAGTAGCATCTACTAATGCCTGATTACAATTCCAGTTAAACTCAAAAATTGAATTCTTGACCTTCTATCTGATTTTTCTCTTCTTCTCTAACTTCTTTGACTCATATCACAAATCATTTTATGCACAAGTAAAACTATGTATATTCGCTCTATAATCCTTCTGATATTTGCAACCACATCAACACACATCACATCTATACAAAATTTTTATAATTGATCACTTATATATATATCCACAACAAAATATTTAATCGATACATGTTGGCTCCAACAAAATAGGAAAAATATTTACAAATTGTTAGCTCAATCCGTGATTAATTCTCAATGCGCACCAACCAAAATCAGCAACAACATAGTGATGACCAAAATCAACATGTTTGAACACAAAAACACTTAAATAATTACTCCTCAAATATCCGCAATAGCTATAGCCACCAAGTTGGCCTTCATGCACTATTAAATAGAAAATTAATCAATCGGATCTTATATCTTGCACATGGATTGATAAAAGACTCTAAGATTCAAGAATAATAGAGATCATATACCGAACAACCTTCCCTAAGATCCACAACTAAAAATAATAATAGGAAATTGCATGTGAATCAATGAACACAATTTTGTCAGATGCTTTGTTCTTGCTTGGCTATTAATCACAAAACTTCAATCTGATTTCCAATATGATCAAATGATGATGTGCGGATCAAATCACTAACTAAGGTTTCCATAAATGACAACACCAAATGAAAATTGCAGTGTCTCTTTCCAACACCTATGTTGGTTTTTCAAGAGGTCTAGGGGTAAGATTTGGGCATGGAGGTAGTCATATATGTCCTTGTACCATGGGGAGTCTGGACCAACAAGTTCACACACCATTTCAGAATCTGGAACGTCAAAGGTAGGTACCAAAAGTTGTTCTACCAAAAACTCAAATTTAGGCATGTTACTAGGAATGTCCAATAGTGAACCAATAGACTGTTACCATTGCATCTGCTGCCATGTTCTAAATGCGGGGTATTTGATAGAAGTTGATGTTGTCAAAGTATTGTTTGAAACTATCTGAAATCCTCTTGTATGGTGCGATCTTTTGATCTTTAGTTTCATAGTCATCATTAACATTTTTTAATTACCAACTGAGAATCTCCATATACTTGTAAGTGCTTAATTTTCCATTTGACTACCATTCATAATCCTGTTACAAGGGCCTCATATTCTACTATGTTATTGTTACATGGAAAATCTATTATGAATGACTTTGGGATAGTATCACCTTGTGGTGTGACAAATAATATGCCAGCTCCTAAGCCATGATTAGTGTGGGACCCATAAAAGTATAATTTCCATTTCATTCTTGTGTTAATGGTGAAGATGAACTCTTCATGAAAATCTCCAACTACAGGATGATCTACTTTAATTGGTGTGTCTGCTAGCTGGTCAGAAATAACTTAACCTTTTATAGCTTTTCTTTCTACATACTGGATGTCAAATTCGCTGAGTACCATTACCCATTTGGCTATTCATCTTGTTAATGTTGCTTTACTAAGAATATATTTCAAGGAATTGATCTTAGCGACCAACATTGTCTGATGGTTTAACATGTAGTGCTTAAGTTTTTTAGTAGCTCTTTCACGACCCTCATTGTCATTTTGTGCAAGTAAAGCTCCTGGTTGCTGAAATGTAGAGTATCACAAGTCACTCATCAATAGGTGGCATAAGCACTAGTGGCATCAGTAGGTAATCTTTGATATGTTGAAAGGCTTCTTGAAACTTATCCATCCATACAAATGGTACTCCTTTTCTCAGTAGATGTTGGAATGGGTGTATCTTATCTCCTAACTGACCTATGAACCTACTAGAAACACAAGAGCAGACAACTGAGCATGGGGGGGTGAATAAGTTTTCAAAAAAATATACTTATTAAACTTATTCTCAAATCTGATAAATAAACATGAAAGCATAAACCATCACCAAATCAAAAACACGCATAACACCAATATTTGTATGTGGAAACCTTGTTAGGGGAAAAACCACGGTGGAGCTCAATCCACAAGATTATACTCTGTTAAAATTATTATAAATGGGGAATGCACATGCATTCAATCACACTGCCTAGAGCTCATTGTTCAAATATAGAAGGCTCACTTCCCAAAAGAAGACTCAGGTTCTTATAGTCACATTCGGATTACATCCGAAAGATTTTGAACTAATAAAATAGTGTCTTTTAATGCCTAATTACAGTTCTTGGTAAGCACATAAACACTTCTACCTTCAAAAGATTAGAACATTGTTCCCACATAGCACACAACATGCATTGCACACCATAACCTCAAATGGTATAGACAATTGATCATATATATCCACAACTAAGGATAACATCAACTACATGTCAGCCTAGAACAATTTATCAATGTAGACCAAACAATGTCAGCCAAAACATAGTAAAGACCCAAAACATGTCTTGAACATGAAACACCTTAAAAAATTATGCCTCGAATATTTGCAACACAATACAATAACCCTGTCGGCCATGATCATGAAAAACATGAACTCACAAAAGAAAATCACCAATCATGAGAAAAACAATAAATACGGACCAAAAAAACAAATAGAGAATGATCTAGAAACATCCACAAGAATCATGAATCGTTATAGAATCATCCTCAACAACTAGAATCACATCATCTTCTTTCAGGAACACCAAGTAAAGCAACAAAACAACTGTTAGAACACAGATACTCATAACTTAATCAAATCCTCATGCAAACCTCTAAAACTTCATGTGGATAAAATATATATACTTTTCAACAAACCCTTTAATCAATAACCTCTTATTATCAATAAACTAAGATAGCCATCATACTAAATTTTTTTGCATCATTGACAACCTGCAACTTATTTTATTATAATTTTCTCAATATCCTTGACATATATAGCCTTAAAGACATTAATGGAAATAGTTTTGACATCAATTACAACCACATATCAGCAATATCCAACATTATCCCCCTTTGGAATTGATGGCAACACATGATTTGAAAAACACAATCAATGATACTTTCTCTTAGCACTTTTTCCTCCTTAGATTTTGACTCTTTTCTCCTTAACTCTTGCACATAACTCTTCTCCCCCTTTGACATCAATGAAAAAGGTAAACATTATATTTCTATGCACAAGCTCTGAATCACATTTTTGAACATATGATTACTCCCCCTGAGTAGCAACCAACACAACATCAATCTAGATCACAAAATATGACTATGAAATGCACAGACTGATGCAAGTCACTGAATCTTAATTATAATTATGAGGGGTAATCACCCCTAGCTTCTCTTTGAGATAATAAAAAGTATCCTTAAGCAAAAGCTTGGTAAAGATATCTACAATCTATTCCTTAGTGGGCACATACTCCAATTTGACTTCCTTTTCACTCACCTTCTCTCTCAAAAAGTGAAACTTGATAGATATATGCTTGGTTTTTGAATGTAGCACGAGATTCTTAGAAATTTTAATTTCACTTGAATTATCATAGAATATAGCAATAGGTTCATCATACACAATTCTGATATCTTTCAACATCTGCCTCATCCACAATAGTTGAGTACAATTTTTAGTGGCAGCAATGTATTATGCCTCTGTAGTAGATAAAGAAATGGCATTATGCTTCTTACTTAACTATGAAATCAACTTCTTTCCCAAGAAAAATGTACCACCACTAGTACTCTTTATGTCATTCACATCTCCCGCCCAATCAACATCAGTAAAATCACTCAAAGCAAGGTCATCTTCTCTAGGATACCATAGGCCAAAATCAACTATCCCCTTCAAGTAGCTGAAAATCCTCTTCACTATTGTCACATAAGATTCCTTAGGATCAACTTGAAATATTGTAATAGTGCATATGCCATTGATGATATTAAGTGTAGTTTGAGTCAAATAGAGAAATCCACCAATCATGGATATGTATCGAGTCTAATTTTTTTTAGGATAATCATAATCTTGTGTCATCTTACATCTGGTCACCATAGGTGTACCAACTAGCTTTGAATCTTCCAAACCAAACTTCTTTAACAATTATTTCACATACTTGGACTGAGATATAAAGATCCCTGTTTCTAGCTAAGTAATTTTCAATCCCTAAAAGAATTTCATTTCTCCAATCATACACATCTCAAACTCACTCTACATCTCATCAGAAAAATTCATGCACAAACTATCATCTGCTCCAAAAATGATATCATCAACAAAGACTTCAACAATCAAATCTTTATCATGATAAATATTGAAATATAGATTACTATCAGCAGTACCTTTATTAAATTCAAGATTCAACAAATGCTTGTCAAATCTAGCATACGATGCTATTGGTGCTTGCTTAAGTCCATACAATACTTTCTTCAACTGGAAAACCATATCTCCCTTATCAATCAATTGAAATCTATCAAGTTTCTCAATATACACTTCATCCACTTCACCATTTAGAAATGCCAACTTGACATCCATATGATAAACCTTGAAGTTTTGTAAGAAGAATAAGCAAGAAATAGTCTCACAACTTCAATCCTAGAAAAATGAGAAAAAGTTTCTTCAAACTCAATTCCTTCCATTTGAGAATATCCTTTACACACCAGACTTACTTTGTTTCTAACAACTTCACATTGCTCATTTTGTTTGTTCTAAAAGACCCATTTAGTTTGAATTACATTTTTGTGCTTAGGTCTAGGAACAATAATCCATGTATCATTCTTCTCAATTTGTAGTAGTTCTTCTTTCATTTTTTCCACCCAATGTTCATATTTGTATGCTTCATTGAAACTATTAGGCTTAGTCTTTGAGATAAAACATTATTCTTGTGCAATTCTTCTCCTAGTTTGAACACCTTTGTTCTTATCACCTATAATCTAATATTTTGAATGATTTAGTCTTACATACCTTGGATTCTTAGGGTGTTCTTGAACTTTAGACTCCTATGATCTTACTTCTACACTTTCACTAGTTTCTTCCTCTTGATTTTCCTGATTCACTGGAATGATTTGAACTTGATTTAGAGTTTGAACTTTCTTTCATTTATCTAAACTATCACTTTGATCATCTGAATCATATTTTTTGGTTTTGGATGGTCTAACTATGTCTTCATCAACCTTGAGATTAGCACTTTCAATTACTTTCCTCAATCTCTTACTATAGTACTGATAGACTTCAATTTTAGTATAATAACGAAGAGATATTCCTCCATCACTTCTAGCATCAA
>CM021107.1:127724409-127765281 GCA_007115665.2 Sequoiadendron giganteum | reverse complement strand
TCATTTCTTGCTCATACTTCCACATTTTTCTAGAAGAACTTTCTCCTGGCTCATATCTCTGCTTATCTTTTATGAATATAGTAGCTTTGAATGCAGATTTTTTCTTAGGAAGATATTCACAAAACTCACTTAACTGAAAAGCAGCAAGCTTACCAACATGTCTTTGGTTACATTTTTCATAGTCTAGATCTCCCCAATAGTAACAACTTTGTGTTTGTATACAATAGGAAAGGATTTGAGCACTTTAGCAACAATCTTTGATTCTTCCAATTTTCCACCAGCACATCTCATACTACAGACAAGTTCATACACTCTCTACATAAAAGAAGTGATGCTATCATCTTCACCCATTCTTAACATTTCTTATTTCCCTTTCAGGCTTTGTAGCTTAGCAATCTTCACATGGATATGAAATTCATACAAATTTTCCAACGTTTTCCAGATCCCATAAGAAGTCTTTGACTCCATTACATTTTTCATCTCGAAATCAGTCAAAGCACTCAAGAATTCTTCCTTAGCCTTGATATTGTACTCGGCTTCCTTAATCTCTCCTGTAGTAGAAGGACCATTTTGTGGGATGATATATCTATTCTTTGTAATTGTCCAGTAAGGTTCACCAATGCATCTCAGATGACACTCCATTTGAGTCTTCCAAAGAGAATATTTTTTTCCATCAAATCTTGGACTATACTTCTTATATGTTGCCATCCTGGATCACCTCAAGTGGTCAAGATTCTCCAAAGGAACATGCACTGATACCAATTTTTAGTAACACAAGGGTAGACAACTGGGGGTGGGTAAATCAGTTGTCACAAATATTATACTTATTAAACGTATACTTAGATCTGATAAATAAACATGAAACCATAAACCATCACCACATCAAAAACAAACATAACACCAAGATTTTTACGTGGAAACCCTATTAGGGGAAAAACCATGGTGGAGGTTAGTCCAGAATATTATACTCTATTAAAATTATTATAAATGGGGAGTGCACATGCATTTAGGCACACCGCCTAGAGCTCACTACTCAAATACAAAAGGCTCACTGCCCAAAAGAAGATTCACTATCTTACAGGCACATTCGGATTACATCCAAAATATTTTGAACTAAGAAAATAGCATCTTCTAATGCCTGATTATAGTTCTGGTTAAACACATAAAAACTTCTTCTTCTCACTCTTCTTCACACTTTACTTATACCTTCAAAATATTAGAACATTTTTTGCACATAACACATAGCATACATTTCACACCATACCCTCAAATGGTATAAAAAATCGATCATATATATCTACAACTAAGGATAACATCAACTACATGTCGGCCCAAAAAATATGAAATGTGTACAAATTGTTAGCCCAAAACAATTTATCAATGTGGAATAAACAATGTCTGCTAGAACATAGTAAGGACTCAAAACAACATATCTCAAACATGAAACACCTTAAAAAATTATGCCTCAAAGATCTGCAACATGTTACAATCAGCCTATTGGTCATGATCATGAAAAACATGAACTCACAGAAGAAAATCACCAATCATGAGCACAAAAATCAATGCAAACCAACAACGTAGATAGATCACAATATAGAAACATCCACAAGCACCATGAATCACCATAGAAGCATTTGTAACAACTAGAATCACATCATCTTCTTTTAGGAACACCAACTAAAGTAACAAAATAAATTTCAGAAAATAGATACTCATAACTTAATAAAATCTTCATGCAATCCTTTGAAACTTCATGTGGATAAACTAGATATACTTGTCAAAAAACCTTATAATCCACAACTTCTTATCATCAATATATTGAGCTAGCCATCATATTGAACTTTGTTGCATCAACAACAACCTGCAACTTATTTTATTATAATTTTCTCAATATCCTCGACATATACAACCTTAAAGACATTAATGGAAATAGTGTTGACATCAATGAAAACCACATATAAGCAATATCCAACAGAACCATTTGATAGACTGCATTATTTCTTTTAGTGTCCTTAGTTGACTGATATTGGTTGGGGGAGACAAGTTTATTATTGCTTTTACCTTTGCAGGGTCCACTTCAATGCCTTTTCTAGAAACAATGTAGCCTAGGAGTTTACCTGATGTTACCCAAAATACACAGGTCTTAGGATTGAGTCTCACTTTTTATTCTTCTAGTCTTTGAAAAATCTTATCTAGGACCTTTAAGTGATCTACCCTTGTCAATGATTTAGCTATTAGATCATCTACATAGTCCTCCATGACATTATGTATCAAATCATGGAAAATAGTTTTCATGGCACATTGGTATGTAGATCCACCATTTTTAAGTCCTAAAGGCATGGCATTCCAACAATATGTTCCCAATGGACAAGTAAATGTTATCTTATGTTGGTCTTCAGTTGCAATTCTAATTTGATTATATCTCATGAAATCGTCCATGAGGGATAGCATTTCATAGCCTGTTGTTAGGTCCACAATCATGTCAATCTTTGGCAAAGGAAAGTCATCCTTAGGAAATGCACTTTATTTATGTCTCTAAATTCTATACAGATGCAGATGCCCCTGTTGGTTTAGTGACTGGTACAAGATTTGAAATCCATTTTGCATAGTCAATTGATCTAATAAAGCCAACATCCAACAATTTCTTTAACTGAACTTTGACTAGTAAGGCTATCTATGGGTGCATTTTCCTTAATTTATACTTGATGGTCTTAACACCTGGTTGTAATGGTAGATTATGTAGTACTAATTTAGGATCTAGTCCAGGCATGTCAACATATGAACATGAAAAGTTTATCTATCTTTTTTGTGAAGAAGTCTTAAAATTTAGGTTGCTTTGTCTCTGTAAAAGAAGCTGCAAAATAAAGTACTCAGGGGTTATCTTCAGTTCCTATGTTGATCTCCATAGATTCCTCAACTAACATTGGTGAATTTTTTTTGGTCTTTCCATTGCACCAAAAGATCGCTCTTTCAATGCCAATACAAGCGTTAGTTAAGATCCACAACAAGTGGTTAAACCATGTCATGAACCTAAAGGGAGATGCTGGTGGTTAGTCCATCAATCCCCCCGGGTTTGAACCCATTACTGGCTCTAATACCAATTGTTGGCCTTACCGTTGCACCAAAAAATCGACTTGTCAATGCTCGATACAAGTGTCAGTTAAGATCCATGAGAGGCGATTAAACCATGACGCGAACCCGAAGGGAGATGCTGGTGGTTAGTCCAACACTTTTTCCTTAGCAATGGGGAGAATGTTCAAACCTCCATCCTTGGGTGCCTCAGAGAGGTTTTCACCCCTGCATGCGTCCTTTTTTTCACTTTTTCATCATCCAAAGGCACCTTTCAATTTTCACCTAAGGACTCATCATTTTTATTTTTTTCATTGTTTTTCTTTTTCTTTTCATATTTGTGATTGGAGGTATGACAGACTCCCCAAAATATGCCATGTTATCCAAGTCTATAGTAAATCTAGCTTTATGGTCCCCACTAGGTATGCCTTCATGCAGTCTTGGGAACTTATCTATTGCTTCATCATTCTCAAAGGTATCTAAAATGGGCGTGTCTTGTTGATCCCAATCGATAAGCTAGGGATATACTAGGGGCATGTCATCATCGGAGGTATCAAAGGTAGAGGTTGATAATGTAAGGATAGATCTGTTGACATGGTCACAAAATTTTTTTACCAATGCTTCCTTATTCTTCTTCTTAGGCATGGGTTTATTCTAGGGTGGACCCATTATAGAGGTTCGGTCATTAGAAGTGGGTTTGTCATGTTCCCAAGAGGCAGGATCAAGGGTTTCCCAATAGTAACATTTTAACCATTCTTCTAAGTCCATGAAGGTTGTTGAAGATAGGGAATTCCATTCATATTCATTTGAGTTAGGGGAATCACAATGGAATTGGTTAGGGGTTTCACTAGATATCTTGATATCTTTGAAAGAACTTACTTCTTGTAGTGATGGTGCTGAGGTACTAGGAACGCCAATCTGAAATCATTGAAACCCTAGCTCTTGGCCTTTTGGTCGATGAGGGACAATCATGGGTTCAATCCTCCCATTTAGTGTAGTCCTAGTCTGATACGTCCATCATATCCATTGTTTTGTATTATTATGAAACCTTTTCCATAATGATTTGTAGGTATTTTAACGGATGAAGGATATTCTTCATTATCTTCATTGTTTAACCAAGAGGTGACATCCTCTTGTTATATAGCTTCTCTACTCAATTCCCTCATTTGGAAAAATTCATTGTGGGAGGGACATGTAACCTGACAATGGATTGCCTCCTATCTATTATGGGTAGACCATATGACTTGGGAGGAATCAATTGGTTGACACAATAAGATGCTTTCATGTAATATTTTCCACAACCCTTGTCTTGGATCTCGACCTTAGGAGTAGAAGATGGTGTTTGGGAGATGGATGATTTGGAAAGAGTGGATGGATCGACATACTGGGATGAGCTAGATGATTAAGCCTCCTAATTTATAGGCACCTATCATTGGGGTATCTCATGTAAGCTAGTGCAATATTGAAAGGGATCAAGGTCGCCATCTATTGTGATTTTAGTGACATTATACGAGAATTTAAGACATTGATGGTATGAAGAAGGGACAAATTTCATAGCATGTATCCATGGTCTACCGAATAAGAGGTTGTATGGAAGTATGAGATCCAAGACTTAGAAACTACTATCCATGATTGTAGGACCAATTCTGGTAGGGATAATTATAACACCTTTGGATGGGCTTTCTTTGTCATCATATGCCTTAATGACGATGCTCTTAGTAGTATCCACACATTCTTCTCAAAAACCTAATGCCTTAACCAATTTTAAATTGAAAATATTCAACCATACTCCTCTGTCTACCAAGACTAGTCTAACTTTCGTTTGATGGACAAGAACTTCAAGGTGTAATGGGTCATTGTAGTTGGTCTTCTCGGTTGCATAATATTGTTGAGAGAAGGTAGTGTGATGGGAATTGGATAACTATCCTACCATCTCTTGGAAACGATTGACATCTAAGTTGGTAGGGACAGTGATGGTTCACAAATATTTTCCTAAGATGGCTCAATGGTCGGGTGATATAGTCAATAGTTCCAAGATGGATATTTGTGTCTTGGTCTTCCCCAACTGGTCAAGTAAATTATACTTAGGCTTGGAGAACCATGGCTATTGTTGTGTTGAAGGACCTAGGATGGTTATCTTAGTACAATGAGTGTTGACAACACATTAGAGGGGTTTCTTTATGGTAATAGTGTTGACATTTTCATCAACCACTCGAAAATGGTTTATGATTGTACCGTGAGGATAGTCATACTCAACATGATTGTAGTTGGCTAAATTATTGGTCTTATTACCCAAACTAGAGGCTTTTCCCTTTCCATGGTCATGTAATAGATCAATAAAGACCTTTTGATCAGTTTTTGTAGTAGGTTTCTTTCCATTAACCTCAATGGTTCCATTTTCAATGAAATCTTGTATGATGTTCTTCAGTTGTCAACAATTTGATAGAGTGTGCCCCTTAGTTTTATGGAAATCTCAAAAAGTGTTGTCATGCCACCAAGAGGGTTTAAACTATCCAGGATCATATTTTTTATGGTTCCTGAGGTTGTATGAGTTTATGTTTTATCAGTTCTCTAAAGATTGACTTGATCGGTTCTCCTAGGGGAGTGAACTTGCATTTTGGAAACCTCCTTTGGGGTCATTGTTGTTGCATGTTTTGTACAATATTGGAAATTTGATTAGTGTTGTTGGGTACATTAGTAGAGGGATTGTGACCTATAAATTTAATTATTGGTCCTACGTGTAAGGATGTAGCATCAAAAACTCCATAATTAGTCACATTTTTGTTTTAGGACCAAAATTTGTTGATGTCATTTCGAGCGTTTTGTTGTTCAAAATTCAGATTTATTTTTGGCATCTTGATTTTGCCTTTTTCAAGTATAATGCATTTTTTTAGTAGGTCCACAAAACAAGTACAATAGTGTGCTCTTATGTCACTTCTTAGTTTTGGATTAAGATTTTTGAGGAATATTGTGACCTTTTGTTTCTCTAGTATTTCAACAGGGCATCGACTAGCTAGACTCCTCCATCTTTGGAAGAAGGTTATGAAGTTTTCTCCTTCTTCTTGTGTGGTGTGACACAAGGTAGCTATCGTGATTTCATTGCCAATGTTAAAGGAAAAGTGTTCCAAAAAATATTCAGCCAATACACCCCATGATTTTATGTCATATGGAAGTTTAGAGAACCATTCCAATTCTATCCTAATGAGGGTTCATAGAAAAAGTCTCGTAAGGTACGTGGGGTCATATGCAATGTCCATGCATGTTCTAGAAAACTCCCTTATATGTTCCAAATGATATTTCTTCCCACTATAATTAGGAAAATTTGGTGTGATATATCAGTGTGGGAAGGGTGTCATGTATAGTGCTTTGTCAAAGGGGCATGGACATAAATCTTGTGCTAGAACGGTTTTTTTTCTTGATATTGACATGTCATCCATTTGTTATTGGAGAGCTTGCATTTACATTTGCAAAACGTCTACTTGTTTCAAACATGTGTTGGTTGTGTTGTTAGGATCGATCTTAATGTTCTAAAATGCAATATTTTGTGACGGATTCTGATTCAGTGTAGGTATGTGTCCTATTTTTATAACCCCTATTTGCAGAATGGCAATTCTGGTATTGATCTATAGTATAGCCTATGTCATGTTTATACTTATTCTAGGCCTTTTACTTCTGGTTTTAGTGCCAAAGGGATTTGATGATGACTCACCTATAGAAAAACTAAGACCTTGTGTCATACTTGACATACCAAATGATGTAGTGTGCACCATTGTGGTAGCTTGGGTAAGTATTTCAGATGGTATAGTAGCAGTTATTTGAGGAATAGAGACACTGGATGTGATGGTTTGTGTCCCTTTAGTAGATGGAGTTTTCAATGTGTGGATGTCAAATCTAGGATGTGGCATGGCACCTTCTACTAAATTTTTTGGATCTTGTGCCAAATATTCATCTACAACAGACACAAATTCAGGATCTTGTACAACGACATTTATGTCTTATACTAAAATTTGTCATTGTGTGTCTCTAGTGACAATTTTTTATAACATGGATTTATGAAGTCTTAATGTCCCTAATTGTATGTTTGAGAAGGGATTGATGTAGTCTTGTGAATCAACCAGTTCTTTGTGTTTATTTTTAGACCTTGTTTTGACCATAAAAAAAAATTCTCAAAAATGGGGGATGCAAAACTATGTCTAAGAATGATATGATCTAGTCTATGTTTTTTGGATTTTTTGGATATATTAAAAAATGAATGCTAATGTAATATTTTTTTGGTATTTTCTGAACAATAAGGAATGTCTAAAATGATTTTTATGCTAGGATGACCGTGTCTAAATATGCAAAAGTCCAAGCAAGCTTCTAAGGTAATCAATTTTGGAAGATTCTAAAAAGAGGTTACCTACCACCTAAAGTTTAACCAAGGCTGCAATTCAGTTTTGTCAAGGAACCTTTGTAGGAATAGGACCAAAAGATAAGGTGAGCTAGAAGGAATCATGTGTAGGAAAAAAATATGTGATGAGTGACTAGGTTCAATGACAATGTTCATTGAAGCAAGGGCTTATCCTCTATGGAAAGTGGCCTATTCTAAGATCTGCAAAGTGATTTTCCTAAAATTTTGATCTATCTTAAAGTAATTAAGACTCCTAATATGCAACTAAGTTTTGTAACTGGGATGTCTATCACTAAAGTTAAATGACACCTAAAGGATACAATTGTGCAAAGTATGAGTAAATTTTCTGGTTTTTGTCCAAGGAAGAAAATAGAAAATCGGAGACCAGTATGACTGTTTGGTTTTAGACTGTGACACTTGTAGACACGTAAACTATACATGCACCTAATTCTAATCCTACTAACATAGTTTCGTCTTGAATCATACTCTCATCTTATCAACACCTTTATTCTCTTAATTAAATAAATCATTATTTATTTAATTAGGTCTTCCTCCTCCAGTGATTAAATTAATCAATTTAATTTAATTAATCATCTTTCTTTGTTCATTTAAATAATTCATTTTATTTAAATTAAATCTCTAAAGTTTTCTTATTAAATTGAATAAATTAAAACATTATTTAATTTAATCTAACATATTCCTCCTTAGTTAAATAAATCAAAATCATTTATTTAATTAATCATTTCCTCTCAATTTGATTTAAATCAATTCATAAATTTAAGTCTAAATTGTCACATCTCCTAATTCCTCATTAAATTAACCAAATCTTTGATTAAGTTAAACCCTATCACTAAAATCCTCTAGAGAATGCAACTTGCAAAATAAATCAATTACTTTGATTTATTTAATTGCCTATTTTATCTCAACATGGCATCAAAAGGGAATATTCCCTCAATTTGAATTCAAAATTCAAATGGGCTTGGTCCTTCCAACAAGGCATTCAATTCCTCTTACATGTCCTTATGCATTGAGCCAAGTGACATTGACTCCATTCTTCTCTCCCCCCAACATGTCACATTCAAAATTTGAATTTGAATCCAATGGCATTTATCATGCACATTGACCAAAATGTGTTCATTCCTCAACCATTCACATCTTGACAAGTGGCACTTGGCCATTGGATGTTGAATGATCCCATATTGCTTATTTTCACTCTCTCTTCCATTTTGGAAATCTATAAATGAGAGACTCTTCCTCTCATTCAATCATCCACAATTTGAGTAAACTTACTCTACTCAACTTCTTCCTCAAGCATATCTAGTTTCATCCATTTCTTCACATTCTTAGCTAGGTTATGCAGATTTTTATCATGAAGCTTGATTGAATCTTCATCAAGGTGGATCACTCATCAAACCATCAAAAAAGCTTACAAAGGAGTTGGGAAAGGGTCAATTGCAACATCTCATTGGCACCAAATCCCCCATGGGATCAAGACTTTGCATTGTTTAAATTAGGATTTCATTGCTTTCTTATTTATTTCTTTGTTTTTCCTATTTTTAAGCATTGTAAATGGATTTCATGTGGAATCCTTCTTTTAACCTTGCATATGATCTAATATTGTGCTTGTTTTCCTTGTTTGTGCAAGTATGAAATAGGGGTTCACAACACTGAATTCTTATTTTTTGGTTATCAGGAAAATGCAGTTCAATTTTATAGATGTGTCACAGGATTTAACAAATGCGGTTTTCAGTGTCATATGTTATCTACTGGTAAACTATGTCTTAGGTATGTGATAGGTAGATGTAGCTCATAAAGTTAGATGCGTCACATGATTTGACAGATGCTCTTTTTGGTCTCAGAGGTAATAACAAACTTGGCTTATGTGACTCAAGATATCAGATGCAATTTTAAAATTGATAGATGTGACTCACTATGAAATATGTGGCTTACTGCTAAACAGATGTGACTCATTTTTTATGATAAATGACAGATTGGACTAATTTTTGACAGATGCAATTTTTTGGTTAACAAATGTGACTCAATTTAACAGTTGTGATTTTCTGGTAGATTGCAGGTTTGACTGACTTTATTTTTATCAATTTTTGGCAAATGAAAACACTTAAAAAACATTATATTTCAGGTTAGATGAACATGAATATTTATAATTCTACAAAACATGTACAATCCTAAGGCTGGCAATGACAGTACTTGTTGAATTCTCACTTGGGTTTCCCCAGCTACACTTATTCAAAGCGGATGATTAGAAGCTTGACCACACTAGCTCCCCTCCATGAAACACACTTCTCAGGTCATCCAAGCTTCAATTCCCATGAAAATCCCATGGAAAACTTTTCATCTCTACTAAGAACCACATGAACGTGAGATGGCTTCAAAGGTTTGACCTCTTGCACCAACAAGTAGAAGGTTTTTGGTTACTAAAAATAATTGGCTCTTAATTTGATTACCCATTTAGGTGGCTATACATCAAGCAAGATAAACTTGTTTGTATAACAAATCTACACCTATAACGCTAATTTTTCTAGTAGTGTTCACATTTATATACTAGTTGGGGGTAGCTTGACTAAAAAGCTTCATTGTCGGTTTGAATCACTTTGGGGTGAGCACTTTTCTCCACCAAACCAGGCCCAGATCTAGACTCAATAACAGTTTCTCTTACACCTAGGATCGCAAAAATGTGCAGGGGGAGAGGATACTTTTCTTATCAAATTGGGTATTCTAATCTAAAAAAATCAAGCATGGTAGACAGTGATTAATTTTAAGCCCAAATGACAATTTTCTAGTCTACTTCGATAATTTATTTCAAAATTATCTTTGACAAGCATTCTACAAAATAACTCATTAGTAGTTTGATCATTATCTTCATCAATCATCCTGCAAAAAGGTTTGAATACTTATCTTCTATTAAACATCCTACAAACATTATACTAAATCCTCAAAAACAAATGCTGCAAACTCAAAATTAGTTGTAAGAAAGCTACAAATTAAAATCTCAAACACAGAATTTCAGAAAATTATTTACCAGTCAAATGCATCTTAAAATAGAAAATGCATCATGAAAATTCATATGTGGCTCAGGATATCAATTGCATCGTTTCATGCAGCAAATGCGTCTTGTCATACCTATACCTACAAAACTCAAAATTTCTACAGATTTTTTTTCGAAGATGGTGTCTTCACATCGGGTTCACCAATGTAATGCTAGGAAAATTTAGAAATGCAAGATTAAGCTAATACTAATGCAAATAATCTTAAATCTAACATACACTAACAACAAAGAATAATGGAATTAAAAGCAATAAAACAAGAACATTCTCACCAAAAGTCTCATCCATTCCATGAATCACCTTCATTGCACTCCTTCATTTTTGCATTGTATAATAATTTCCCTCATATTTCACAAAAGTATGCAAGTATGGCCTATTGATAATGATTTAGCAAAATACCGAAGATTCTTAAATTTGCTTCCAAACACATAAGATTTCAAGAGGAGTAATAATGATGATGGTAAAGCCAATTTATAGAAATTTGATTTTCAAATGATTGGCTTAGATTCAAAACATAGATCAATGTTTCAGATTAATGAATTCCATGCAATAGAGATTTAGCGTTAGTAATAACGCGAGTGAAAAAGCACAACTACTAGGGATTAAATTAAATAATAATTTAATCTTTAGTCAAGACTGTTCAAAATTCTGAAGAATAATGATTGCATGTAAAAGATAAAGAAGAAGCATTGTGTTTGAATGCATGAATGAATGAATGGATTAAATAAAGTTATCTAATTAATAATAGTTTGCACATAGAAGAATAACAATGAATGATTAAACCAAAAAAATTGTTCGTTAGAAATAAACAGATATTAAATTAGGAGATATTTGACTGATTTAATTAAATCTTGACTTAAGTGGTAAATGCCTATTTCAATAACTGAGTGATTATCCAATTATAGATGACTATGCCAGGAATAATTCCTTTTATGAATTAAATGATTATTCAATTCAATATTCAAAATTTGAGGATTAAATTAAATAAATAAATATTTATTTAATTGACTGGAGAAAAAGTTAAAGAATTATTAAATAATTTGAAATAATTATTTAATTATAGTTGGAAATGTGATAAGGGTAAATTAAACAATAATTTATTTAATTTAGAAAGAGATTAATTAATTGGTGGTGTAATTAATTAAAAAAAATTATTTAATTAATCAGATTGAAATAGAGATAATAATGAATTAATTAAATAAGATTATTTAATTAATAGAGGATAGGTGACTTTAGAAAATAATTAAATAATTAACATTATTTAATCATGACCATGAAGATGAGAATTATGTCAAAAATGGTGTCGGAGACCTAGACCATTTTTTGGTTTCTACAATGTGTATGAATTCAGTCCTTCAAGGAAGCCATTGAAGAATAGTGAGTTGCAACATTTTGTGATTTCATCATTCCTTCCTTTCAATTATCATTTATATCATTGACATTGCCATTGTGGAAGTGGGAAAATTTACATAGGGTTTGACTAAGGCAAGCGCCTAAATGGCCCAACATTTTCCCTCTCTTTGAATGTGCAGGTTATTGGTTTAAAGATGATTGGATAATGATTGAAGGAAAGTTGTCCATTGTTTCATTTAAAGCCCTAAATCTTGTCAATCCACGAAAAATCACCTACAAAATTATCTAATGACATTCTAATAGTTTTTTAGATGAAAATAGAAGCTTAAATCTACCATCAGAGGACCACAAAATAAATTTAGGACCCCCTATCACAAACCCATATGCTCCTAGGTATATGAGTCCTCTTAGGCACCCTAAAACCAGTTTTTTTGAGTGTGTACACATGTCTTTACACTTCCAAGATCTTCCTACAAACTATTGTTCTAGTCTGTCAATTGTCAAAATCTTGTATTTTACATATTAGGGCACATATTCTAATTAGGTTAATCATTCCAAATCATTTCCAATATATTCCCATCTTCAATTAGATGTAGATCCAGGTCTGATTGGCTCACCTTAATGGTTTTCATTCAATATAGTGACCTTGTTTATCTACATCTTAATGTCACTTGGAAAAAACACCCCTTACATCCTAGGTTCTTCACATTTAGGACCTAGGATCCCTTTTTTATGTTTCAGAAAGGAAGAGTACATAAAGTGTATAATTAACTCGCTTGAGGTGATAATGAATGTACTATATCATATAAAAAATAGAAGGATGTATCAATACAAGGAATAAGGGTGACACCTATATTAATAAGGTTTTTCATTTTATCATGCAATTTTTGGCATTGGTTGGTGGAATGAAGTAGCACTTGATGATATGGATAGAGGGGAAGTGTTGGTTGACTGTACTTAGGAAATTTCTTATATGTTGGAAGAGGAAGAGTGATCAAGTGGGATTTTAGGAGGATAGGAAGTAAATTTCAAGAGGAAAAAATGGATATGTATAGGATCTCATATAATAGATATGCAAGTGAAAATAAAAATGGAGCAATAATTAACCCTTCTTGTTGGGGTGAAATATGTAACCCATGAAAAGAAGAAATCATGGAGATATCAACTAATTAAAAAAGTGGCTAATTAGATAGAGTAGAAGGTTGGTAATCTAAATATATAGTAGAAATGTGAAAATTAGGCCCCAAAGGGATCTTAACTCTACCTTGTGTGCTCAAGGCCACTTCCAGTGTATTCATGTTTATAAAATATTTTGAATCTAGAATAGTAACACTTTTCCAATTTAGAAAGAGGAGGGTCCACATCATTGGCCTTGTAGAAATAAGATGTATATTCACATGTGGGAGATAATTAGTAGTATAATTTATAGAAGATAATGGAATTATTCCCTCATAAGAATCTAGATTCATCTTCCATCAAATGATGTCAAAGTGAATGGATTCAACCTTATGTTCATCAATGTAAGAAGGGGTAAATTATAAGGAGCACAAATCATCACCAATATCTGAGTAAGATTAAGAATGACATATGCATATTATAAAGTTAGTAGTAGGAGATATCAGTTATGTCTTTACTATGATGGATGCTTAAGGTACCATTGTATTAGATGAAATAGAAAGTGAAATGCCAATAATTTTAAAATACTAAAATTAGTTAGTATAGGGTTCGATCATTAAGTGCTTCCCTCCATAGATGAAATTTATTTATTGATATTTAGAGAAGATGGTATATCCACCATTGCATGAATCCATTGTCTATCAAGAATAATACTATAAGAAATATTTCTTGGCATGACATGAACTAACATAGGGAGGGTGATAGAGGATGGCTCAAGCGGGAGTAGGCAAGAAGAAGAGCAAGGGAGGAACTTCAAATTCATTTGGTGATAAAGACATTGATGAGGGTTAATTTGATGGTGATGATTTAGATTTGTTGGTGTTGGGGGATCCTATGGCTTCTATGGGCATGGTTTTCTAGTCTTCTACTTCTCTAGTGGCATGTGAGGAGGTTTTCTAGTCTATAGTGTTGATGTTCTACTGGGTTGATGGTTTCTACCATGTTGACGATTTGTTGGTGTTGGGTTTCCTTTGGCTTCTATGGGCTTGGATTTCTAGTTTTTTGTTGCTCTAGTGGTGTGTGAGGAGTTTTTATGGTTTGTCGTGATGATGGTCTCTGTCATGTTGATGTTTTTCTAGGCTTCGGATTTTTCTTCTATCTTTGAGTTACTGTGACTTGATGTTTCTTATAGGCTCTCTTTTGTTGTCTCGGGTTTTTTCTTTGTGCCTTGATTTTTCCCCTTGTTTTGGTTCTTGTTTTGGAATGAGAACTATGGTTTTATTGAAGATATTCATGTGCTTTAGGGAAGAGGATGTTTTTCCCATGTTTTGGATCCCCACCTACTCTATTATTTTTTTTTGTTAGTGGGGTTTGTTTTTTCCATTTTGTAGATTTATCTCTACTGGAGGGTGCTCCTGAGTACCTTTTTGGTCTTTTCTATTGGATTCTTCACATGGGCTTCCCTGGAAGCTTTGTTTTATAAGAAATTTATCTTGATTCCCTATTGGTTTGAGTTGTTTCTGCATGTTTAGGTTGTCTCCTTTTTTTTGGTTGAGTTGTTCCTAATGCTTCTTCTAAAGGCTTGGGTGTTTATGTTTTTTTGGCTAATTGATGGGTTACTTTCTCAATCTTTCTTCATGTGTTGGAAGCTCATGATGCCTAAGGATATTGTGTTAGCCCTTTCTTCCAAAGTTTTTTCTACTAGTTTCTATAGTTTGAGTCCTATCTAGAGGTGGGGATTTCTCCTATTGAGGGAAGCCCTCTCCTATTGAGTTGGAGTTAGATTATGTAGGTGTGGTGGAAAGTTCTCTTCTCTCTTACTAGTTTCTATTGAGGTGGATCTTGTGGGAGTAGGAGAGTGGTGGTCAAAGCTTAAGATGGCTATTTGAGTGGATTGGTCTTGTAAGGATGTTGATGTTTCTTAGTGTTCATACATGTTCTCTCACCCCTTCATTAATGAGAGGGGTGTGTTTGTGTTGGAAGCTCTAGATAACAAGGGTATGTGGGTTTTTACACCAATCAGTTGGTTGTCTTCCTTATCTTAGTGTTGAGTTTTCTAAGTGTCTGGTTAGTTGTAGCTTGGCTAATGCAAGTTGTTATTTCAATCAGTTAGGGTTCAAGGTCCTTGTTAAAATATATTTGTAAGGGTTAAAGTTCCCTTCAAAACCTACTTTGTAATGCCCCACCACGTAACCCTATAGGATGACACAAGCACAATGGAAGCGTAACAAAAAAAAAAAAAAATGCAATTACCAAGAAGTAAAGTGAACTACACTTAATGCAAACATCCTCTAAGGTACATGACAATGCTTTCCATAGAATATAAGAATTATACTCATGAAATAAATAACATAGATCCAATAACATGAAACTCATCTCACAAGATAACAAAGTACATAATAAAACCATTCATAGATTGCATACATTCAATATAGTAGTTACAAGAATCATTTCAAAAATAAGGTAGATCATACAACAATATTACAATTACAATGATACAAGGATCCTCCTCAAATACAAATGAGGAGTAGCACATACACATGGATATCCAATTGATACAATAGAAAAAAAGAGATGGTACAAGCAATTGGAACACACGAGCTCTCCAATCAAGAAGATCCTTCCATCATGAACATAAACTAGAAACCCAACGGTGTAAGGTGCACATTCCACCCAACCAAGTGGCACTCGAAGGCCCACCCCTCATGCTAGGAGATACTAAAATGGATTCCTAGGAAAAACTAACAACCTCTAGACATAGGAAATCACATTACTAAACTATACAAGAACAATACATAACATAAAGGTTACATTTATTCTAGAGTAAAATAATCAAGTACTTCAACTGAATAATACAAACTATTATCATAGGAGGAGTTTCATCAAAAATTAGCATGGGTTGCCTTGGCAGATCCTCCTAGGCCTTGACCCCCATCTTGGGTTACCCTAGTAGCCTCTCACGATCCCTAGCCCCACATGCAAACCAATGCAAAATCAAATATCTTTCAAAGGGAAAAAATAATGATGTTTTCATTCCAGGCCTTCTCATCTCATCCCAAGTCTAAGCAAGCCTTTGAGTCAATGAGCGGAGCACAATTAAACAATTATATATTTTAAAAGCTATCATTTTGCCTAATACTTTTATTTAATTTCCATTGAATTATCTAACTCTCGCATAAGTTACCCTAGCACTACTTTGTGTGTTGGCCCCCATTGAAAGCCACTCCCCTACTAACAACACAAGTATCTAAACCAAAAACCAAGGGTAAACAAAGTGCACAAAAAACCGATAATAAATATCAACCATAATACTAGATGCAACACATCTCGTTCATATTAATCGGGTGCTTAAAATGAATCGCAACCAAGTGCACTACCCAAGGAAAGAAAAGTGTTTAACAAAATATCACAACCACCCCCTCACAAAATAACAACATCTAGAAGGCTTAAACTTTCACAACTAATAGATTTCCCCAAATTAAAAAGACATCATAATTAAATAAGCAATTTCAGGCAAGTAATAAAACTATCATTATGATTTCCTTAATCTAATTTCCTTTCCAAGAAAACAATAATTCATTGCTCAAATAATCTAACTTAATACCATTTCATTTATAATGAACAAAGAAATTAAAATCTAATATTTAATTCAATTTCCTAATAACAACAATATAAAAATCAATTTCCTTTTTCTAAATCATTTCATTTTAAAGTCATCTAATTTGTGGATTTAATGCATCTATTATAATAAAATATCCATTTATATATATATATATATATATATATATATATATATATATATATATATTTATATATTTATATATAATCATACATATAAAAATATACTATTTAAATAATAAGAAAAATAAATTACAATTTCCAAACAAATATAAAATATATATATAACTAGAGAGGGGCTTATAAATACAAAGGAATATATATATAAATTGTTAGCGTAATAAGTTATTATACTTAATCAATTTAATCATATTGGTTAACTAATTAAGTCACTTATTCCTTTAGGTTGTTTAAGCTAAACTTAGGCACATTAATAATTATTCCTCTTGTTTGTTTTGGATATCTATTGCATGTGATGGGTGATTGCATGCAGGTGATTCTTGGGGACTGTGAGGTTGAGATTTATCAACTTTTATATAAATATATATTTTAATGCATACGAATTTGAAGATGGGCAGTTTCAAGGAACGCAACTGCCTGAAGTTCTAGTGTGGGTTTGGCTAGGCCTGCTTCCCTCTCCCTAGGAGGGTCCGTTGCCTCATAGCAACCGCAACCCCTATGGGGAGGCTTAGTCATGGATTTCCCTCCCACAAATCTACAAATATACATTTCTTAAAAACCTACAATTATTTTAAATCGCCGTATGGACTTCCATAAGGTTTTCACAGTATATTTAATCTAGAACTTTTATCAAACAAATATGTATATATATTAATATATATATATATATATATATATATATATTTATATATAAATATATATAATATATCAAAAGATTTCTCCTATAGAGTAATTTTTCACAAAAAAAATCTACAAGGGAAATATTTACAAAATTTTACAAAGGTTTTCAATTTTCAAGCCAAAAAATTATAATTGGAAGAAAAACAATAATCTTCTAGAGGAAGATATTTTGCAATACAATTAGAGGTTTTTTACAATTTTGATAGGAAGATTTAAATCCATTCCTACAGAGGTTTTCCAAATTTTCTATTGTTTTCCCTCTAGGAATTCTATTGTTATAAATCAATTTTCAGAGAGGCTCTAAAGCTTTCATGAAAAATTTTCCAATTTCAAAACATATCAAAGATCTTAAAACAAATTAAGTTTTCTTCATTGTACATACAATCTTTTCCAAAAAAATAACTAATTCAAATAGCCTTTCCCAATTTTTAAATGAATAAAAAAAATTAAAGAACCTGTTTCCAGATGTTTGAAGAAACAAAGATTGAAGTAGAGCCTCAACTTCAAATTCCAATATTATCAAAGCTTCTTCCAAATATTCCTCTTTCCATAAAGTTGAAAATAATACTAGAGCCAATTTCCTGAGAGCTTCTTCCCCAAATTTCAACAACCCTAATTTGCAACAACTTCTTCCAATTTCAACCACCCAAAATAAAAAAAAATTCATTGATGTGAAATAGCCTCTTTCCTCTTTTAGTTAATGCAATTATTCTCTTCGAGAATTAATTCCCAACACTAGGTATTAATTTTCTAACACATGTCACAATTAAAATATATTTTCCAACCAAAACACAGATATTTCCTCTAAGATATTTACAAGGTATTTGTTTATTTACAATTTAAAATCAAATATTAATTTCAATTAACCATTCAATTAAATTCACACTTTATTCAATTAATTTAAATAATTAGTTAAACAAATATTTTATAATCTAAAAAATTAAATAAAAAATTTAATCTAATTAATTAAATCAAATTTAAAGCTTCTAACAACATTTATCACTATTAAATAAATAATCAATTAAACATTATAAACATTAATTTCTCATAGAGCATACCTTGCAAAATAATTAAATGACAAGGAAAACTAGAACAACATGACAATAAAGCATGACCAAAACAAGGATTGATCACACACTGTGACTAGGGTTGTGGTTTGACAAGGAAACCCTATTACTATCTCCCAATCAACTATTTCGTTAGGAAATGTACATGCTCAAACTTGTGAATCTAGGTGGAATCGATTTCTTGTACCTGCAATCCTACAATCATAACATCTGTTGTACATGTATATAGATCAGGAACAATCACACCATGAAGAAAAAATCATGGAATCATGGGGCGCTCGCAAGCGAGTGATGGAATCTCATTCCCTTCACCAATATAGTGTCACATCAAAATTGACAAACCTAAAACATCAAATAATTATAGATGAACATATATCAATATCAACTCACATGATCAACTATGCTAACTAGAAAGCATGTCAAAAACAATAATCATCCATATAGTCTACCATCACATCTCAATATAAAAACCATCATCACTCTAATGTAAGCGATCAAATAGCATCATAGTATCATAGTCTATCAAAATAAAAACACTATCTAAAAATATAAGAAAATCATAGGGGTACTACAACCTCCCCCCCTAGGATCAAGCTTACTCTTGGAATCCTATGAACAAATAGGGATAGAGCTCCCTCACCCTAGTCGCATCCTCCTAGGTAGCCGATGTATCATCTCTCGAATCCAACTGGACCCTAACCTGCTCAACATCTTGACCCCTGAGGGCGAGTCTCCTATGCTACGTGATGACCACAGGCTCCAAAGCCAGTTTCCCATCCTCTACCTATAAGCCATTCCAAACAAGAATGTGAGATATATCAGGGTGATAAGGCCTGAGTACTAAAACATGGAATACATCATGTATGCGTGAGAGACTAGGTAGCAAAGCAAGACGATAAGATATTGGTCCAATATTCTTGAGAATCTTGAATAGCCCATTGAAGTGAGGTGCAAGCTTAGAGCCTTTTCCATATCTGATAGGACTCTTTTGTGGACACACTCGCAAAATGACTCAGTCACCTACTACAAATTGACGGTCCACCTGATACGCATCTACATACTTTTTCTGCCTATCTTGTGCAGTGACCAAATTTTCTTTGATCTGGATCACCTGTTGTTCCATGTCCTAAAGCATCTCAGGACCCAATAGAACTCTATCCTCTAACTGATCCCAACTCAAAGGATTCCGACACAGTCATCCATATAATACTTGGAAAGGAGGAATACCAATCGAAATCTGATAGGTGTTATTATATGCAAACTCCACTAAATGGAGATAGTCCTCCCATCATGTTTTCTGGTCCATGACATACATGTGTAACATATCCTTGAGGATCTAGGTGACCCTCTCAGTCTATCCATCTATGTAAGGGTGATATGCTGAACTAAAGTTCAACTACATCCCCATCACTTGCTACAATGACGTCCAAAGAGCTGAGATAAACACATGATCCCTGTAAAAAATGATCCAATGAGGAATACCGTGCAACCTAAAAATATATTCCCTGAACACTCTAGCAATGGACAAAGCATTATAGGATGAAAAACTAGGTGAGAAGTATGCTACCTTCATCAACCTATCCACTATCACCATAATGGCATTATGTCGTCATGAAGAATTAGGTAACCCAGTAATGAAATCCAATGAGATTATATCACATTTCCACTCTAGAACCAAATGTGGCCACAAAAGTCCTACTAGATGTTGGTGTCCAACCTTCACTCGCTGAAACTCCAAACACCTCGATAAAAATTCAGTGATGTCTCACATCATACCTAACCAAAAGTATAGTTGTCACAAATCGGCATGCATCTTCTTCACTCCACGATGAGCTGAATAGGGTACCCGATGTGCCTCTTTCATAACCAAGGTGCGAAGATCTCTAGGAGATGGAACATAAACACATCCCATGTGTCTCAATAAACCATATGATTCTAGAGAATAACCTGAGAATCTGCCCTCAAGAGTCTTGTCTGACTCTATCTCTGATCTCACCTCCTAATACTAGTTGTCTGTAGGAAGTGTAGAAAGAATCTAATTCCTCAAATCCACACCAAGAGTCACCTCTAACAATTCGTTTCTTCATCTGTTGAGAGAATTGGAAACTACGTTCTTCTTTCCCTGGATGAACTTCACCTCGAATTCATACTCACAAAGGAACTCCATTCATTGCCTCTACCCGACAATAAGATTAGGCTACATGAATATGTATTATAGGCTCTAATGATCACTATGCAGCTCAAATATGTGCCCCAAAAGGAAATGTCTCGACCTTGTCAAAGCATGTACTACCGCTGCTAACTCAAGATCATGTGTGGGGTAATTCAACTCATGATCCTTGAGTTTGCAAGACTCATATGTAATAAATCGACCATCCTAAATCAAGACTGCTCCTAATCCCTCCAAATATGCATCTATACAAACAAAAAAAAATCCAGTAGGATCGAGTATCACAAGAATCGGTGCACTGGTCAACCTCTCCTTCAGAGTCTAAAATGTTGCCTCACACTGCTCTAACCAGATGAATCTTTTCCCTTTCCTCTGAAGAGAAGTGATAGGATTTCCTATCCTAGAGAAACCCTATACAAAGCTTCTATAATAACCTACTAAAACCATTAAACTACATATCTCTACCACATTAGTGGGCACAGGCCAATCAATGATCACTTGAATCTTTGTAGGATCTAGGGAAATACCCTCTCCTGATATCACATGTCCAAGGTACTTAACCTCAATCTTAAAGAACTCACATTTGGATAGGTTAGCGTACAATTGATTGTCTCTCAAACACTACAAAACTTGTCTTAGATGCTCCTCATGCTCCTCTACTATCTTGGAACAGAACAATATGTCATCAAGGAATACCAAAATGAGTCTATCAAAACATGTGCAAAAGACTCCATTCATCAAGCTCATGAACACAGATGGCTAATTCATCAACCCAAACAGTACCACTATAAACTCATAGTGATCATAACGAGTGTGAAATATCATCTTATGAATGTCAAAATCAAATATGTGTAGCCGATGGTATCCTAACTTAAGATCAATTTTTGAAAAGACTATAGAACCCTTGATCTGATCAAACAAATCATCGATCCTAGGTAAGGGATATTGGTTCTTGATTGTCACTTTATTCAGCTGATGGTAGTCTATGCACAATTGGAGAGATCCATCCTTCTTCTTCACAAAAATTAATGGTGCTCCCCAGGGTGCAACACTAGGGTAGATGAAACCCTTCACTAGAAACTCCTCGAGCTTCAAGCGGAGCTCCTTAAGTTCATGTGTAGTCATACGGTATGGAGCTCATGAAATAGGCTCAGATCTAGGTATAAGATCAATCTTGAAATCAATGACACGCTAAGGTGGCATCCCTAGAATCTCATTGAGAATTACATCTGCATACTGTTGAAGTATGGGATGGCTATCAAGTGAATCCTTCTCCTCACTATCTCCCAACTCTAAGTCATCTATTGTCACTATGAAAAATTGACATTGGAATTGTACGTCAAGGTCAATGACAATATAGAGCTTCTACTCCTCTAATCTCCACCAAGTAGATGCAAAGTCTTGCAAGTGCATGATAATACATCTAGCCTTGGTGTTGCTACTGTAAGGGTGCATAGATAAACACCATTTCAATTCTATCAACCATGTCTCAGCCTCTAGTCCACTACTAGAACCATCGAAATTGGGTGGATGAGCTCTAATTAAGTCTCTCATATGTGCAGTTGTGATCGCCTCCTACTATGTTGGAACCTCTCTCCCTCACCAATACCTATCTAATATCCATCCTGCCTTGGCCCAAGGTGAGCAAGAGTCTCCTCTAACAATCGATGCAACTAAGTGCCCTCAATCCCTGGTGGATCTTGATTCTGGTCATCGTGTCCTAGAGCATTCTGGGAAGCCTGTTGTTCCTTACAATATGAGTCATGGGGAACATGGGGACATGAATCCTATTGACTACCTCCAAAGTTACCTCCTTGGCCTCGACGATGACCTTTATCGTGACCTCACCTGGGTGGCATGATCTTACACAGACATACCAAGGTATAAGACAAGGTAACACAAGCTTAAATCCAATTTAACTAATAGCTTAATGGGTTCAAGATTATCCCAAAGCACCCATTTTTTAAACTTGGACTCTGATACCATGTGTAATTCCCTACCACCTATCCCTCGAGGATGATGCAAACACAACATAAGTGTAACCAATTTTTTTTTTACCAAGTAAAGTGAACTACACTTAACTCATACATCCTCTAAGGTACGCGACAACGCTTACATTTGAATCCCATAACATACAAAAGTAAACAATCCATAGCATATAAAAATTAATCTCATGAAATAAAGAACATAGATCCAATAACATTAAACTCATCTAATATGATAACAAAGTACATAATAAAACCATTCATAGATTGCATACATTCACTATAGCAGTTACAAGACTCATTTCCAAAATGAGATAGATCATACAAAAATATTAAAATTACAATGATCCTCCTCGAATACAAATATCTAGGCCTTCTCATCTCATCCCAAGTCTAAATGAGCCACTGAGTCAATCAGCAAGGCACAATTAACAAGTTATGTATTTTAAAAGCTACCCTTTCCCCTAATACTTTTATTCAATTTCCACTAAATTATCTAACTCTCACATGAGTTACCCTAGCACCAATTTGTGCATCAGCCCCCATTGAGAGCCACTCCCCTACTAACAACACAAGGATCTAAACCAAAAACCAAGGGTAAACAAAGTGGACAAGAAATCAATAATAAATATCGATCATAATGCTAGAGGCAACACATCCCGTTCATAGTAACTAGGTGTTTAAACCGAATAACAACCAAGTGCACTACCCAATGAAAGCAAAGGGCTAAACAAAATCTCACAACAACCCCCTCACAAAATTACAACATCTAGAAGGCTTACACTTTCACAACTAATAGATTTTCCCAAATTAAAAAGACATCATAATTAAATAAGAAATTTCAAACAATTAATAAAACTATCATTATGATTTCCTTAATCTAATATCCTTTCCAAGATAACAATAATTCATCTCTCAAATAATCTAACTTAATACCATTTCATTTACAATCTACAAAGAAATTAAATCTAATATTTAATTCAATTTCCCAATAACAACAATATGAAAATAAATTTCCTTTTTCTAAATCATTTCATTTTAAACTCATCTAATTTGTGCATTTAATGCATCTATTATAACAAAATATCCATTGTAAATATATATATATATATATATATATATATATATATATATAATTATATATAATCATACGTATAAAAATATATTATTTAAATAATATGAAAAATAAATTACAATCTCCAAACCAATATAAAATATATATATAACTAGAGAAGGGCTTATAAATACAAAGGCATATATATATATATATTTTAGTGCATATGAATTTGAAGATAAATGATTTCAAGGCACACAACTACATGAAGTTTCAGTGTGGGTTCGGTTGGGTCGGCTTCCCTCTCCTTGGGAGGGTGTGCTGCCTATGGGGCAGTGCTTTCTCCACAAGTCTATGGAGGGTGTTGCCTCACATCAGCTACACTCCCTATGGGGAGGCTTAGCCGTGAATTTTCCCTCCCAAAGATCTAAAAACACACCTTTCTTAAGAACATGCAATTATTTTAAATCATCATACGAACTTCCATAAGGTTTTCAGAGTATATTTAATTTGGAAATTTTATCAAACAAATATGTATATATATATATTTATATATGCATATGTATATATATTAATATATTTATATATTTATATATAAATATATATCAAAATATTGCTCCTGAAGAGCAATTTTTCACAAAAGTTTTCTACAAGGGAAATATTTACAAAATTTTACGGAGGATTTCAATTTTCAAGCCAAAAAATTATAATTGGAAGAAAAACAATAATCTTCTAGAGGAAGATATTTTCCAATACAACCAGAGGTTTCTACAATTTTGATATGAAGATTTAAATCCATTCCTATAGAGGTTTTCCAAATTTTCTATTATTTTCCCTCGAGGAATTCTATTGTTTTAAATCAATTTCCATAGAGGATCTAAAGCTTTCATAACAATTTTTTAATTTCAAAACATATCAAATATTTTAAAACAAAATAATTTTTCTTCATTGTATAGGCAATCTTTTCCAAAACAATAATTAATTCAAATAGTCTTTCCCAATTTGTAAATGAATAAAAGTAATTAAAGAACCTGTTTCTAGATGTTTGAAGAAACGAAGATTGAAGTCGAGCCTCATCTTCAGTTTCCAATATTATCAAAGCTTCTTCCAAATATTCCTCTTTCTAGATACAAGAGCCAATTTCTCAAGAGCTTCTTCCCCAATTTTCAACAACCCCAATTTACAACAACTTCTTCCAATTTCAACAACCCAAAATATTTTTTTTTCATTGTTGTGAAATAGCCTCTTTCCTATTTTAGTTAATGCAATTATTCTCTTTGAGAATTAATTCCCAACACCATATATTAATTCTCTAACACATGTCACAATTAAAATATCTTTTCCAACCAAAACACGGATATATCCTCTAAGATATTTATAAGATATTTGTTTATTTACAATTTAAAATCAAATATTTTATAATCTAACAACTTAAATAAAAATTGAATCTAATTAATTAAATCAAATTTAAAGCTTCTAACAACATTAATCACGATTAAATAAATAATCAATTAAACATTATAAACATTAATTTCCCACAGAGAATACCTTACAAAATAATTAAATGAGAAGGAAAACTGGAACAACATGACAACAAAGCATGACCAAAACAAGGACTGATGACACACTATGACTAGGGTTGTGGTTTGACAAGGAAACCCTGTTACTATCTCCCAATCAACTATTATGTTGGGAAATGGACACACTCAAACCTATGAATCCAGGTGGAGTCAATGTCATGTACCTGCAATCCTGTAATCATAACATATGCTGTACATGTATATAGATTGAATAAAAAATAACACCGTGAAGAGAAAATCAGAGAATCAAAGGGCGCTCGCAAGCGAGTGATGCAATCCAATTCCCTTCACCAATACAGTGTCACATCAAAACTAATTAAACTAAAACATCAAATAACTACAGATGAATATAAATCAATATAAACTTGCATGATCAACTACGCTAACCAGAAAGGATGTCATAAACAATAATGATCCATATAGTGTACCATCACATCTTAATATAAAAATCATCATCGCTCCAATGTCAGTGATCAAATAACAACATCATAGTATCATAGTCTATCAAAATGAAAGCACTATCTAAAAACATAATAAAATCAGAGGGGTGCTACATATTTGCTTGTTGCAGCTCGAGTTGTATTATTTATTTTAGATGGGTTCTATTTTTTAGGCTACTATTTATTTGTTGATTATTTCTATTATAGCTTTCTTTGTCTAGAAAGGGTTTCAAGTCCCTTCAAAACATGTTTGTAATGGGTTTCAGGTCCCATCAAAACCTATTTTTTGATAATCAAAAGAATAGGGAGGGTGATAGGGCCTAATGATATAGGTAAATTAATGCTATGCAAAATAGAAACTTAAAATTGAATTAGATTAACTTTATCAACATGTTTTTATTTTAAAAAATAAAGAATATAAATATTAAGGTAGAACCATTTTCAATCATTGTATTCTTAATGCCCATAGAGTTAATATTGACCATGATGAAAATAGGAAGTTTTTATTTTGGGACCTTATATGAAGGAATCTTAGATGAATGAAATTTTGTTTCCATTGTATTAGAATGAATTTAGTTGATTAGAGAAAATTATTCAAGTGTCTTACTAGAACAGGAAAGATGAATATTTAGTAAAGCCTTCTGAAGAATGTCAAAATAAGAAGGTGAATTTTGTATCCTCCCAAAGATGGATCTTAGCTTTAATATCCTAAATCTATTCAATATTATCATACTATTTGGTTTGCTTAATGGAATATGAAAAGCTAGTGGAAGTATAGGAGCTTATGAAGGAAGATAATTAATCAAAAGATTAACTTATCAGATCTCTCAAGTGTTGTATGGGTTCCCTATGAAATTAAAGTTGATAAGAGGATATGTGAGCTCATCAATAAAATATTAGATAGGGATAATTAGATGAGAAGGTGGGAGTGGATTAGAAATCTCATGCATGATAAATTTATGAAAGACAAAATAATTTTCATTAAGTAGGAGAGTTTATATGTTAGGAACATAAGATATAGAAGATGAAACTAAAAGAGTATGTTCAATATCTCTTCACACATAATTTTATGTGGGATGAAATTCAACATCTAATAATCCCTCATCATCAAGGTGGAGAGAATTTGCATGAAGAGTAGATCAAGTGATGTTAAGAAAATGATCAATGATGCCATTATGCTCCAAATTACCCTTAGAAAGGAAAGTATCCTCATTTAAAGAAAAATAATAAGTGGATAAATAAGAGGAGGATAAATAATGAGATAAAGGAGAAAAGAGAGAAGAAACATTGTAAATAAGAAAAAAAAGTCTCCAATGAAGAAAGGGTTGTCCTAAAGGACAAATCCACTCATGGGTAAGGGAGACATGATAATTGAATAATGATAATAGAATATATGTTTCAATTGTTTACCCAATGGTAACTATATTTCTCCTTTTGGACAATGGAATGGGATTTCAGGTAGTGACCTAAAAAAAGTAAGAAAAGAAAAGAAAAGTATCAAATTGTTAGGTTAACCAAAATGTAAATGAGAATGTAAGATGTGTTAAACTTAACATTTACATTAACTAAGTTGTATTATGGAAACAAAGAAAAATTAAAAATAGAAACAACTATAGAAATAGTAGTAAATTCATCATTTAAAAGATATATTGAAATGATAAAGAACCTGAAAAATTAGCACAAAAAGCTTGCTAGCTAGGACGTTAGCATAATGTACTATTATCTAATTAGTGTGTTGTAATTTGGTTTTTTCATTTTCATCCAAAATAACTATAAAAATCTAGTGCTCTCATTAATTTCAAGAATACTTGTACGTATGGATACAACATCACATAAGACAACATACCAGATATACTAAAAGTGGAAAAAAACTTGAATTAATTTAATCTAATAATTTTAAAATAAATTAATGAATATAATGAGAAAAGAATAAAATAAAACCCTTTGTGCATTCAAGATTAAAAATACCTACAATATGAGAAGGGGGAAATTGAGTGGCTACTTAGTAGCTTTTCTTTAATTGGAGCCCCTACTTTGGTCTTTTGGCCTCCATGGGAAAATAATGGAATAAGAGAAAATCAGAGAGATAGTGCACTTATCCTAAAAAAATTAGGACTAATAATAGAAATAAGAAGGAGAAATAATATATAAATTAACTCCTAGTTTATGGGAATAAATACCATAGTGTGTATGGTATGAGAAAGGAGGTAAGAGTTGCACAATGCCAAAGGAAAAAAAATAACAAAATTATAAAATAATGAAGGAAAAGAGAATAAAAACATCAAAATGGTCTCCATAATGACAATATAATGTGATCACAAGGTCAAGGAAGTATAGTAGAATGCTAGAACATTTTAATGTTCTATTAAATTATAAAAAATACTACAAGTTGGGCTTGGAAAGATAAATAATGCATGATGAAATGAGTATCCAAAATAATTTAAGAGGAAGAGGGAAGTCCAATAGTCACTCAAAATGCCAGGGTGACTATTAGACTTATAAAAAATAGGAAAATGAAAATTACAAAAGAATTTTTGACACTAATAGGTAGAAAGTGAAGAATTAAACAGATGAGAATGTTGGAAATCTAAACCTATAATATAAAGGTGTATTTTAGGTTACATGTGAACCTTAAATCCTTGCCCCATATTATGAATACCACTTTCATTGTATCCATGCATATGAAATATTTTAAATCTAAGCTAATAACACTTTTCCAATTTAGAAAGAGGAGGTTCCACATCATTGGCCTTGTTGAAAAAATATGTATATTCACATGTTGGAGTAATAGTACATAATTGATAGAAGCAATGGTTCGCCCATAATAATTTGAACCCATATTTGGTATATAGATGTAAAACTAGGTTGGTTCAATCATATGCTCACCAATGTAAGAAGAGGTGATATCTAAGGAGTAAAATTCATCACCGAGATATGAGTTGGAGGAAAAATGATCTCTATTAAAGCTAAAAGGTTAACAAAGGAGATACCAATGATTTCTCAACCATGACTAATGTAGAAGGTAATATTGCAATAGATGAAATAGAAAGAGAAATACCAATGATTTCAAAATACTCAAATGAGCTAGTATATACTTTGATCATAAAATCCCTCCCTCCATAGATGAAATTTATGGACATATTAAGAGAAGAGGAGACTACTACCATTGCATGAATCTATGGTGTATTAAGAATAATAATGTAATAAATTTTCCTTGGCATGATGCGAACTAACAGAGGGAGTGTCATATGACCCAATGATATAGTAAATTAATGGTTTACAAATAATATTAGGGGAAACCTCAAAATGAATGATATTAAATTTGTCAACATGTTTTTATTTTAGAAATTTAAGACTACAACTATTAATCTATAACCATTGTCCACAAATGTACTCTTAATACTCATAGAGTTAATATTGAACACGATGAAGGTTTTATTGTTGAAGCTCACATGAAGGAATGTTAGATCATATAAATGTGATTCCAGTTGTATTATAATAAGTTAAGTTAATTAGAGAAAATTATTCAAGTGGATTAATAGAAGAGGAAAGATGAACATTTTGTAAATCCTTTTGAAGAGTGTCACAATAATAAATTCATTTTTTATTAAATCTCAAAGAGGAATCTTATCTTGAGCATCCTAAAGTTAATAATATCACATTATTTGATGTTCTTAATGGGAAGATGATTTTATGGAAGAATAGGAACTTTTGAAAGAAGAGAAATAGACAAAATATTGGGTTATTATTTTCGTTAAGTGTTGTATGTTCTCCCTATGATGTGCAAGTCAATTAGAGGATCTATGTGATTATCAAGTAAATATTATATACTGATAATTGGATGAGAAGGTAGGATTGGATTAGGCATCCAATGTATGGTAATTCTAGGAAAGACAAAATAAGTTGTATTAATTGGGAGAGTTTATGTTAGGAACATAAGATATAGAAGAAGGAATTCAAAGAGTGTGTTCAATATGTCTTCACACATCATTTGATGTGGGATGAGATTTGACATTTGAAAATGCCTCATCATTGAGGGGTTGAGTATTGGAATGAAAAGTAGGCTAGGTGATGTTAATAAAATTATCAATGATGCCATTTATCAAGCTATAACCATATTTTTGGTTACAACCAATTTTGTGTCAAAAAATAGCCTTTAAGGGATTCAATATGTAATTTCAAACTTTCAAAAATGGAAACTTCAATATCTTCAAATGTAAACATGATCTTGAGACTAAAATTTACTAGCATGTTTATTTAGAAATTATGTAACTTTGGGGAAAACTACAAACCAATACATGCTCAAATGTAAACTTACTATAAATATTTTAACCTTTTGTAATTTCAAGGTTGAGACACCATTTTTTTAACAGTGACCCTCTGTAATCATGGCAAGTCATTAGGAATAGATGTCACCATTGAGGTGAGTAGGGACATAGTGCCATTTTATTTGATTTTGAATAAAAAATATTTGAACTTTCTTTTCCTCCTTATCACATGATCCCCTCTACTAAATTTTAGGCCTCCATGATATGTGAACCATGAGTAGTTCCCAGACCACCTTAAAAGATTGGTAGGACAACAAACACAAACCAACTCCTCTTTTCCTTCAAAAGTTTCAAAAGGCCTATTGGTAATTGATGTGTTTGTTAAAACCTTGTTGGGAACCAATAAGGTTTTAAATCCTTAGTTAAGGGCTATACATAAGTCAATATTATATTTTTTCAACTTGAATAGTTGGGTGATGTGAAAGTAGAAAGCAACATGGGATAAAAAGGCACACATACATAGAGGCCCAATATTAATTGTCTCAGATTGATTATAAACCTAGGCCAATATAGCATAAAACAAAACAAAATCAAGAAAAAAATAATATAATGGATTGAGTCCCAAATCTAACAGTGGCCCTGGCTAGGGATTAATGCCTCATGTAGGCATTACAAGAATCTAGAATCTCTAGGTAGACTAAAAATTTGGGAAAAACTAATGAAGGGAGACTCTCCCTCAAACACACCTTACACAAAAAACAACATTCAAGAACAAAAAACATGCAAATTTATTATACTTATAAATCATCTACATACATGCAATCAAATGCAATAGAACTATGTGGTCACAAGGCTACTATTACATAAATTTGGGTCGCAAATACATGTAGAAAATTAGACATGAAAGTCCATGAAATATAATAATGGCCACTAAAATCAAAACCTCTATTATGTGCTGAAAAGAAATAATTTGGTTATTTTTCTTATCAAGAATGAATCTCTTTCATTCCACATCACTTTATCATTTTTTTCTCCTTCCAACTAATCATCATTTCTATTTTTGGGACCTAATAGATTCAGTTGCCCCTTTTTCAGGTCTAAGAAATGTCCTAAATTTTAGTCCAACTTTTGAGATCCATAAATTTTGACTCGAGCATTGGACTAACAAATCATCTATGCCATTGGAAAGATCTCAAATTCTCAACAAGCGGTAGGGCCATAAAAGGTAATAAATGGGCCTTTTGATTGTCAGCCATTTTTTGGGTCGATTTGGAACCTCTAGGTGCCTCAAAATTGACTTTGAATATTTTTAAAGGGATTTTGAAGACAAAATTAATATCTCACAAGTTAAAAATGGTATTGAAGTGATTTCTTCACCATTAGCTTCATTTCACCATTCTATAGCTCTCTCTAAGATTTCATGTCCAAACATGCACAAATGATAACTTACTTTTAAATAGAAACCTACTATTTAGTCCTAACTTAATAAAAATAGTAACCCTACCATTTTTTCCCTTGCTGAAAATTTATTCACCAAACCTAACAAAAATCAAAATAAACAATGTTTTTTGGGCTGCAAGATTGCTCTTACACCCTGGACACTCTTGTATTGGACACCTGAGGTAATTTGAGAAGTGACCTTGTCACATCTCAAGTGTTTGGAAGAAAACCAAGATGATCAACCTCTACCTTAGATAGCCATGATGAATTTTTAATAGGAATTCCTTTCCACTTAATCAAGTATTCTTCATATTTTTTATTTCTTGTACTTCTACCCACACATTTATCCATGATGTATTCAATCTCCTCCTTCTCTGAAGTAGGTGCTAGAATATTCTAGTGTTCTTTTATTGGTGCCTACTCCATATCTCCTTCACGATATTTTATTAAATGAGCAATGTTGAACACAAGAGAGATATTTATCCCACTCGATAACTCTACCTCATAGGAATTTCCTAAATCATGTGCTTCGTCAAGATCTTGCATGGTCCAAATTTCTTCATTTTCAATTTATTAGATGTTCCCATTGGTAACATTTCCTTCCTCAAGTGAATCATGACTTCATCTCAACCTGGAATCCCTTACATATTTTCTTCTAATCTACCTTAGCCTTGTACTGAGAATTCATCTTATGGATATGATTTCTTACCTCTTCATGCAAGTTCTTCAAGTTCTCTATAAAATATTCAACCTCAGTACTACTCTTATATCATTTTATCAATATTTCTTAACTCAGAATCATTTCTTGAACTACTTCCATATATAATATTGAATGGGGATTTACTAGTACTCATGTTGATAAAATTATTGTATGGAAAATCTTCTTGTGGTAGAATCAAATCCCATCCCTTGGGATTATCTCCTAATAATCATTTCAATAGGTTACCTAGACTCCTATTTATCACCTCCATCTATCTAGTGGTTTATAAATGGTGTGTAGTACTAACCTTCAAACGATCTAGTAAACTTCTTCCATAGTGTTCTCTAGAAATACTCATCAAATTTGGTTTCTCAATTTGAGACTATACTCTTTGGTAGACCGTGTAGTCTAACCACTTCTCTGAAAAATAACTCTACAATGTGAACATCACTGGTCTTATGACATGGAATAAAATGTGCCATCTTTGAAAATCTATCTACCACCACAAATATCGAGTCATGTCCTCTTTGTGTTCTCGATGAACCAAGAATGAAGTCCATACTGATTTCTTCCCATGGTCTCTCTGGTATTGGTAATGACATATACAACCCACTATTCTAACTTACCCCTTTAGTCATCTAACATACTCTACAACTCTATAAAAACTTCTTCACATATTGGTGTAATTGTGGCCAATAATAATTCTCATTTACAAGAGAAATGGGATTATCTTGACCAAAGTCTCCTACCAATCCTCCACTATTCTTCTCCTTAGTTAAATTGTCTCTCATATAACTCTACAAAATGCACAACTGGCTTCCTCTAAACAACATACCATCCTAGATTATTAAATCCAACCATCTTGCCCTATCCAAAGAAATAGATTCCAAACAAGACTTCTAGGCCTTTCCAAATTCTAGATCTTCATGATACAAAATCTTGAGTTCATTGAACCCAATAAATTCTATCTTCATCTCTATCAAAAAAAATTACTTCTACTTAAGGTATCTACAACTCTATTTGACTTCCCACTTTTGTGTTTTAGAAAAATGTGTAACTACAAAAATTCAACCCATTTTAAGTGTCTTTTCTTCAATTTCCCTTGACTACTAAGTTACTATAACTCTTGATGATTAGTATATAAAAAAAATATTTTGGAAACAAATAATGCCTCCATTTCTTCAAAGCTTGAACTATTGCATAAAATTCCTAATTATAGACATAACATTTTCTCTTGGCATAATTCAATTTCTCACTAAATAGGAAACATGCTTACCTTATTGACTAAAAACTACTCCTATGGAACTACCACTATAATCACATTAACCTAAAACACTTTATTGAAATCTAGAAGTGCCAAAACAGATTGTTTTATAACTTTATTCTTTAAAAAATCAAAACTCTTAGCTTCTCCTATAGTCTATCTAAATTCATCTTTGTCCCATCTCATTGTCTCCATTAGGGGTGCACATATACTACTAAAAATCTTAATAATTTTTCTATAAAACTGATCAGACCATGAAATGATCTTACCTCTATAACACTCCTTGGTTTAGGCCACTCAATTATAACCTTTACTTTCTCTAGGTCCATCTTAAGACCCTCAACTAAGACTGTAAATCTCAAATATATCAACTCCTATATGAAATTGCATTTCTTCAAGTTAATCAAAAATTTATCTTCCCTTAGCTTCTTAATAATTCTAAGATTGTGCAACAAGTTCTCATCCAATGTCTTACTAAAAATTAAAATGTCATCCAAATAAATAATGACAAATTTATCCAAAAATTATTTTAATACCTTATTCATGATCCGCATGAATGTGCTTGAGGCATTAGTTAGCCAAAATGGAATGAATAACCACTCATACACTCCCTCCTTGGTTTTGAAGGTGTTTGTCCACTCATCTCCCTCTCTAATCTAAATCTGATAATATTTGCTCTTCAATTCAATCTTTGTGAATTAATCAACTCCACTCAAGCAATCCATAATGTCATTCATCCTTGGTAAGGGGAATCTATATGTTAGGTCTCAAAAATGCAGGTTTGAACCACAAGAGGTTTCCAAGCTCTTAACACATTTTTGGCTAACGTACAAGGCCAATTAATGTAATTGAACCTTCTACTCTTTAGACTCTACCAAACCTAGGTGTGTGTACCTATGTAAATGACACAAACTTAACTGTATGATTCCTACTTCTTCGATCTATCCACAATGGCAATTGCGAGTGGAAAGATATAATCCTAATTTGGTATAAATTTTATAATCAATATCAAGGTGAAAGTTAATATGTTTAGTTAATAGATGTGAGGTTTTGAAAACAAATTGGATAAAATTAAATGGTGAAGTGAGTAGGACTAGTGGCTTGTTGGGTGAATGGATTCAAGTGAAGATCTAGAACTAATGGTTGGTATTGCCAATAATTCAAACTACTTGGCACACCTTGCTGGTTTATAACTTGTATAAATGTGTAGGAAAGTAATTAGAAAACTCTACTAGAGATAGAATGTTAATCCTAACTATATGATTCTTCTTACTAATCCAAATAATACTTCTAGATTACTGTGATTGATCAAAAGGAATTTAATTCCTTTTTAAAGAAACCAAATAATCATGTCACACAAGTACAACAAATGTGCATTGATAAATTGAATATATACTTGATATATCAACTTAAATAACCAAGAAACATTAAGTTGGAGACAATTAGATAATTTGATAATTTTAACAAATAATTGATGTCAATATGGAACCACATAATCAAAAATCTTTCATCGATTTCCTCAAAAATATGCTTGCAACATAGTCTTTTGAAATGTAAACATTATGGATACTATCTATTATCTATCTATCCTATCACCCTATTCTAAATATGTTCTTGTCCTTCAACCATCAAGATTTCAACATAAATATCAATATTATGAAGAGGAAATGCCTCTTCATAATTTGTTTTTGATATTAACAATAATTAAAGATAAAGATCAGGCTCTAGTCAGCCATAAATGAATTTTAGTCATATGATCTAGGTAATCATGTCTTCCATTATTTTCAACATCCTCTATTGTATTCCTCGTTTCTATCTCCATGATTACCATCTTTTCTAGGTGCTCACAGGTATCATCTAATTCTAAGTTCTTATTCTTGGTTGCTTCCAAAGCTTTTTGCAATATCAACCTACACTCCTCAATCCATCCATCTCTGTCCTTATGGTCTCCTCCTTCTTTGAAAAATGTAGGAACTCCCTCTTTTGCAACATCAACAAGTTCCTTTGTATCTTCTTTAAGTTCATCATGATATTCTTTGTTTTTTCTCTGAAGATATTTAGCAGTTGTTATAATTCTATTGTCAAGAGGATCTTTGTTTTGAGATTCTTGGATCTTTTCCTGGATTCGTTTACTCACTCTCTTATGCTCTTGAACTGCAGTATGACTTTGGGAATGAGTTCCCCATAATTTTTTCATCCAAATCATCAAGTTGGTGTTCCTTTTTTTTATTACCATAGAGAGTGCCTCATATTTTGTCCTAGCCAAGTGTGCTTCCTCTTGTTCTCCCTTTGACTAAGACATTTCCCCTTATGTCAACAACTTAGTATCCTTTAGAAATTCATTTTCTCTTAGTACTCTTTCATAATTTTTGTTCTTGTACATATCCCTTTCTTTTATCAACATTTGAATATGTGCTTTGTTCAACTTGGCCACATTGATGCCTATGTCAGCAGTAGCTAAAGGATTAGCTTCACCCACCTTCAGTTTCATCACATGTCCAAATTTCCTTTCTATGTCAATGATCACAGATTTCTTATGTGGAGGATAAAGAGCCCAAATCATGAGAAAGTTCTCATCTAGATTATATTTGGATCTGGTATAAACTTATGTAACTCATTTAGGGTTGAGTTTGTGAGTAGTATTATTATTGTGCAAGAAATTGTCAAAGAAAAGAGTTGATTTTAAATCCAAACTAGGAAAGATCAACACACTGGATTCTTCTAAAAGAAATATTCCCTTTTTTGAGGTCATTTTTCTCATCTCATTGTCTACATCCATCTTCAAAGTATTACACAATTCAATCTCATTGTTAGGTGTGATACTTGTGATAGATTTCCTTATTTCTTTCCCATTTTCCTTGCATAGGAATGACCTGAATTCATATGAATTTATAAATTCATTGTCAGAAACAAATGATTTGTAGGCAAGTTGCCTAATATTTGCATGAGAGTTTTCATCAACTTCCTGTTCTTTATTGGAGAGTTGATATTTTTCAATTCTGGTCTTAGAGATTTTGTCACCATGACTTTGATGTTCCCTTTCACCAGTGGCTTCATCACTTCCATAGGATAACATTTCTTCATCTTTTATCTCTTTCAATTGTTGTTCAATTCTCTTGTTATATTCATCAATGGCTAATTCAGCCTCCCTTTCCTCCATGTTTCTAATTATATCATCTTTTGGGTAAGGTATATGTACATATACGCTTAAATTGACCTTCTTTCTAGCAGCATCAATGTACCCTTTTGGATCAAATCCTTTTCACCATCTAGCCCTTTTCAGATTGAACTGTGACATTTTTTATCTAAAATTTGGTCATATATCCTTCATTTGATAGCACAGTAAAATCCCCAAAACATAAAGTACTTGGCATAAATGATTTTTTTCATAGGCACTTAGATTCATCACACTTGAATATTCCATCTACCTAACAATTTCCAAGTATGAAATTCTATTTGGAACTATTTTTGGTAAGAGGAAGGGTGTATCCTCAAAACCATACACTCTGATCATGGTAGCATCAATATAACAATACCAATCACCACAATTATGCTCAATAGTTATGGGTCTTGTTGGTTATTTTTATTGTAACCTGGTTGATCTTCTAATCTACCTATGTAATTTCCAATTCCAATCAAAGGCAACTCGAAGGACCTGGACCAACTAACGAGGAGTTTAACAAAGCTTCCTACACTTCGGGCTTTGCAAGACCCAGGAGGGTGATCCCTTTAATGTGTTTACAACCTCTACACTAATATTATAAACAAAATTAAAAATAACAGATAATCTCATTTAATATCTCAATACAACAGGATAATACTGAATAGAATTGGTTGTTCATCAATAATATCAACTATTTGGAGCATGAGATAACTACAAAACTTCACAGTATAAAATAGTCATTGATTTGAAATTCGTAGCAAGATCTAAACAAAGAAAAGAAAATATTGAACCTCATAAATAAGTACAACCTAGATCAGTGTCATATACCATTGGAGGAGTCAAATTCATAAACATTTAAAGGTTTATGACAGATTTAACACATAACAAGTAAGATCTTTGATAATATTGCCTTACAATATCATCATAATGTATTCTAAACCAATAATTCTTATCAAAACCTTATATAAAACATACCCACCTATGATCCCATTCAATCATTTTAATTAATTCTTTGAATTACAGCTAAATTGAGAATCACACACACCACAACAGTGAGATGAACAAAACAACCCTTGATTATTTTATTCAAAATTCTAATATGCTTATACAATGGAGAGACATGAGTTTCAAATAGATTTTTTTAATTCAACTACCAGTATTGTCATAAAACATCAAACTCCCATAAATCCAAAACCTACTACAGAATGACACAAAACCTAAATTGCATTTATGAAAAAACTATCAGGCTATACAATTTTCTCTGCAACTTCGCCTAGACTAGACCCAAAATTATCTAACTTGATAACCCGTATTTCTGACTTTGAAATCCTTCTTATAGAGAATGAAGGAGAAAACAAGAATCGGGCCAAAAATACACCTGTCACCAATCATTTGGACTGCTCTATGACATTTCAAAAATTTGTTACAATAGTTGAGCCCTTGGAGAATCTTCGTGTTCATCCCATCCGTTGAAAATGGTTGATGCATCGGCCACACTTTAACAAATGTGTTGCAAAATTATCGTCAAAACATAACCGAAATCTATTATAACTGCAATAGCTGATCTATTAACTGCCAGTAGCCAACTTTGTCTTACTCTTCCTTGGTTAAATATTTATCCACCCATCTCTAATATTCTTCATTCGTCGGCCAATCAAAATTTACCACCTCATTCACCTTAGAATTATAAGGTCTGTATTTCACTACTACATGATTTTCCTCTCTTTCAAAAGATTCTAAGAATGTGTTGGTGCTAATGATCTTGTCCATATAACTCACCAACAACTCATAGTCTGAGTCATCACAAATCAATTTGATTTGTGCATTGATGACCTCATTTGCTCTATCCTGCCACTGATGCAGTGATTTAATATTTCCCTATGCATCAATTATGTCGGGTAAAGATGTATCACTCCAATCATCAAAAATCTTTACCAACTCTCTAATTTTCCTACTCAAATCATCTAGTAGGGCTTGAAACCCCTGCAATGAATTTACAAAAATTTGAGTAGGCCTTAATGATTGGGGCCTATTATCTACATCAAATCTTGAGGATTTATACATGATATCTAAATCATTGGCCCTAGGGATTCACTTCTCAACTAAGGGAAAAAATACTTACTGGTCCCTAGTAAGGTTCTTTATTGCATCCAAAAATAAATAATACAAAGAATATATTGATGGCAATTTGCCATCAACCCTTTCATTTAAATGCCTCAAAATTGTGTCAACAACCTCACTCTATTTTACAAGTGCTCCCGCCTCACTTTCCTTTAAGGCTTCTTGTAACTCTTTAATCTTGTTCATCAGGTACTTCTTGGTAGGATCCATATGGTATTCAATTTCTTCTTCATCTGGCTCTAATGCAAGACAGAGAGAAGGATTTTGTATAGGGGACCCTAGTGTAGAAAAAATTGGAGAAGTAGGAGGTACTGATCTTGATGTGTGGGGAAATCCCATGATACTTGAAGCACTTGAGGACTCCCCAACTTGCCTATATTTCAACCTATCCACCTCATTCTGCAGCTCAACATACCTTTGTTGAAACCTGCAATACTCTCCTATTATAGAGTTGTGTTTCTCCATTAAGCTCTTCTTCTCAGCTTCTTCCCTCTCAGTAGTCTTTTGGGCCAATTTGGCCACATTTACAATTAAGTTAGTAGCATCTATAGTTGAAGTTTCAGAGGATCTCTTGATTATTAACCCTCCCCTTAGGTTTGGGCTAATGTCAGTAACATTAGGATTTCTACCCTGAGGTGCCAATGCCCAAATTGCCAAGGTCTAATACTCTTCGCTAAAGGCAGAATCTTGTAATGCTACCTTGAACTCTTCCTCAAAATTCTACAAGGGATGTTTGGATTTTAGAATAGCGTTAAATTATACTACATCTGCTATATCCCATTCAAGAAAAAATAGTACACCAGCCTGAGTCACTAATTTTCTTCCATCCTCGGGAGTGATGCTCTTCAATTCTACCATTAATTATTTTTTACATCATCATCATTCTCTTGGTCAGACCTATCAAGCCTCAAATCTCTTCTCCTCTTGCATTTATCTTGGTACTCCTCTAATTTCATTCTCCATACTAATTGCAAGAACATTGGAGTTTTAACAAATGCACCATCATCTAAGAATGCCTTGCATGCCTGCATCCTGGCATCTTGTACACATTTTCCCTTCACATCCATATCAAACAAAACAATTTGAGTTGACCTGGGAGGAGAAGGGATACCAACCTACATATCTTAATCTATGATAATGATCACATCCATCAGAGCCTATTGTGCTTCTTCAACCCTCTTCCTCTTAGGGCTTGGCTCTGATGGTGGTGGTAGATTATCCTCTGGTGATGAGTTTAAATCAATAATTTCAATTCCCCCAGGTGCCCTGACCTTCCGACCAGGTTGTGCATATGCTTTCATTATCTTCTTTCCTTTCTTATATTCCTCCTCCTCATCACCACTATCATTTATCTTTCTTTTGTAAAGAGTCCACTTCATCGTAGGTTGATATGTCAACCTCACTTTAGTAGGCCTCACATCTAGTCTCTGTATGTCAAAGTCCAACTCCAAGTTGATCTTCTTTGTCATCAAAATACAAATTATCTCCTTGAATTTGTCCATCAAGAAATCAAATTTCTTGTGGAATGCGGTAAATTCCATTAATGGATCATATTTGGGATCCATTTTATGCACAATGGCTAATAGCTTCTCATATGCTATCCATTTTTTCTTGTTCAATTCATGCTTATTCAAATAAAATTCATTCCTAATCAGATCCTCGAGAAAATTAAACTCATGTGCAAATTTACATTCATTGCCAACCTAGCCCTTAGCCTAGAAGCAAAGCAATTATCAAATTGCAAAAAATTGGCATTCTCTCTATTATAGGATAAATCTATGGTCCATGCCTACATCGGTAATCTTTCTCCATTAACTTGTCACCTCAGCTCCATCTTCTCTAAGAAGAAATCAACAGAGAGTACCAGAAGAATGGAGTACTTGCATCCCTTAGCCACAAATTTAACAACCCTTCATGTATCTCCTCTACCAAAAAGGATACAAAATCATAGATCACTGAGAAGTTAGGGTTTTGTATTTGTACTCCCATAAACATGTAAGCAATTGGCATCAATGTATTAGGGTTAAAACCCAAAATCTGATATAATGAATAAAAAGTCACCAAGAAGTGGTTTGCAAAAAAAATTAGCCTGAAAGGCTCTTGGTCACTGGGCTGATATAAATCCTTGTCAGATGAGGAGGAAGCAAC